>JBBGZY010000455.1:1190000-1543042 GCA_037952925.1 Lithobates clamitans | reverse complement strand
TGCCCATTAAACACAGCCACTGTACCATCAAACGCAGCCACTGTACCATCAAACGCAGCCACTGTACCCATCAATTGCAGCCACTGTGCCCATCAAACGCAGCCACTGTACCATCAAATGCAGCCACTGTACCCATTAAACACAGCCACTGTGCCCATCAAACACAGCCACTGTACCATCAAACACAGCCACTGTACCCATAAATTGCCACCACTGTGCCCATTAAACGCTGACACTGTGCCCATCAAATGCAGCCACTGTACCCATAAATTGCTGCCACTGTGCCCCATCA
Organism: Lithobates clamitans; assembly: GCA_037952925.1. NCBI lineage: Eukaryota > Metazoa > Chordata > Amphibia > Anura > Ranidae > Lithobates > Lithobates clamitans. Next base: position 1,542,750 of record JBBGZY010000455.1, on the reverse strand, counting down.
AACGCAGCCACTGTACCCCATCAATTGCAGCCACTGTGCCCGTTAAACGCTGCCACTGTACCATCAAACGCAGCCACTGTACCATCAAACGCAGCCACTGTACCCATAAATTGCCACCACTGTGCCCATTAAACGCTGACACTGTGCCCATCAAATGCAGCGACTGTACCCATAAATTGCTGCCACTGTGCCCCATCAAACGCAGCCACTGTACCCCATCAATTGCAGTCACTGTGCCCGTTAAACGCTGCCACTGTACCATCAAACGCAGCCACTGTACCCATAAATTGCCACCACTGTGCCCATTAAACACTTTTACCACTTTTAACTGTAATTTGCTTATATATATATATATAAAGCCCTATGTGCTTTTATATGTGTCTTATCTATATATAATGCACTCTTTAAATGTGCTTTAAAATGCATGGTTTTCCATTTTATGAACAAGAAAATAATGACGTTATGCTGTTGGGCTGGTATAATAATGCTATGGGGCTGGTATGACATTTTTTCCAGGGCTGGTTTTCATTCCCAGTCCGGCCCTGCTGGAGCCCCATATCATATATCACAACTGGAAAATTTCTCCTTTTAAAGTGGTTGTAAAGGCAGAAGGTGTTTTTTTTTTTATCTTATAGCATTCTATGCATTACGATAAAAAATATCTTTCAATGTTCAGCAGCCCCCCTAATACTTAACTGAGCCACATCTCAATCCAGCAATGTTGCACGAGAGACTCAGCTGCCCGGGACTCTCCCTCATTGACTGAGACAGCAGTGACATGCCATTGGCTCTGGCTGCTGTCAATCAAAGCCAGTGAGCCAATGAGGTGAGAGAGGGGTGAGGCCGGGCCATGGCTCCATGTCTGAATGGACACAAAGAGCTGCAACTCGGCTAGGGTGCCCTCATAGCAAGCTGCTTGCACTTGCGCTTGGCACTCAACAGGAGGGAGAGGCCAAGAGTGCTGAAGAGGGACCCGAGAAGAAGAGGATCTGAGCTGCTCTGTGCAAAGCCACTGCACAGAGCAGGTAAGTATAACATGTTTGTTATTTTCAACAAAATAAACTGAGACTTTAGTATCACTTTGGTTGAATGGTAATACCCGGGGAGGTCTCAGCTTCATTCCAGACTTGTTGGACTGTTATATTTAGGGGATTAGGTTATACTCTCCAGGACTGGAGCTGGTTGAAAACAAGTAAATATACACTTTTTTACACTGTTTAGTAAGCATATCTAGCAGGAGGGGGTAGGGGATATTTTCAAGGCTAGTTAGTGCTAGGCAGTAATTCTACCTTAAGTGGATGTAAGCCCTCTTTTATACCCAGTGAAGTGAATAGCCTCAGATGATACACAGAGCTGAAACAAATCTCCCTACATACGTTTTACATGTATATCTGCAGTCTTTCCCTTGCTACATTTAGAAAGTGCATATTGTGCTACAAATATTTCTTACTGTTTCAGCAGTGGGTGGGGAGTCTGGGCCTACACTGTGTGTAACGCTGATTGGAGGAAAGGGATATACCCCGCCTCCACATTGGCAGAGGAGCAAAGAAACTTGCAGAGCTGTCATGAAGATCCTGCCAGTATTCAGCGCTCCAGGTGCACTGGAACACGGCCACGGGCACTACCGCGCATGCGCACGCACTTACGGGTGCCGTCACGCACGGGCAGGCGCACGCGCACTTCCGCTGGCGTCAGTCGGGCTATTTAAACCTGCCTGTCACACTTAATCCCCGCTGTCTGCTCTACAGCGTTCCGTGTGCCAAACCTGATCTGATCTGAACCCTTCTGTTATCTGACCCGGCTTCCTGTTGTGACTATCCAGCTATCTGCCTGCATCTGACCCCTTTGGCTTGCTTGACCATTCTCCTGTTTGACCCCTGGTACCTCTGCTGTCCGCCCGATATCGACCACTGGCCTGTTTGACCATTCCTCTGCCTGATACTTCCTGGTTCCAGTCCAGTGCTCCAGTATCCAGTCTGTTACCTGCTGCTTGTTCCTGGTTCCAGTCCAGCACTCCAGTATCCAGTCTGTTACCTGCTGCTTGTTCCTGGTTCCAGTCCAGCGCTCCAGTATCCAGTCTGTTACCTGCTGCTTGTTCCTGGTTCCAGTCCAGCGCTCCAGTATCTAGTCTGTTACCTGCTGCTTATTCCTGTTTCCAGTCCAGCGCTCCAGTATCCAGTCTGTTACCTGCTGCTTGTTCCTGGTTCCAGTCCAGCGCTCCAGTATCCAGTCTGTTACCTGCTGCTTGTTCCTGGTTCCAGTCTAGCGCTCCAGTCCAGTGCTTGTTCCTGGTTCCGGTCCAGCGCTCCAGTTCCTGCCTACTTACCTGCTGTGGTTCCTGGTTCAGTCTGCATTCCAGTCTCCAGTCCTCTCTTCAGTTCCTGGTTCCAGAGGGTATCACCACTCCTGAACTTCTGGTGACTGTTGATCCTGCCAGGCACCGATACCACTCCTTACTCCTGTGTCCTCTGTCCCCACTCCAGAGGAACGAGAGTGGGAGCCGTAGGGGAGGCCTCTCTCTGCACTTCAGGCTCAAAACCTACCAGGTACGTGACAAGAGCTGTATTGTGAATAGACAAGCTCTCTGCTTATCTATTTCTAAGCACCCTCCCTGACACAAATTTCCAGCTGCTGTTATCTTGTGTGTCGGAGAACTTGTCAGAAGTTATCATGCTGATAACAGAGGAACGGAACAGCAGAAAGACTCAGGACTTGGAGCTTTGGCGAGAGATAAGTAAACATTACAGATAGATGTGCCCAGGTCAGATTTCATGAATGAGGTTTAGGTATTTGAATCAATTTGAATCAATTTTATAAAAGAAGTAATTTCAGACAACATATTTGATGCTATATTTATAAGGTATCTGAAAAGTCCTATATAGGCTATGCTTTTTCTAAATATGTACATGCTGTCTTTAACATGAAGCCTTGATTATTCATTTTAGCATTCTTTAGCCAAACTGATATAGCAGGCTGCCATAAGTTGCACTATACTACAGATCTCAGGACAAGCTATAAAGATATCAGTTTACACAGAATCCATCATGAACTGGAACACAGAGATTTTGGTTTTGAATAAATGTTCTTTATAATCATTGGAACTATTCAAATTAAGCTTTACTGGATTCTCCGAGAAACAACTACCACATTTAATAAGTGAAGCAACCAGTGGGATGCTGTACACTAAGCAGGACAAGACTGTAATGAATACTTTACAGCAGCAAGCTAAGTGCTTTGTTGGCAGATTGTCTTGCTCTATGTTGTCAACCAACATCATTTTAGTCAGGAATAGCTGTGGATAATTACTTGCATGATTTCTGCATTACTTAGATATGTATCCAAACTGAATCACTAATGTCATGTTCAAGCTTCTGCTTGGATGGGATAAATAGCACATTAAAAGCACATTAGAACTTTGAACAATGAAAATGAATGGATGTGTTGACATCAGTGCTGTATTGACATTTTACCCCATTTATTGACCTATTTTTATTGTGCAAATGTGCTCTGCATTGTCACACTATAATGTTTTCTGATGTATTCCTTGTCTACCTCTAACTTGCTATTGTGTTCAAGGCAGGCGATAGTCTAAATCAGCAAGGAGTATATAAGCATCTCTTTATACCATCTTCTCTGATTGGTATATGGTTCAATTAGTCTAGACCAGAGAAATCACCTAGTGATTTTAGCAAACATCAAATAAAAGGAGCAGGAAAAGAATACTTCCCATTTTATGGCCTTTGTCCCGTCTCTTCCATTGTAGCGATCCATGGGAGAGGCGAGGGTTTCCTATGTAAAATAGGGGCTGTAGTAAAGAAAGACCTGCCACAGGCTACCCTTAAACCAGTTTTGTTTATACAACCTTCAGTGCTTGTAGCAATATTTCTCTTCGAATGACAACTTGATTCATACATTCATGTAAAGAGTTCACAGCCTTGCTGCTTTCCACATGGGTAAATCACAGACAAAGTGTAATAAAAAAAGAGCTCACTGGCATCATACAGCCTATAAAAAAGATTTATTATATAAAATCAAATTGCACTCACAAACATTACAGTGTAAGTCACAGCATTATATATGCAATAAAATTTACATTGCTGCCACAGTGTACCAGGAACCATTAGGAACACACAGCCTGGTCTGCTCTTCACCTACAGTCACTATGTTTAGTTGCTACAGCAATGTGCACCTACCATTGAACCAGACATCTTATTATAAAGGTCAGTCTATTGATGATCCTTAAAGTATAAGTTCACCTTTTCAGAAAAAATAATAAATGCACATTTCTTTGCAGGTAAAAAAGTGTGCATTTATTATTTTTTGTTACAGAAGCCTGTAAAGCATTGCAAAGCAAAGCATTCCATGCAGGAACCCTGCAGACCTGTCAGTGTATAGGCTTGCTCGATTGCAAAGCCGATACTTGCTGACAGAAAGAATGAACTACCACAGTACTCACAGCACCATGGTAGTTTATTGAAATCTACAAGCCAACAGCCCCAAGGGCTGCCAGACCTTGTAGTTTTCCATTCACAGAGCGCTGTGAATTTTTTTTTTTTATTTTGACAGCTAGCGTGTGGAGAAGACCCCTCATTAGCTAGCACAGCGGTGGAAGCGGGCGGTGCAGGGCCTGGTGCATTCATAACATGTTACACATCGAATATGATTGTAACATGTAACATGTTAGGAAAGGTGAACTTATCCTTTAAAGCTCAACTTTGGCTAAAATGAAAAGTTTTCCTCTGCAGTGGGGCTGTGCCTGCACTGCAAGGGTTAACTGCTTAATTTTGTCTAGGGGGTTGGAGATATATTTACCTTATCCTCCAATCCTCCCCGCACAAGACTGGTCCCTGTGGCTCCTGCCCCCCCCCCCATGGTCTAGTGGTGGACTATTCCTAACATCATCAAGCCCTTAGACCTGGTCAGGATGTCAGGAGCAGTCCACCACTGGATTGTTTTGGAGTGCTGTTTGCCGGTGGAGTGGAGGAGCAGCGTTCTCCTCTCCCCTGGACAAAATGAGCAGGTTATCCTTGCAGTGCACACAGTGACCGCAGGGGAAAACTTTTTTTTGGCCCAGTGTTGGGCTTTAAACTCAACTCAAACTACTTTTTCCCTTTAAGTTCATTTTATTAAGCCCAGGTTCACACTGAACTGCGGGAATGAAGCCATGCTAGTTCAGCTGAACTCGCACAGTTTCACTCCAGCATGTCAGTCTCGATTTCGGCCGGAATTTCAGAGACATCTGTGCAGGTTTCTGCACAGATGTCAGCGTAAATCGCAGCCCGAAATTGCAAAAAGTAGTACAGAAACGACTTTTCGAAATCGGTGCGGCACCGCAAATGCAGCGTTGCACCGATTAGGACCGCGCCATTTCCGGCAATTGCTGCCAATTTGACATGTCAAATCGTACCAATGTGAACCAGGGCTAAAATGAATTTGTAGTTGTTTGTTACAAAATATTTGTATTTATTATGGTCAAGACTAAAACATTTTTAAATGTAATTATTGTTTTGCTGGGTAAGTGTTAAAGCCAAATGGAAAATTGTAAATCTGAAGTTTTTTTTAATAAAAAAAAAGTATATAGAAACTTTGAATAGAGAGCAGGAAGCATAAAGATTTAAGCTTCATACACACAATCGGATTTTTCGACGGGAATTGTGTGATGACAGACTGTTGGCGGAAAATCCGACCGTTTGTATGCTCCATCGCACAACTGTTGTCGGATTTCCGCAGACAAATGTTGGATGGCAGGCTTCTAAATTTTCCGCGGACAAATGTTTGTTGTCAGATTTTCCAATCGTGTGTATTATTCTCCACATGTTTTCTATTGTGCATTAAAAAAAGAAAACAAATAAAATTAGACATGCTATCTGCCAATAGAATTTAACCAAATAGTGCATTCTATGCATCCAAAAATATACAAAATATACCAAATCAAATCATTATTCAATCAAAAAATAAAATAAAAGCCACATGCTCATGTCCTGCTTCTTAATATGGGGGTCAACAATGCCAAGAGTTGGTGAAAACAGGGGTTCGTCATCGGGAGATAATTCCAAAAATCATCTGGATTATTCTCCTGGAGCTCCCGCAGCAAAGGCATATGACATAATTGGTCAGGATTAATAAAGAAACCAATTTTTGGTCCAAGAAATCCTCCTCCTCCTGTTCCTGGACTGGACTTGGGTCAAAGCAATAACTCCAAGGCCAATAATAAATAACGTGTTATCTCCTCCGATTCCGCAACATGGCTGGTTGACGAATGGCCGTTCAGAAACAAGCTGGAAAAGCACCAAATGAAAAGCGCGAAATTAAAAACGCGAAATGAAAAGCGTGAATCAACACTCACCAAACTTCTACTAACATGAAATTAGCAGAAGGAGACCAAAGGGTGGTGCTAAAGAGCTGAAAAACCATGTAGTACGTCACTACATTCGTATTTGTTAGCCGACAATTCCTTGCCGTTTGTATGCAAGACAAGTTCCTGGCCAAGGACCTTCGGACAAAAGTCAGAGGTTTTTTCTGCGGAAAATCTGGTCGTCTGTACGAGACTTAAGTTTACTTCTTCCAGAAAATAGCCTATGCAGTTAAGAGGGCTCCCATAGGTGTTCAAAAACTCTACAGCTTTGTAAAATGTTAATACGTCTAATCAGATTATAATGTATATGGTCAGCTTAAAGTGATTGTAAATCTTTGTTTTTTGTTTTTTTTAATAACAAACATGTCCTACTTACTTACCTCCTCTGTGGGTTTTGCACAGACCTCCTTTTCTGGGCCTCCCCCACGGCACTCCCAGCTCCTCCTCTTTTTAAGTGTCCCCACGGAGAGCTGCATTCTGTGGGGGCACTCGTGCAGGCGCGCCCCCAGAGACATTGTGGCGGACAGATCGGACACTTATTACACTTTTTTGGCACCAGTGACATTATTACAGTGATCAGAGCTAAAAATAGCCACTGATTACTGTATAAATGACATTGGCAGGGAAGGGGTTAACACTAGGGGACAATCAAGGGGTTAAGTGTTCCCTAGGGAGGTGTTTCTAACTGTGGGGGGAGTGGACTAACTGGGAGTAGAGAGAGATCACTGTTCCTGATTAATAGGAACAGACGATCTCTCTCTACTCCCCTGTCAGAACGGTGATCTGTTTGTTTACATTGACAGATCCCTGTTCTGGCTCTCTGAGGAGCAATTGCGGGTGGCCGGCGGACATGTGCCGGCCACGCTCATCGGCTCTGGTGACGCACCGCATGCCTGCTATAGCCATTAGAGGGACTGACATACACCTACAATGATTTGCGCAGCTGAGCCAACCTGCCACAGTATAACTGCGGCACCTGGTCGGCAAGCGGTTAATAGACAGAAATTTGAAATGTTTAACTAGTCAGCAACCATATAAATCTGAAATATCACTGCAGGTGGCACTGGCTTAACCACTCCTGGACCGCCACACGCCGATGTACGTCCCTACTTTGGGGGTGGATATCGTTGTTATGGAAGCAGCTAGCTGCCATAACCCCGGTATCCCCTTGTTCAGCCGGTGGTCTGGTACAAGATAAAAGTGGTCTCTGCAGTGGATTCGCCGCGAGATCACTTTTATAGGTGGAGGGAGAGTGCCCTCCCGCCGTTTACCGGAGCCGTCGACAGCGGCGGAGGCGATCGCGTCTGTCCCCTGGGCTGACATGGAGACGAGTGAGGGGAAGATGGCCCCCTCCTGTATCTATGACACTGCAGGGTGGAAGTGACGTCAAACCGTCACTTCCACCCATAGCTCTTAAAGGGCCATTTTATTCTTTTTTTTTTTAACCACTTCCCGCCCGGCCTATAGCAAAATAACGGCCAGGCGTTGGTTCAGTTATCCTGATTGGGCATCATATGACGTCCTTTAACAGAAACAAAGAAAAATGTTTTTTTTTTTCAAAATTTTCAGTCCTTTTTTATTTGTTGCGCAAAAAATTTCAAATTTGAATTTCAGAAGCCATCTTACAAAATTCGAATTCCACATAGAATGAATTCAAATTCGTAATAGAATAGAAAAGAATAGCATAGAAAAACAATGGAACAGAATAGAAAAAAATATTATATATATATTATATTTTATTCTGTTCTATCTGTTTTTTCTATTCTAGTCTTTTCTATTAGAATTCAATTTCTTTCTATTTCTATATAACATCTTCCGAAATTCGAATTTCGTATAAAATAAATTCGAATTTGAATAGAAAACATTAGAATAGTGTAGAAAAGAATAGACTAGAAAAACAATAGAACAGAATAGAATAAAATCCATATATTATATTATATTCTGTTCTGTTCTGTTGTTTTTCTAGTCTATTTTTTTCTATTATTTTCTATTCTAATCTTTTCTATTCAAATTTGAATTAATTCTATACGAAATTCGAACTTCAGAAGCCATGTTCCGAAATTCGAATTTCATATATAATGAATTTGAATGTGAATAGAAAAGACTTATAGAATAGAAAATAATAGAAAAGAAAAGCATACAAAAACAATAGAACATAATAATAATAACATATTATATATATATATATCTATATATCTATATATATATATATATATATATATATATACATACATATATCTATCTATATATATATATATATATATATATATATATATATATATATATATAGATATATATCTATATATATATATATATATATATATATATATATATATATATATATATAGATATTCTATTGCTTTATTATTTTATATTCTATATTATTGTATTTTTTAGAAAATCATTTTCTATTTTTTTCTAATTCTAATTCTATTGTTTTTAAATTCGTTCGTTTTTTTTCGGATTCGTTTAAATTTGTTACTTTTGTAATTCGGAAATTCGGATGCATCCGAATTTCAGAATAATGAAAAATTTGTCCGAATTTAAATTCGGAACGAAACGAAATGCACATGTCTACTCAGGAGATACACAGATATGAAACAAATCATCCTACATACGTTTTACTTGTATATCTGCTGTCTTCCCCTTTCAACACCCCTAGAAAAGTGCAGATCATGTTAAAAATCTTTCTTCGTTATTCAGCATTACTTAGGGGTTGGTGGAGAGACGTTATTTGCACTGTATGAGAGCTTATTGGAGTAAAGGGACACACCCCCCCTCCACATAGGCAGAGGAATGAAGGGGCATGCAGAGTTATATCCTCAATAGACAAGCTCTCTGCTTATCTCCCTCTAAGCTCCCTCCCCTACACAAATTTTTAGCTAACGTTATCTCATGTGTCGGAGAACTTGTCAGAAGTGACAGAAGCATCAGAGAGAAATAGCACTTAAAGCTTTGGAGAGAGAAAAGTAAACATTACAGGTATATGTGCTTAGATTGAATTTCATAAATGGAGTTTACAACCACTTTAAGGGCCCTTTCACACTGGGGCGGTTTGCAGGCGCTATTGCGCTAATAATAGCGCCTGCAAACCGACCCAAAAGTGCCACTGCTTTGTCTCCAGTGTGAAAACCCCGAGAGATCTTACACTGGAGCGGTGCGCTAGCAGGACGGGAAAAAACGTTCTGCTAGCTGCATCTTTGGAGCAGTGAAGGAGCTCCTGCCCATTGAAATCAATGGGACAGCACGGCTATACCGCCGGCAAAGCGCCTCTGCAGAGGCGTTTAGCGGTGGTTTTTAACCCTTTCTCGGTCGCTAGCGGGGGTAAAACCGCCCTGCTAACGGCCGAATACCGACGGTAAAGCGCCGCTTACAATAGCGGTGCTTTACCGCTGATGCCGTCCCCGCCCCAGTGTGAAAGGGCCCTAAGTGAAAAGAAAATACTGTTTTGCCACAAAAGTCCCTCTTATCCAACAGATTCTGGATTTTTAAATATTGAGCTATATACTCAACCAATCATTGTTGCTTTGGGTTTTTGTTGATAAGAATCTGACTAATTGACTTGAGCTTTCCATGTGAATGATGAAAAGGGCACTATTTAAGTTTTGCTTTTTGGTAGTAAACATATGAAAATGAAAACAGTACAGAAAATCAATCCCATTGTATTAGCTGCCACATCTTTTTCACTGGAATGTTGGATACTGGCACATCAACAGACCTTTGGTTTTCTCTACGGCCTTTGTTTACTTTTTTAAAGACTCAGTGAAAAGAATCATTACCCGATTGATGTGGTTTAATTTAGGCAGCTGAAGGGGTAACATGAATTTATGAAGCAAAGATGGGGGTGTGGGGAGATGTAACCACAAAAAGAACCATAATGGAGACCTTCTGGCTGGGTTAAGATATTCTACTCTGGCATAACACTCTCCAAGCCATTACTAATACATACAGTAGTAGGCTGGGAACTCATAAATGCAATAACCGCAAAATATGCCTGGTGTCCACCCTTAACCCAAACCCAGCTGATAATATATTCCTTGGAGACATATGCTGTTTGAAAATGGTGATATTTTATTGCTCATTGTGGAGGAGTATAATGTAATCGTCATGCTGGATCCCGTACTCTATCCTTCACTAAATATGATAATGATAATGCATGCTGACATTGATAAGCAAGATTAAAAGATTGCTGACACACTTAATCAACAGATATCAAGGTTTGAGAGTATACATCTTGTAAGGTCGAAAGGTCAATAGATATGGTCAGTAATGTCTTACCATTCAGTCATCACAGTCAGGGCCAGAGTAAGAACATCATGGGGCTGGTGCTAAGGATATTGGTGGGGCTTTTTATATAAACAAATAAATAAATAAATGTAAACAATTTTTTTGTTATAACAAATTAAAATAAATAAAGAGAGGGAGGATGAGATAGAGAGAGAGAAAGGGGATGAGAGAGGGGTGAGGGGTAAGGGAGGGAGAATGATAGAGAGAAGGGGGTGAGAGAGAGAGAGAGAGGATGCACATGAGCATGCCTGGGAGTGACAGCAATGCAGCCCGGCCAAGGCAAGTTACCAAAGGCACAGAACCCGGAAGGAAGACTGGGTGAAGATGGAAATGCCCAGGACCCGCCGGATTGATCACAGCGCTGGATGGCTCAGTCTGACAGAAAAGTGTACCCTAATGTGCTAATATGCTGAGCATACTAGTACATTATGGCATAACCTACCTCAGGGCCTCCAAAAAGTAGTAATGTTAGCAAAGTTTACTACCGCTTTAATATCACAGGATCCCAGGAGCCTCTCATGGGGCCCCCTACTGACCCGGTAGCCCTTGGACAGTGCCCAAGTGCATAGTTACCAACATTTCAAAAATATTTTCAGGGACACTTTTTTTTACCAGTGGTATATTTAGAGTAGCTGATATCCCCTATGTTCCTCTATACATCACAATAGTAATCACAAAATTAAATGAGTACTAATAATGGGCAGAACAAATATGAGGACTGAGAAGATTTCCTATAGTTGAACTAACAAAAGTGCGCCCATTCTAGAGCTGGTAACATTGAGGATAGTCAATATAATTTTAAAGAACTGTTTTTGTGGGTAAGAGGCATAGGGAAGGAGGAGTATGGATGGTATAAAAGTGGGAAGTATGTGCAGGTCAAGGAGAGGAATGTGGGGGGTATAACAGTGGGCACTATGTACAGGAGAGGAGTGTGGAGGGTATGGCAGTGTGCACTATGTACAGGAGATAAGTGTGCAGGGTATGACAGTGGGCAGTATGTACAGGAGAGGAGTGTGGAGGGTATGCCAGTGGGCAGTATGTACAGGAGAGGAGTGTGGAAAGTATGATGGGGGCAGTATGTACAGGAGAGGAGTGTGGAGGGTATGACAGTGGGTGGTATGTACAGGAGAGGAGTGTGGTGGATATGACAGTGGGCGGTGTGTACAGGAGAGGAGTGTGAAGGGTATGATGGGGCAGTATGTACAGGAGAGGAGTGTGGAGGGTATGACAGTGGGTGGTATGTACAAGAGAGGAGTGTGGTGGTTATGACAGTGGGCGGTATGTACAGGAGAGGAGAGTGGACGGTATGAGAGTGGGCAGTATGCACACAGGAGAGGAGTGTGGAGGATATGACAAGTGAGCACTATGTAGAGGAGAGGAGTGTGGATGGTATGACAGCAGGCACTATGTACAGGTGAGGAGGATGAAGGAATCTGGGAAGGAAAAGGGGAAAAAGGTTTGCTGAAGGATGTTTAGGGACTGCGTAGTGGTTAAGCGGGCCATTCGTGGTTTGAAATTAAGCCAATTAAGCAGAGACCAGCCATAGTCGATCTATGTATGGACTAGCTGGTTGTACATAATTCAATCTATTAATTGACTTGAGTAAAACCAGCCTGTCAGGTTTTTCCCAAAACAACCAGTGCTTCCCAAAACAACCAGTGCTGATCATTGTATTCTGTGTGTAGGGAAGGCGCCCCACTGGCAGAACACAATAACACTGAGGGAGTGATTCCCCCATCCACAGATCAGCAGGTGAGAGGGTGTGTGGGGACAGGCTGGGGAGAGAGGTCTGTCAGCAGGGGGGTTTGAGGTGTCATGGAGGGATATCAATCACCGGGTGGGGGAAGTAACTGGGAGTGATATCTTTTGGAGTAGGGTCTGTCATCTGCAGGTTGGGAAATGGTCACCTGTGATATAAGTTGAAGGAAGGTGCTAACTAGGGATGAGCTTCGAGTTCGAGTCGAACTCATGTTCTACTCGAACATTGGCTGTTCGCAAGTTCACCGAACAGCGAACAATTTGGGGTGTTCGCGGCAAATTCGAATGCCGCGGAACACCCTTTAAAAGTCTATGGGAGAAATCAAAAGTGCTCATTTTAAAGGCTTATATGCAAGTTATTGTCATAAAAAGTGTTTGGGGACCTGGGTCCTGCCCCAGGGGACATGGATCAATGCAAAAAAAAGTTTTAAAAACGGACGTTTTTTCAGGAGCAGTGATTTTGCTTAAAGTCAAACAATAAAAGTGTAATATCCCTTTAAATTTCGTACCTGGGGGGTGTCTATAGTATGCCTGTAAAGGGGCGCATGTTTCCTGTGTTTAGAACAGTCTGACAGCAAAATGACATTTTGAAGAAAAAAACACATTTAAAACTACCCGCGGCTATTGCATTGCCGACAATACACATAGAAGTTCATTGATAAAAACGGCATGGGAATTCCCCACAGGGCAACCCCGAACCAAAAAAAAAAAAAAAAAAAATGATGTGGGGGTCCCCCTAAATTCCATACAAGGCCCTTCAGGTCTGGTATGGATATTAAGGGGAACCCCAGCCAAAATTTAAAAAAAAAATTGACGTGGGGTTCCCCCTAAATTCCATACCAGACCCTTCAGGTCTGGTATGGATTTTAAAGGGAACCCCGCCCCCCCCCAAAAAAAAAACGTCGTGGGGTCCCCCCAAAAATCCATACCAGACCCTTATCCGAGCACGCAACCTGGCAGGCCGCAGGAAAAGAGGGGGGGACGAGAGTGCAGCCCCCCCCCCCTCCTGAACCGTACCAGGCCACATGCCCTCAACATTGGGAGGGTGCTTTGGGGTAGCCCCCCAAAACACCTTGTCCCCATGTTGATGAAGACAAGGGCCTCATCCCCACAACCCTGGCCGGTGGTTGTGGGGGTCTGCGGGCGGGGGGCTTATCGGAATCTGGAAGCCCCCTTTAACAAGGGGACCCCCAGATCCCGGCCCCCCCCCTGTGTGAAATGGTAAGGGGGTACTTACCCCTACCATTTCACTAAAAAACTGTCAAAAATGTTAAAAATGACAAGAGACAGTTTTTGACAATTCCTTTATTTAAATACTTCTTTCTTCTATCTTCCTTCATCTTCTGGTTCTTCTGGCCCTTCTGGTTCTTCCTCCGGCGTTCTCGTCCAGCATCTCCTCCGCGGCGTCTTCTATCTTCTTCTCCTCGGGCCGCTCCGCACCCATGGCATGAGGGGGGAGGCTCCCGCTCTTCTCTTCATCTTCTTCATCTTCTTCATCTCTTCTTCCTTCTTCTCTTCTTCATTTCTTCTCCGGGCCGCTCCGCAGCCATGCTGGCATGGTGGGAGGCTCCCGCTGTGTGACGGCGTCTCTTCGTCTGACGGTTCTTAAATAACGGGGGGCAGGGCCATCCGGTGACCCCGCCCCCCTCTGACGCACAGTGACTTGACCGGACTTCCCTGTGACGTCACGGGGAATGCCACAGGGAAGTCCCATCATGTCCCGTGCGTCAGAGGGGGGCGGGGTCACTGGGTGGCCCCGCCCCCCGTTATTTAAGAACCGTCAGACGAAGAGACGCCGTCACACAGCGGGAGCCTCCCACCATGCCAGCATGGCTGCGGAGCGGCCCGGAGAAGAAATGAAGAAGAGAAGAAGGAAGAAGAGAAGAAGAAGAAGAAGAAGATGAAGAAGAGAAGAAGATGAAGAGAAGAGCGGGAGCCTCCCCCCCATGCCATGGGTGCGGAGCGGCCCAAGGAGAAGAAGATAGAAGACGCCGTGGAGGAGATGCTGGACGAGAACGCCGGAGGAAGAACCAAAAGAGCCAGAAGAACCAGAAGAAGATGAAGGAAGAAAGAAGAAGCATTTAAATAAAGGAATTGTCAAAAACTGCCTCTTGTCATTTTTAACATTTTTTACAGTTTTTTAGTGAAATGGTAGGGGTAAGTACCCCCTTACCATTTCACACAGGGGGGGGGGCGGGATCTGGGGGTCCCCTTGTTAAAGGGGGCTTCCAGATTCCGATAAGCCCCCCGCCCGCAGACCCCCACAACCACCGGCCAGGGTTGTGGGGATGAGGCCCTTGTCTTCATCAACATGGGGACAAGGTGTTTTGGGGGGCTACCCCAAAGCACCCTCCCAATGTTGAGGGCATGTGGCCTGGTACGGTTCAGGAGGGGGGGGGGCGCACTCTCGTCCCCCCCTCTTTTCCTGCGGCCTGCCAGGTTGCGTGCTCGGATAAGGGTCTGGTATGGATTTTTGGGGGGACCCCACGCCGTTTTTTTGTTTTTTTTTGGCGCGGGGTTCCCCTTAAAATCCATACCAGACCTGAAGGGTCTGGTATGGAATTTAGGGGGAACCCCACGTCAATTTTTTTTTAAAATTTTGGCTGGGGTTCCCCTTAATATCCATACCAGACCTGAAGGGCCTTGTATGGAATTTAGGGGGACTCCCACATCATTTTTTTTTTTAAATTTTGGTTCGGGGTTGCCCTGTGGGGAATTCCCATGCCGTTTTTATCAATGAACTTCTATGTGTATTGTCGGCAATGCAATAGCCGCGGTAGTTTTAAATGTGTTTTTTCCTTCAAAATGTCATTTTGCTGTCAGACTGTTCTAAACACGGGAAACATGCGCCCCTTTACAGGCATACTATAGACACCCCCCAGGTATGAAATTTAAAGGGATATTACACTTTTATTGTTTGACTTTAAGCATTATTAAAATCACTGCTCCTGAAAAAACGGCCGTTTTTAAAACTTTTTTTTGCATTGATTCATGTCCCCTGGGGCAGGACCCAGGTCCCCAAACACTTTTAATGACAATAACTTGCATATTAGCCTTTAAAATTAGCACTTTTGATTATTCATGTTCGTGTCCCATAGACTTTAAAGGTGTTCGCGTGTTCGAACGAATTTTTTTCCTGTTCGCATGTTCTGGTGCGAACCGAACAGGGGGGTGTTCGGCTCATCCCTGGTGCTAACATGGGAAGTGGCTGGGGAGTGACCTGGTTGGTGGTGAGTGTGAAATCGATGATGTGTTTCAAGTTTTTCACATTTGCGGTAATGCTTACTGCCTTCTGAAAAGTGATCTGTGGTGGATTGTTTTTCAACGAGTGGTATAGCAGCAGCTGGCAGGCGTTCATGTGATACTTCCACCTCCTTGTTTTTTTTACATCGCTGAATATGGTATTTTTACATTGTTGGACTATGCTGCTACTGTGAGCGAATTTGGCTTGCAGTTGCAAAGTGGCCCATTGAAATCAATAGGCGAGTTTGACAGGCGGTGCTGCCTATCAAACTCTGCAGGCTGAGTTAAAGATGCTGCAGCTAAAAAAATTGAAAAAAGTTGCAGCTGTGAAGTAAAACATCACAGCTACAGCATTCATACAGCCCTGTCCAAATGTATTTTTAAGATTTGGGTCAAGAACATGGTGAGGTCAGTAGCTGGTTAGGCACTGGCTAGTATCAGAGCCAGATACACACAGGTTACACACGCCGCGATTGTTAGAGCGAGAGCAATAATTCTAGCACTAGACCTCCTCTGTAACTCTAAACATGTAACCTGTAAAAAATTTTAAAGCGTTGCCTATGGAGATTTTTAAGTACTAAAGTTTGGTGCCATTCCACAAGTGTGCACAATTTTAAATTGTGACATGTTAAGTATTTATTTACTCTGCGTAACATCATCTTTCATAGTGTACAAAAAAATCGTGCTAACTTTAGTTGTTTTTTTATTCTTGAAAGTTTCTTTCCAAAAAAAAAATATGTTCGAAAAATTGCTGCGTAAATTCTGTGTGACATAAAAAGTTGCAATGACCACCATTTTATTCTCTAGGGTGTCTGTTAAAACATACAGTGGGGATCGAAAGTTTGGGCACCCCAGGTAAAAATGTGTATTAATGTGCATAACGAAGCCAAGGAAAGATGGAAAAATCTCCAAATGGCATCAAATTACAGATTAGACATTCTTATAATATGTCAAAAAAAGTTAGATTTTATTTCCATCATTTACACTTTCAAAATTACAGAAAACAAAAAAATGGCGTCTGCAAAAGTTTGGGCACCCTGCAGAGTTAATATCTTGTACTGCCTCCTTTGGCAAGTATCACAGCTTTTAAATGCTTTTTGTAGCCAGCCAAGAGTCTTTCAATTCTTGTTTGAGGTATCTTTGCCCATTCTTCCTTACAAAAGTCTTCCAGTTCTTTGAGATTTCTGGGCTGTCTGTCACGCACTGCTCTTTTAAGGTCTATCCATAGATTTTCAATAATGTTGAGGTCAGGAGATTGTGAAGGCCATGGCAAAACCTTCAGTTTACACCTCTTGATGTAATCGCCCGTGGATTTTGAGGTGTGTTTAAGATCATTATCCATTTGTAGAAGCCATCCTCTCTTTAACTTCAGCTTTTTAACAGATGGCATCAAGTTACCATCCAAAATTTGCTGAAACTTTATTGAATCTATTTTTCCTTCTACTCTTGAAATGTTTGCGGTGCCACTGGCTGCAATACAACCCCAAAGCATGATTGATCCACCCCCATGCTTAACAGTTGGACAGAGGTTCTTTTCATTAAATTCTGTGCCCTTTCTTCTCCAAACGTACCTTTGCTCATTCCGGCCAAAAAGTTCTATTTTAACCTCATCGGTCCACAGAACTTGTTTCCAAAATGCCTCAGGCTTGTCTATATGTTCATTTGTAAAGTTCAAACGCTGATTTTTGTGGTGAGGACGTAGAAGAGGTTTTCTTCTGATGACTCTTCCATGAAGACCATATTTGTACAAGTATCTCTTTATAGTGGAATAGTGTACCACAACTCCAGTGTCTGACAGATCTTTCTGGAGGGATCGTGCAGTCAAATGTGGGTTTTGAATTGCTTTTCTCACAGTCCTGCGAGCTGTTCTGTCTGATATTTTTCTTGGTCTTCCAGATCTTGCTTTAACTTCCACTGTTCTTGATGACTGCCATTTCTTAATTACATTCCGAACAGAGGATATTGACATCTAAAAGTGCTTTGCTATCTTCTTATAGCCTTCTCCAGCTTTATGAGCGTCAACTATTTTCAGTTTCAGTTTTCTAGACAACTGCTTAGAAGAACCCATGATGCTGATTGTTGGGGCAAGGTCAGATGAGTCTGGCCATTTAAAACCTTTGAGATTGACATCACCTGGCCTTCCCAGACGATGATTGAGAACAAGCCATGACACTGGCAGGTCTCAGCTTTGCAAAGGGGGCAGTGCATGCTATAAATTCTGCAGGGTGCCCAAACTTTTACAGATGCCATTTTTTTGTTTTCTGTAATTTTGAAAGTGTAAATGATGGAAATAATATCTAACTTTTTTGACATATTATAAGAATGTCTAATCTGTAATTTGATGCCATTTGGAGATTTTTCCATCTTTCTTTGGCTTCGCTATGCACATTAATACACATTTTTACCTGGGGTGCCCAAACTTTCCATCCCCACTGTATATATTTAATATTTGGGGGTTCTGAGTAATTTTCTAGCAAAAAAATGATGATTTTTACATGTAGGAGAGAGGTGTCAGAATTGGCCTTGGTGGTAAGGGGTTAATTAACATAAGTAAGTAATATACAAATAATTATTATATATTGTTTTTAGGTAATTAAGGCACTGTGAGCTCATCCTCTGCTGCAAACAGAGTGTGCCAGCTTGTATTTAAACTGGCTACTGTATGTAGCTTCTGGTAGGCTGCACAAGGAGCCCGTATCTCCAGAACCATAGGTTCTAGGAGACCCAAATTTTGACCAGTGGTGGGGTAAGTCTTCATCTACCTAGCTACCAAATTCTTTGAGGGTCTCTATGACTCTCGAAGCTCGATCGTTTGTTTTTTTTTTGGTGAATTTTTTTTTGGGTGAATTTTTTTTTTTGGTGAATTTTTTTTTTTTTTTGGGCAAATGGGCCTATCTTAAGGTAAGGGGCCTGGAGCTGCAGCTCCAATAGCCCCTATGTTAATCTGGCCCTGTCCATAGTCATTTTATGGACATAGAAGAAATATGTAAACCAATATTTTATTTGTATAATATGCCAGCGCAAACAAATAAAGGTGCAGTGAGTGTTCTGCTGCTGACACAAAACAAGGGTTCACACCTCCAGCTTTTATGGCTATATCAAATAAAAAGAACAGTGCTGCGTAAAACCTTCTTCTGTTCAAATCCACTAGCCACTGTACCTCCCCATATTAATGCATATATGTATATCCATCCTTATGTGCAAAGCAATGTGTCTTCATACACAGTGCTATCATGTGCTCCAATATCTTATATGCAACCATACACAGAAAAATAAAAAAAATCAATACAATTGCCAAACAAACTACTAAAGCAATTATTAACTATGAAAAATGTTGTATCTGTGCTAAAAAAGTTTATGTCAAAGAACTTGATTCATAAATGTATATTTTCTCTAGTGCTTCCAGTCTCTAGTGTGCTTTCCCTGTATATGTGTCTTATAATATATTGGATAAAATTATTTTCACCAGTGAGAAATTAAATTATCCATGTGCTGAGTTGATACATGTAGTGCTTCTCTCCCACCACCAACTTCACACCGCTCTCACCATGTGAGGTGGACCCAATGTTAATCAGGTGTAAACATTGAGTCCTCATGCACACGGACGTTTTTACAGCTGCTTTTTTGAGCTTTTTTTGCAGCTTAAAAAGGCCTGTCTATGTTAGTCTATGGCTTCATGCCCACCTAGGCGTTTTTGAGCTGCAAGTGGCATAGGCGTTTTTAAGCTGTAAAAAAAACCCAGGACCTGTGGGTTCTGAGAGACGTTTTTCAGCTGTAAAAACGCTCTAATGCTCACAAACGCTCAAAAACGCTCAAAAATGTCATTCACCAACATTTTTTAACGTTTTTGATCCATTGAAGAAAAAAAAAAAAAACGCTAAAAAACGCTCAAAAACGCTCAAAAACGCTAAAAAACGCTATTGCAAAAATGCTGAAAAAAAGCTGAAAAAAGTTTAAAAAAATCACTGCAAAGATACTGGCGTTTTCATAATGTTATTTTAACAGCCTTTGTGCATGAGGGCTGATTCTCATAATGCTCCTCTGTAGATCTCCTTCATTTGCAATCCAGGTGGTTAGATAACCGCCTGTCTGTGCGTTTAAGCTTGCAACCTCTATTTACTCCTATGTACCTCCAACAAAATGTCATTCCGCTCACTTCCTGTAGCGGCATGATGTCATTGGCTCCTCCTCCTAGTATGTCACTATGTCACGTGTATTTCAGTTTTTTTTATTTGATATGTAAATCAATATTGTGATCAATAAATATGCATAGGGTATTGTACTTTATTATGAAGTCTTTATCTAAAGTCTCTTTAACCGCTTTACTATCGCCCAACACATATGTGCAGTGGCAAAAGGGTGGGCTTTAAGGCCCACATGCTGCACATATGCATAGCTGGGTGGTTGATTCGATTAAAGCGTGCTCACTGGGCATTCTCAGCACAAAGACCGAGCTGTCCAAGACAGCTTTTGGTTTAGGGTAAAGATTGGTAGCCTGGACTGGTGGGAAGAGGTAACCTTTAAAGAAACAATAAAAACAAAGGTGCATTTTAGGTTTAAAAAATGTAAGATTCTCATTGGCAATCAAAATGGTTCCTGTAACTACTGTAACTACTAGGAAAACCTCAGGTAGATTGGGTCTTCCAGATATAAAAAAATACTATTATGCTTCACTACTAGACCAAATGGAATATTGGTTTACCTCCCCAGAAGACAAATTATGCATTAGCATATTCTACAAAAAAAAATAAAATAAATTATAATAATCATACCGAACCTTTATAGCGTTAAAGCAATGCTGATAGCATGGAAACATATCCTATCCAAAACAAAAGATAATGTGGCACATACCAAAGTTGCAATGCGGAAAAGAGTTTTAGATTATTGTAAGATTCGAATTTCAGTAGGAGAATGGATTACTAAAGGCTACCATGTATATAAGTGACTACCTATCCACATTAAGAATATAGCGATTAGTAAAATAAACAAATGTACCCGACTGAAAGATCTTGACCCTAATGAGTATACTGATATCCCCACTGAAATATGGCAGTACATTACACTCCAAAAATATCAGATGAAGAAAGGGATTGCTTTATTCTGGAACCTTCTAGCATCCCCTCCTACAGAATATAAATAAAACCCAATATGACCAAATGGGAAAAGGATTGTTCTCTCAATTTCACAAAGGAACAATGGAAGAATGCTTTATTAACTACTTCAGCCCCAGAAGAATTTACCCCCTTCCTGACTAGGCCATTTTTTTGCGATACGGCACTGCGTCGCTTTAACTGATAATTGCGTGGTCGTGCGAGGATGTACCCAAACAAAATTAACGTCCTTTTTTTCCCACAAATAGAGCTTTCTTTTGGTGGTATCTGATTACCTCTGCTGGTTTTTGTTTTTTTTGCGCTATAAACAAAAGAACAGCAACAATTTTGAAAAAAAACACAATGGGGGTGATTTACGAAAGCCGTGTGCCATCAGTAGAGGCGCATGGCGAGGCGCAAAGCTCATTTCCATATTTACGAAATGGTGCACAGGTAACAGAGGGAAAATCCCCCATTTACTATAGAGATCTCGGCACACAGGAGAATGCAATCTGTGCGCCACTATGGCACTATGGTCAATTCAATATTCACAGAAAATGGAGGTGTCAATATTATGGGGTGATGTGAGGAAGTTTAGTAACAACTGTCCAAGTAACAAATATGTCCAAAATAGAGAAAATGAGAAAGTAACTTTTTCAGAGAAAGCCTGCTGTGCCTGCAAGTACGTCTAGAACTGCGTGAGATCAATGTAAGCAGTGTGCAAGCGCTTACGTAAGTTCGTTCACATGAATTTGTTCACTGCACAGCCAAAATCTTAGTAAATGTTAAGCAACATATATATATGTTTATTAAGCAACATATATATATATATATATATATATATATATATATATATATATATATATATATATATATATATATATATATAGGGCACACCTATAAACTGGACAATTTTTTTTACGCTGGTTCACTTTTAAGGAGATTTGCACACAGGTCATGTTAGCATGTTATGTTGCCAACATGTGACATGCACCTTGTTAAAATTATGTAAAAAGACTCTTGCTCCTCTAGCTCCTCCTTAAAGGGCATTTAACCTCCCCCCTCTAATGCACATGATTTCCTGGGGCTAGCTTTTGCTTTTAAAGGGGAACGCCACATTCCATTCTCCAATGCTTTTGTCTCCCCCTCTAATCCCTTGGATTTCCATGGACTAGCTTTTGCTTTTAAAGGAGAACTCCACATTCCATTCTCCAATGCTCTTGTCTCCCCCTCTAACCCCTTGGATTTCCATAAGCTAGCTTTTGTTTTTAAAGGGGAACTCCACACCCCAGTCAATTCTCAAAGGGCTGTGAGCTGCCTTCACCAATCCAAACCACATCCTTTTTCAGAGCATACAACAGGGCCAGCTAGGAAAGGGACAGGAAGAGCGATCGGCCAACCCCCTCCTGAATCATACAAGGCCACATGCACTCAACATAGCTGGCTGCCTTCGGGGCATGTTGGGCTCAGCCCAATACCACCCACAAAGCACCTTGTATGTACCCACTAGTTTGTAAAGCCCCCTGTCTGCAGCCCCCCACAACCCCAGCCTAGGGTTGTGTGGAAGAGGCCCTTGTCCCCCTGAATATAGGAACAAGGTAGTTGACTTTTGGGGTGCCCAAGCCCCTCTTGCCCCCAAGAATCCACCCCCCCTTTCAAGGGCTCGCTTGCTGTGTGTTTGGCTAGGGGTTTGTTAGTGTGTGGGAGGGGCACAATATTTTTTTATTTTGGGGTGGTGATTTTCATGTGGGGATTCTCATTTTAAGCCTTAACAGACCCAAATGGCCTTGTATGTATTGGGGGCAGGCTATTTTTTGTTTTAGGTTAAAATCTTGCAGCTGCAATGTAGATTTGTAGGTTTTCTCTGAAGCCATACATCTTTGAAGCAGCATTTTGGATACATGCTACAGATGCACCACTTTACAGGCACAGTAAGCCCCCCCCCCCCCCAAGTTACTAGCTTTTAAGCAATTTTGTATTGTTAAAGGTACTTCTCCTTGTTTCGTTTTTGGGGTTGTCCAAATTGGTGACATTGATATATAGGGCTCCCATTCCCATTTTAAGGCCAATAACTAGAATATAAGCCAGCCACGTGAGGACTAGCACAATTAACAAGTCATTTCCCATAGACTGCAATGGTATTTGTTGTATAACTTTTGCCCATGTTAGGCTCTTTGTTTGCCCCCCTGGACCGGGAGATGTTTGTTCCATCTGTAATTTTGTAGCATGCTGGATAATGTGCTTAATTTTGGACAGGAGGGTGGCTTATTTTGTGCTAGCTTCATTTGGTGTGTGAAATGCATTTGGATTGTTCTGAGCATGCTCAGGGACTTTGTTTTTTTGCTGTGGCTTTTGGAGTGTGAAATGCATTTGGGTTGGTCTGGGCATGCTCAGGGACCTTGTTTTTTGTGTTTTTTGCATGTGAACAGCACTTGGATTTTTCTGGGCATGCTCAGAGAATGTGTTTTGTGGGTTAGTAATTTAAGGACATCCTTAACAGGTGTACCCACTTTAAAGTTCTGTCTCTACACTGGGTGAACTTGCATTTTGTGTGTTTCATGGACTGTGCATGTGTTTTCAATTGCCTCATTAGCACACAAAAATGTTATATAGAGCTTGCAGATAGCCTTCTTTACCCTGCCCTGAAAGAGGCAATATTGCTTGATGACGTGTGTGACAAGAGAGTACATTTGGGTGTCCATATAGACATGTGACGCATGTATTTTCTCTTTGTATCTTGTTTGTTATGTCTTTGCAAAACAGATGTGTTTTAGAGCAAGTATTTTTTACCTTTCTTTTTTTGGGGGGGATATTTTTTGTTCTGTCCCCCAGATGTTTTATATTGGTTATTTGTACCTTAAGACAATCATATGTGGTGTGCAGGCTCCATCTAGCATTCCTTTTTGGTATTGCTGCAGTTCTGTTTATCTGTTTATTTGTATGTGTAATTGAGGAAGTTGTCAGCAAGCAGGGAATTCTGGGTGGAATCTTGGCAGGAAGTGAACCATCCACTATTCCTTTCAACACATTGCAGGAAGCAAGACATGTCTTTCTCAATCTATCGTCATCACCCCTTATAAAACCTTGAAAAGTACATTTTTATTATCTCATCTTGCACTGTATATCGTTGTTTATGCAATGTATGCTGTATTGTATGCAATATTATACTTATTGAGGTCTATTTCTGTTATTTTGTAGTTTCACCTGGCTTGTTCTAATAAAACTGAGATCAAAGAAATATGGTATTTACAATTATTGTGATAAGAAAGTTTAGCTAGCTGTCCCAGTGTCAGAACAGTGACATTTTTAAGCTGACCTCTGAAGGGAAGATAAACCGACTTTGGAAGTCTGTACAGCCCGGGGCTATGCAGTATCCATGCAGTCAGAAGCCTTAAAGATACAGGCCTGCGGCAGGCGAAGCAAGCAGCCACGCTACACAGAGACGCACTCTGTCAAGCAGCAACGACACTAGAACGGTCTCTATACAGCAAGACAGCTTCTTCCCTGCAGCCATGTCTAACAGTGGGATATCTTCTTACACAACACGTTTACGAGCAAGCTCATCTAAGTCATCTGTCGCAAAAGCAGCAGCTAACGCCTGTTCAAAAGCCGAAGCAGCAAAAGCCAGGGCTGCATTGGCAGACCAAGAGTTGAAGACAAAAAAAGAAAAGGCCCGTCTTGATGCAGAAAAGGTGAGATGGGAGCAAGAGAGAGAGAAGGAAAGAGTACGCTTGGAGCAAGAAAGAGTACGCATGGAACAAGAGAGAGAGAGATGGAAAAAATACGCCTGGAGGAAAAGCTAGCCCAGCAGGAAGCATCTCTGAAATTGCAGCAAGCTATCTTAGAAGCTAACATGGAGAAGCTGGCAGTAGAAAGAGATGCTGCCGCCGACATTGCAGAAGCAGAAGCTTTAGAAGCAGCTATCTACGATGAACCAAGACTAGGCAGCAGCATACCGGGTCTAGAAGAGGACCAACAAGATTCTTCGCAATGCACGTCAGATTTTGTCTACCAGCACTGTGAGCCAAGCAGAATCCCACAACAAGAAATTAAACATGACGTCAGTGAGTCACATCAAATAAAGCAACAACAAGATGACCTGGGACCCCAGTGCTACAAGCAAGAAAAATCTGACAGAGTTCCAGACTTTCCAGTTCCAACCAAACCTTCTACTCCACAAGGTACCCAGCCTTCATACAAGCATCAAACACCAGTCTTCACTCCAAAGGTGTATGCAATGAGCCGGTACGAACTGCCTACCCTATGCAAGTTTGAACCTAGTGCGCCAAAAGAAGAGACTTCTACCAGGTATGCCTTTACACCGCACCACAATACATCAGCAGGCTACCCCAATACCAATCAGGCTACTGTAGACTTTGCCAAGTTCCTGGCCAAAAGAGAGTTAGTTGCCCAAGGACTTGTCAAATTTAATGATCGCCCTCAACACTACAGGGCGTGGCGATCCGCTTTGCACAGTGTCATTCAAGGTCTAGATCTATCCTGCAGGGAACAGATAGAACTCCTCGTAAAGTGGCTTGGCAATGATTCTGCTGAGCATGCCAAAAGGATCAGAGACATTAATAAAAACCACCCTGAGATAGGCCTTACAAACATCTGGAAAAGACTGGATAGATGTTATGGCTCACCAGAGGCTATAGAGAGTACACTGTTTAACCACTTGACCACTGGGCACTTAAACCCCCTTCCTAACCAGACCAATTTTCAGCTTTCGGTGCTCTCACACTTTGAATGACAATTACTCAGTCATACAACACTTTACCCATATGAAATTTTTATCCTTTTTTTCACACAAATAGAGCTTTCTTTTGGTGGTATTTAATCACCGTTGGGTTTTTTATTTTTTGCGCTATAAAAGAAAAAAGACTGAAAATTTGGTAAAAAAATGAATTTTTCTTTGTTTCTGTTATAAAATTTAGCAAATTAGTAATTTTTCTTCGTAAATTTTGGCCAAAATTTATACCGCTACATATCTTTGGTAAAAATAAGTACAACTTGGTGTATATTATTTGGTCTTTGTGAATGTTAGAGAGTCCAAAAGCTACGGTTCCAATATCTGAAAATTGATCACACCTGAATTACTGACGGCCTATCTAATTTCTTGAGACCCTAACATGCCAGTAAAGTACAAATACCCCCCAAATGACCCCTTTTTGGAAAGAAGACATTCTAAGGTATTTAGAAAGATGCATGGTGAGTTTTTTTGAAATTGTCATCTTTTCCCACAATTCTTTGCAAAATCAAGATTTTTTTTTTCTTTTTTTTTTTTCACAAAATTGTCATATTAGAAGGTTATTTCTCACACACAGCATATGCATACCACAAATTACACCCCCTAACACCTTCTGCTATTACTCCCGAGTATGGCGATACCACATATGTGAGACTTTTACACAGCGTGGCCACATACAGAGGCCCACCATACAGGGAGCACCTCCAGGCGTTCTGGAGCGCCCAGGCCAATTCTGACATTTCTCTCCTACATGTAAAAATCATCATTTATTTGCTAGAAAATTACATAGAACCCCAAAACATTATATATATTTTTTTTAGCAAAGACCCTAGAGAATACAATGGCGGTTGTTGCAACTTTTTATCTCGCACGGTATTTGTGCAGCAATTTTTCGAACGCGTTTTTTTGGGGAAAGAAACAGTTTTGTGCTTTAAAAAAAAACAAAACAGTAAAGTTAGCCCAATGTTTTTGCATAATGTGAAAGATGAAGTTACGCCGAGTAAATAGATACCCAACATGTCACCCTTCAAAATTGCACACGCTTGTGGAATGGTGCCAAACGTCGCTACTTAAAAATCCCCATAGGTGACGCTTTAAAATTTTTTCCTGGTTACATGTTTTGAGTTACAGAGGAGGTCTAGTGCCAAAATTATTGCTCTCGCTCTACCGATCGCAGCGATACCTCACATGTGTGGTTTGAACACCGTTTTCATATGTGGGCGGGACTTACGTATGTGTTCGCTTCTGCATGCGAGCACACGGACATGGGCGCTTTAAAAATTTTTTTTTTTTTTTTTTATTGTTTATTTTACTTTATTTATTTTAGTTTGACACTTTTTCCCCCCCCAAAATTTTTTTGATCACTTTTATTTCTATTACAAGGAATGTAAACATCCTTGTAATAGGAATATGGCATGACAGGTCCTCTTTACAGTGAGATATGGGGTCAATAAGACCCCACATCTCACCTCTAGGCTGGGAAGCCTGAAATAAAAAAATAAAAAAAAACGATCTTGGCTTTGATCGTAGCGGTGAGTCGGTAGAAGCACCGGAGGGTGGCGGGAAGGGGGGGGGGGCGTCCCCTCTCGCCTCCCATAAGAATGATCAAGCAGTGGAACAGCAGCTATGATCATTCCTATGGTGTAGGAAATCGCCGGCTGAAAAAGCTGATATCTGAATGATGTCTGTAGCTGCACCCATCATTCAGATATCCCCGCTCAAAGTCAAGGACGTCATATGACTGTGGGCGGGAACTGGTTAAAAATTGCGGAGTATTGCGGGCTATTGCAGAGTATTGCGGGCTATATTGCAGAGTATTGCGGGCTATATTGCAGAGTATTGCGGGCTATATTGCAGAGTATTGCGGGGTATATTGCAGAGTATTGCGGGGTATATTGCAGAGTATTGCGGGGTATATTGCAGAGTATTGCGGGGTATATTGCAGAGTATTGCCCGGGTATATTGCAGAGTATTGCCCGGGTATATTGCAGAGTATTGCCCGGGTATATTGCAGAGTAGTGCCCGGGTATATTGCAGAGTAGTGCCCGGGTATATTGCAGAGTAGTGCCCGGGTATATTGCAGAGTAGTGCCCGGGTATATTGCAGAGTAGTGCCCGGGTATATTGCAGAGTAGTGCCCGGTGGTATGCAGAGTATTGCAGGGTGTTATGCAGAGTATTGCAGGGTGGTATGCAGAGTATTGCAGGGTGGTATGCAGAGTATTGCAGGGTGTTATGCAGAGTATTGCAGGGTGGTATGCAGAGTATTGCAGGGTGTTATGCAGAGTATTGCAGGGTGGTATGCAGAGTATTGCAGGGTGGTATGCAGAGTATTGCAGGGTGGTATGCAGAGTATTGCAGGGTGTTATGCAGAGTATTGCAGGGTGTTATGCAGAGTATTGCAGGGTGTTATGCAGAGTATTGCAGGGTGGTATGCAGAGTATTGCAGGGTGGTATGCAGAGTATTGCAGGGTGGTATGCAGAGTATTGCAGGGTGGTATGCAGAGTATTGCAGGGTGTTATGCAGAGTATTGCAGGGTGTTATGCAGAGTATTGCAGGGTGTTATGCAGAGTATTGCAGGGTGGTATGCAGAGTATTGCAGGGTGTTATGCAGAGTATTGCAGGGTGTTATGCAGAGTATTGCAGGGTGTTATGCAGAGTATTGCAGGGTGTTATGCAGAGTATTGCAGGGTGGTATGCAGAGTATTGCAGGGTGGTATGCAGAGTATTGCAGGGTGGTATGCAGAGTATTGCAGGGTGTTATGCAGAGTATTGCAGGGTGTTATGCAGAGTATTGCAGGGTGTTATGCAGAGTATTGCAGGGTGGTATGCAGAGTATTGCAGGGTGTTATGCAGGGTATAGTGCAGAGTATTGCAGGGTGTTATGCAGAGTATTGCAGGGATGGCTGAGCATGGAGGGATGGATGGATGTGACTGCAAATGTCACTGAGCACCGCTGTGGGCACTACACATGCAGCCCACAGCGGTGCTGCCATCCGATCCCTCCCCCTCTCCCCTCGCACTGTACCGATCGGTACAGAGAGGGGAGGGAGGAACCGGCGTCATGAGATGACGCCGGTCTGTTGACATGTGATCGCTCCGTCATTTGACGGAACGATCACGTGGTAAACGGCCGCGATCAGCGGCTATTTACCGTAATCCGTGATGCGCCGGGTCCTCCGGACCCGGCGGTCACGGATGTTCCCGAGTGCGCGCCCCAGGGGGCGCGCGGGAGCATCGTTCTGGAATCACGTCCATGGACGTCCACCCAGAACTAGCCGACCGCGCTGTTGCCGTCTTTCGGCAATGGCCCGGTCGGCAAGTGGTTAAAAGAATAGAATATTTCCCAAAAATACCTAGCAGAGGTTACCAAAGACTCAGAGAATTCAGTGACCTGTGTATGGAGTTACAAGTGGCTAAAGCAGAAGGGGACTCACCTGGCCTTTCTTATCTTGACTCTGCTAGAGGTATTAACTCCTTAGCACAAAAACTTCCTTATGAGTTACACGAAAGATGGATTACTCATGGCTGTAACTACAAACAAAAACACAATGTGCCTTTTCCACCCTTTAGTGAGTTTGTGGACTTTGTAGACAGACAAGCAGGAATGAGAGATGACCCCAGCTTCATTTTTCATTTTTCCAGTGTCGTATACCACTTCTTCTGGCCCTAAACAACTCAGAGCTCCAGTAGCAGTGCACAGAACTAACATTTCTTTCCACAGATTTGCAGAGTCTCAGCCAGAGGATCAAGACAGCGACCCTAGTAAGTTCTGCCCTCTACATAAGATGCCACATCCTCTTCTGGAATGCAGAGCCTTCAGGACAAAGACCATCCAGGATCTCAAAGCTTTCCTCAAAGAGAACAACATCTGTTACCAGTGCTGCAGTTCGTCCACACATTTCGCCAAGGACTGTAAGGTCAGTGTCAAATGTACAGAATGTGACAGCACAGAGCACAACACAGCTCTACACCCAAGGTCTACTCCAAGAAATTTCCCACTTGTTCATAGGGACAAGGAGCAAGGCGGGGAGACCAAAGACTCTAGCACAGGCGCCACAGCAATCACTTCACAGTGTACTGAAGTCTGCAAAGGAAGTACAGGTGGCAGATCCTGCTCTAAAATCTGTCTCGTGAGAGTTTACCCAAAAGGACGCAGGGACAAAGCAGTCAAGCTCTATGTCATCTTGGATGATCAGAGTAATAAGTCATTAGCTAGATCTGTGTTTTTGACATTCTAAACCTTAAAGGCCCCAGCAGTCCTTACACCCTTAGGACTTGTGCAGGTACAGTGAAAACGGCGGGGAGAAGAGCTGACGGCCTACAAATTGAATCTATGGATGGTAAGACATGCCTTCCCTTACCGACCATAATAGAGTGCAACCAGATGCCAGACAACAGATCAGAGATTCCCACACCAGACGCAGCAGCTCACCAGACTCACTTGAACCACATAGCACATCTCATACCAGAACTAGATGATCAGGCTCAGATAATCTTACTCCTAGGAAGGGATATCTTGCAAGTCCACAAAGTAAGAAAACTGATCAACAGTCCTAAAAATGCCCCATATGCCCAAAAACTGGATCTCGGGTGGGTCATTATAGGTGATGTTTGCCTGGGAGGTGCACACAAACCGGCATCTGTTAATAACCTACTCACTAGTACCCTTGAGAATGGTCGTCCTACTCTATTCCAACCCTGTCAAAATCACATCCTCATAAAGGAGCTACCACACAACAACCCTGTACCTCTTCCCTTCCTAAGTTCCCTCTGTGACAGCAATACCTATGACAACAAGCAAAGGGACTTAGGAAGCACAGTGTTCCAGAGAACAAAGGAAGATAACCAGGTAGCAATGTCCATTGAGGACAGGCTCTTCTTGAAAGTTATGGAAAGGAGTATGGAGAAAGACGGGACTAATAGCTGGGTTGCACCTCTTCCCTTTAGACCACAAAGACGACGTTTGCCTAACAACAGAGAACTAGCATATAAACGTCTCACTTCCCTAAGACACAATCTTCAAAGGAAACCAGAGATGAAAGAACATTTCTTTTCCTTCATGGAGAAAATATTCAAGAATGGTCATGCTGACTGCTGTTACTCTGTTACCACGCTAATTTCCAATCCTATTTTTATTCAACTTGTGATCACTTGTTCAACTTTTTAATCTGATGCTTGTGAAACGTCTGCTGTACCGCTGATGATTTCAAATAAACCTGCTTTTATCGGTTCATGGACCATTTGGAGATTCCCTTTTTTTCCCTATGTGAATGACATTGTGATGTGGTGAGAACTACATCCTTTTGGCCACCAGCGTATTGGGAGAGGTGAATCCATCCATCCATCCATCCATCCGATGACCTACAGTCTACCTTGTCTCTGAAGTCGCTGTGTATGCAATTTCCGGTACTGTCCATTGGCACGCCTCACCAAGTTTCCAGTGAACACCCATAGGATCATCTGGATCCACAAGCCCTTATGACACCCCGCCGTACGGTGAGAGTGTCCATCCCTTCTGGTAAGCGCATCCACCTTACTATTTCTATATGAAATCTGTATGCAGGAAGATTGCCCACCAGATGTAACAATCACTACGGGATCTCATCAGTGCCACAGTTTGCACAGCGTTATCGCTAGAGTTTTTTTATGTATGGACTTTATTCCTTTATATACCACTATACACTGCTGTGATGTAGGGTGATATATATTATTCGAATTAGATGATTCATGTGTGTAGACACTGCACTTATAATTTGTTGTTTATTTTCACATATTTTTTTGAATCACCATCACAATTTTTTGGATGAACATCCTTATTACCTATGAAAGGTGATATGTTTGATTATATGTTTGTATAATCACTAAAAACGCATATTTGATTATACGTTTGTTTAATCACAGAAAAACGCATGGTTAATGACACTTAGCGCTGCATTTATTTATTTATCACATTTTGTATACGGTTATCATACTGGTGATGCTGGCTGCTGATTTACACTTTCAAGAGAAAATCTTTTTAGTAGCGCAACAATACTTTTCTCTCTTTCATGCTGAGATAGCCCCAAACCTCAAAGACTCAAAGGAATGCTGGTACTTACCTATATTTGGGGTCTATCACCCTAAGAAGCCAGGACAGATTAGAGTGGTGTTCGATTCCAGCGCCAAACATGAGGGTGTCTCTCTAAATGATGTCCTTCTCTCTGGCCCTGACCTTAACAACAGACTATTAGGAGTACTTCTTCACTTTCGCAAGGATTCAGTCGCATTTATGGAAGACATACAGCAAATGTTCTATTGCTTTCTTGTTGAAGAAGAACACCGAAACTTTCTGAGGTTTCTCTGGTTCAGGGACAACAACCCCTCTGGAGACATCACAGAATACCGCATGAGGGTGCACATATTTGGCAACAGTCCTTCCCCTGCAGTTGCTATATATGGCCTAAGACACTCTGCTAGAGTGGGGGAGTTAGAGTATGGGTCAGATGTCAGACAGTTTGTGGACAAGGATTTCTATGTAGACGATTGCTTGAAATCACTACCCACAAATGAAGCCGCAATCAGTCTCCTCAAAAGAACTCAAGCAATGGTTGCTTGTTCCAACTTAAGACTCCACAAGATTGCTTCCAACAGTAGAGAAGTTTTAGAAGCCTTTCCTGTCCAAGATCATTCTAACGAGTTAAAGAGGGAGTCCACCCAAACCGCAAAAAAAAAAAAAAATTAAAAGCCAGCAGCTACAAATACTGCAGCTGCTGACTTTTAATAAATGGCCACTTACCTGTCCCAGGGTCTAGCGATGTCGGCAGGCGACGCCGAGAACCCGCTCGGTTCTCGGCAGCTGCCACCGCCATCCTGGGTGAGGGAATCAGGAAGTGAAGCGTTGTGGCTTCACTTCCCAGTTATCTACTGCGCATGCGCGAGTCGCGGTGCGCATCGTAACTGGTCCCCGCTATCTCCTGGGAGTTGTGTGTTTCCCAGGAGACAGCGTGGAGGGACAGGAAGAGGCATAGACTCCCATGGGAGTCTATGCCGGAAGTGGGTGCAAATACCTGTCTTAGACAGGTATCTGCACCCCCCTCCCCCCTGAAAGGTGCCAAATGTGACACCGGAGGGGGGGAGGGTTCCGAAAAGCGGAAGTTCCATTTTTGTTTGGAACTCTGTTTTAAAGGACTTAGATCTAGGCACAGACTCACTTCCCATGCAACGCAGCCTTGGTTTGCTTTGGGACTTAAGATCTGACACGTTTACTTTTCAAGTAAACACAGAAGAAAAACCCTTTACCCGTAGAGGTGTCCTGTCTACCATAAACAACCTGTATGATCCCTTAGGCTTTGCAGCACCTGTCACCATCCAGGGTAAAGCACTACTGAGAGACTTAGCCTGTGAGTCACTAGATTGGGACCACCCTCTCCCCACCGACAAGAAGAACCTATGGCTAGAGTGGAAGGATTTACTAACAGCTCTATCCAACCTTAAAATTCCCTGAACATATGCTCCTCTGTCATCTGCAGATGTTCAGATGCAAAGACTTTGTGTGCTTTCGGATGCTTCTGTTAAAGCAGTTGCTGCTGTAGCTTACCTGAAAACCATAGACACAAAAGGGCAATGCCACATAGGGTTCGTACTGGGGAAAGCAAAACTTGCACCACTTCCCGAACACACCATACCCAGGCTGGAACTTTGTGCTGCAGTATTAGCCACAGAGTTAGCTAAACTAATTGCAATCAGGGGCCCAGTGAAACTCATTCGCTCCAACAGAGGGTCTAACTTTGTAGGAGCAGTAAAAGAACTTCAAATTCCTTCTAACTTGGACGTTCTCAGAATAGAAAGATACTTGAGTGAACAAGACTGCACGTGGATCTTCAACCCACCTCACTCTTCTCACATGGGGGGTGTTTGGAAAAGGATGATAGGCATAGCCCGCAGAATTCTTGACTCTATCTTCCTACAAGTAGGAACTGCAAGGCTTACTCACGAATGTTTAATGACATTTACAGCCATCATTAATGCCAGACCTTTGACATCCATTTCAAGTGACTCTGAACATCCAGTGGTCCTCACACCTGCCATGTTACTCACGCAAAAGACTAGTCTTGTCGGTGCTCCAGCTGGAGAGTTTTGTGAGAAGGACCTTTACAAACGTCAATGGAGACAAGTACAAATCCTTGCCAATACCTTCTGGAACCGGTGGAGGGAACAATATATATCTACTGTACAAGTAAGAAGAAAGTGGCACACTGAAAAGCCTAATCGTAAACCTGGTGATGTTGTGCTCATGAAAGATTGCCAGACACTAAGGAATATGTGGCCTTTAGGTCTGATCACCAAAGTACTACCAAGCAAGGATAATCGTGTCTGTAAGGTCGAGGTTAAGATCTTTTAACAGAATGAGGCTAAAGTATTCTTGAGACCAGTGACTGAATTTATTCTGTTGCTTTCTACGGAAGACTCTGTTAGTGACATCACTTGATGTCAGGCGGGGAGTGTTCTGTCCACCAGATGTTTTATATTGGTTATTTGTACCTGTGTTGTTAAATTTACATGCAAAATGTGTAATTTACTTAAGACAATCATATGTGGTGTGCAGGCTCCAGCTAGCATTCCTTTTTGGTATTGCTGCAGTTCTGTTTATCTGTTTATTTGTATGTGTAATTGAGGAAGTTGTCAGCAAGCAGGGAATTCTGGGTGGAATCTTGGCAGGAAGTGAACCATCCACTATACCTTTCAACACATTGCAGGAAGCAAGACATGTCTTTCTCAATCTATCGTCATCACCCCTTTGAGAACTTAAAAAGTAAGTTTTTATTATCTCTTCTTGCACTGTATATCGTTGTTTATGCAATGTATGCTGTATTGTATGCAATATTATACTTATTGAGGTCTATTTCTGTTATTTTGTAGTTTCACCTGGCTTGTTCTGATAAAACTGAGATAAAAGAAATTTGGTATCTACATTTATTGGAATAAGAGGGTTTAGCTAGCTGTCTCATAGACAGAACATTTTTCACAGAAATATTTTTGATGTTTGTTGTTCGTAGGTTGTTAGTTTCACTTTGATTTAATTGTCTGTGCTGCATTATTTTACAAAATCTTCCTAAAGATGTTGTGACTAATACATTTTTAAATCTTTAAGACTGTCCGTTTGTGGGCGCACTCCTTTTAACTCTTGTTCATTTCCTCTGCAAAATGGTCAGACCTCAAAACCATATTCTGTTAGTGTCTCAAATTAACATACATGTGTTTTTTGCTTTTCTTGCTCTTTTCCGAGTCCTATTTTGTTGACCAATAAAATTTGTAGCACCTTTTTATGTTTTATGTGTTTTGTTGATAAGTTGTTTTGCAGACTCATGCTCAATCCAAGTAATGCATTTTACACCCCCCCCCAACAATTTTCATGCAACAGGTATCCCAGCTGCAGCTTAAAGCGGGAGTCCACCTATCTATCATTTTTTTTTTTTTGGAGTTCATTCACAAACTTTTCTTCTCATAATTATCTACTCACATGTTCTGTGTAATAAGTCCGCCTGTGTCCGATTTCGTTGTAAAGAATAACTTATAAAATTCACTGAAGGCGGTTTCCATCTTCATTGTGGGCATTTGAAGCCCACAAGCATGTATTTCCTGGATGCGGTGAATGCTGTGTTCCCAGCATTTACCGAGATGTTGTGATGACGCTGTTGCACAATGCATGCTGGGAAGCCTGAGACTATCTCCCAGGGGACTGTGGGAGGTCTGGGAGAGGCTAGAAGCATGCCTACTCCCATGGGAGGAGAACCAGGAAGTGCAAAGAAGATTAGAAAAAAAAAGGTAATTACGGCGATTTAAATTTTTTTACACAGCATGTCAGCATCTAGGCAAGGAAGAGAATGCATAGAGATAATATTCAAAATTTGGGTGGAACCCCGCTTTAACTAGGCTGATTGGCATGGCAAAACAAATAAAGGTGTGATTTGTCTAAGAGCTACTTTCCTGGTGCCTTCATGGTAGCATATGCATGCGTATGCTGCCATGGATAGGCACTAGGAAAGGAAAATTACAGAGAGGTAAGTATTCAATTTTCCATTTTAGCACAGTAGTTCTCAGCCTCAGTCCTCAAATACCCCCGACAGGACATGTTTTGGGAATTTCTCATTCAATCATGTAGAAGCAACGTTGCTATTTTTTAAATTTCCTTGCATGTCCCCCTCGGATCTCCAGCAACTGCACTTCCAAGTGCACTTGTAGCGCAAAGTGGATTTGCCTTTAGTAAATAAACCCCAAAGTCCAAGATACCTAATAATTTCTGGTGTACAAAGCAAAATACTACAGTGCAATTTGCCTAATGGGGAACTATTTGGATTGACCTGTGTGTCCCCAAGGCATTGGTAGGATTTTAAGCTCACTTCCTGTTTGGCTATATGACAAGAAGTGAATAAATTTGAAACTGGCAAAATCTGTGAGGTGTCTTCACCCTATCAGTGGTGTAGACATCCCCAAAAACTGACAAGACGTCTAATCCCTCTGCACTCTATCGCCAAGCAAAAATAAGAAAGGATTTCATTTAGCTTAATTTTGCAAAGACACATTCCTAAGTTCAACTGTGATGCATGTCAATGGCCCATTTAGACCTTGTTTAATAGAAAATACCAGTTGCCTTTCACTATAAACATTTGTTAGTCCAGTCCTGGAAATCTGCATCTGCTTTACTATTAATTTCCATAAAATTGGGTTCCTGCAGCTAGATGCGCCAAATGCATCTAGATGCACGACCGCTGTATATGTGAAATGCGCAACTGCTGTGTATGCGGAGGTGTGTACCTGTGGCGCATATCTGGTGCTCGGAAGCGGTGGCCAGCACACAGGAATTATATCACGCCCCTCCAGGAAGTTGCTTGTACTGCTGCTAATTTCTTCCCACCACCATGCCCCGCTCACTGTTCTCTGAGGAAGAGATGATCCTTATTTGCAAATTAAGATCATTTTCACAGCTGGAGAGCCATAGTTTGAAGATTCCTGATTACTCTAGCATGTCATGAAAAAAGGTGGTTTTTACATGTGCCTTGTATAATGCCCAAGAAATCTCGTCTGGAAAATACAAGTGGGTCATGGCACATCTAAATTCCAAATTTGACACTTAAGACGGTCATGCACTATGCAATCTGATTGGCCAATCTCTGTACAACTCGATATTTAGGCAAAATAGGTAATAGGTTGACGCACTTGAACAATTAATTCAAATTATAGGAAAGCAAACAGGCTCTTGCACTAAATATAATTTATTTAAGATCTAGCTGATTGCAGTGTATGGTCACCTTTAAAGATCAATTGGGATTAGCATCAAAAAGGTTAATTAACTGAAAACACCTACTAATTGCCTAACAAGACACATCGAATGAGATGAAATGTACCAATTGTATTGGGCGTGTGCAATTATCAATGAGAAAACCGCAGTTACCCTAGCGACAGTTGCAGTTTACATATGCGGGTATTTATTATCGCTATTTGGGCTTCAATGTGCGCCGGTTTGCGCGTTCAATTAATGACTTTTCGGCTGCACCAATTAATGTATGAACTGGTGCAGTTCCTTCTTCTTAGTAAATCATCCCCCACTATCTTTTACTTTTTGCTATAATAAATATCCCAAATTTAAAAAAACAAAAACTAATTTTTTCCTCAGTTTAGGCTGATATGTATTCTTCTACATATTTGTGGTAAAAATAATCACAATAAGCGTATATTGATTGGTTTGCGCAAAAGTTATAGTGTCTAAAAAAAGGAGATAGATTTATGGCATTTTTATTATAATTTTTTTTTTTTACTAGTAATGGCGGTGATCAGCGTTTTTTATTGGGACTGCGATATTACGGCGGACAAATCGGACACTTTTGACACATTTTTGGGACCAGTGACATTTATACAGCGATCAGTGCTATAAAAATGCACTGATTACTGTATAAATGTCACTGGCAGGGAAGAGGTTAACACTAGGGGGTGATCAAGGGGTTAACTGTGTTCCCTATGGGGGGATGGGACTGACTAGGAGAGGTGACAGATCGGTGCTTATACTTAGTATGAACACACGATCTGTCTCCTCTCCCCTGAGAGAACCAGGATTTGTGTGTTTACACACACAGATCCCGGTTCTCGCTCTGTCACGAGCAATCGCGGGTGTCCAGTGGTCATTGCCCTCGCCATGCACTCGCATCGGCTCAGGGGACATGCTGCGGGCCCGCATGCGCGCCTCTTACAGTGTCTTAAAGTCCTGATGTACAGCTACGATGGCTCGCCCAGGGGAGCCATCCTGCAGCAGTATAACTGCGGCGGGTGGTTGGGAACAGGTTAATTACAAGTAAAGCTTCCTCCTGCGCTGATCATTGGGATAATTCACAAAAAAATCCTAAACAGGTGGTATTTGACCCCTTACAAAATATCAAAGATTTACCTCGCTACAGCCCCTATATGTTGGAGGTGCAATGAGCAAATAGGTAACCTTTATCACACCTTATGGTCATATAAAAAAACCTACTCAGTTTTTGGAAATCTATTTTCTCATTCATAGCTGCCCTAACTGGTAACTAAATATCCCCCGAAATGGCACTACTGGGGATAAATCATGAGATTTATCCATTAAGCTATAGAACAAAAGCAAGACTCACTATATCTAGCTTATGGAATTCTAACGAAACTCCTAATATGGCAAATGTCATCACCAGACTCGATATCCATGGCCAATATGAGTTGTTACTTGCATATAAAAACTATTCTACAACTAAATTTAAAAAAAACTGGCAAGAATGGTCAAATAATCCGAGAGCCTCTAATTACCTAAAAAATTGTCATAAATATGTTACCAGTTGATAACAACAGTATTCTAAGAACATGATCCAATATAATATATAACCCAGGTTTACCTCGTCTTTCTCCCTTGATGGTATAAGGTCTTGAGAGTTGATCTCCGCCCTCAGTTCGGTCCCATTAGGGTGGGCAGAAATTGACTAACAAGAATATAGTCACTACCTTGTACGTTTGGTTCCTTGTATTTTATTGTATGTTTAAATACCATACCACAAAATTGTTGGAATATGTCAACATTAAATTAAATAAAAATGGAAAGTTTAAAAAAAAATGGGTTCCTGTAATAGTTTACCACAATACCACATCACAATTAAAATATAACTAAAGACTGGAGGATGGAGTAGAGAGGGATTACAACTCCTGTCAGGTGTTTCGTGTTGTCTGTGTCTCTGTTAGGGAGATTAACTCTCTCTTTTCGCTACTTGTCTTGTTTACCATTATCACCCACAGTAAAAGTAAAATAAAATTCCAAATATTGGGTTGTCACCAGAACAGGAATAGAGAGGAACCCTTCCAATGGGGACACTAGTTCTGGGAATCCTGGTGACAACCAGCGATTTCCCTCACTTTATTGCGGGTCAAGAAATAATGGGAAATATCCCCAATGGGACACCCCATCAGTAGTGTTGCTGCCTTAGACAACGTCTTGTGATGAAACACGTAAGGTGGGTCTCTTGGAATGTACTACGTCACTTTCGGCACTTCCGGTTCTCTTGGCATGGTCTGTGGAACACACGCCGTCCAGACCCAGAGAGCGTTCTGTTTTATCCTGTATGTTTGCTGGAGCATTAGAGCTCTATACCCTATTTTACCAGGGTTTTAATAATAAATTTGTTTTTATAACGGAGGTACGCTATGAGGGTCCATTTTTTCTGCTGATTACATGTGGCACCCGGACACCCCAGTCTGAAGTGGATAAAGGAGGAAAAGCATTAGTGCTCCACTGATAGCTTGCATATACCCCGTGGTACGCTATTCACCCTAGGATGAACCAGGAAGGAATAGGACCCCAGACGTTGACGACAGGTCGTATCCGGTTGCGGAGGAGGATACACCACGGGATTGGTCCAGCAGGGATAGGAGTAAATCCCACTTATACGAGTTGGCCCCTGCAGGGGTAAGGCACTCTGGTGAGTGCAATCACGAGAGGGGAGCACGAAAAGTCACTCATATTTTTGACACTGGAACTCTGAACAGACTGTCACCATTTATATTTATATAATTTTGCACCAGTCACTTTGGGATTTTTCATTTCAATTTATTATTTTTTGTTTCTTTGTTATATGGACTTTATTTGTGTTTTTTGCACATGTATTGGATTGTCTTATTTTTGCATTTGAATGCTGTTTGCACATTAATTGGGTATATACCTTAGTATTAGCTACATACCACACCATCACAATTTTTTATGGATTATTATTTTTTTTTGTTTTTTACACTTGTGTTGTTCACACAATAACTGGGTATTCAACCCTAATGCCGCGTACACACGACCGGACTTTACAGCATACTTGGTTCGGCGGACCGGAGTCCGTCGGACAATTCGATCGTGTGTGGGCTCCAGCGGACTTTTTTCCCCAAAACTTCGACGGATCTAGAAATGAAACATGTTTCAAATCTTTTCGACGGACTTGAGTCCAATCAAAAAGTCCGCTCGTCTGTATGCTAGTCCAACGGACAAAAACCGACGCTAGGGCAGCTATGGGCTACTGGCTATGAACTTCCTTGTTTTAGTCCGGTCCTACGTCATCACGTACAAATCCGTCGGACTTTGGTTAATCGTGTGTAGGCAAGTCCGTTCATTCGTAAAGTCCGTCGTAAAGTCCGTCGTAAAGTCCGCAGGACAAAGTCTGCCGTAAAGTCCGCTCGTGTGTACGTGGCATTACTGTTTGTACAGTAATTGGGTATTTATACCTTATTACTAGGGTTACACCAATTTATATATATGGTTCCTGTTGGATTCATTATAGTAGCCTACATACGGCTTGTCGCATTTGGTTCACTTAGCTTCTTATTTTTTGTTTGGTATATTTTCTCTTGCATTACTTTCCACCTCTCTATATTTACCACACCTCTGAGGTTTTATTTATTTCCATTACATAGAGCAGCGCCCATTCGCTTTCTTTGTTTCCAGTATTAGGCCAAAATTGACCGGATGAGGTAGTAGACAGAACAGATTTAAAATCTATCGATCTGTTGGAAGGTTTACACTTTAAA
Source organism: Lithobates clamitans (assembly GCA_037952925.1). Lineage (NCBI taxonomy): Eukaryota > Metazoa > Chordata > Amphibia > Anura > Ranidae > Lithobates > Lithobates clamitans. The sequence continues at coordinate 1,502,217 of JBBGZY010000455.1, read as the reverse complement.
ACAAAGTATTTTCCAAGCCCCATTATTTGCCATACCCTGCCACCTAACCACAGTTCACAGTTAATGTAATGATTTGTGGGGGGTCCTGTTCAGTGGCTTGTCAGCACCCGGGGCAAAGCAAGTAATTTGTGTCCTCTAACCTGCAGACTTTTAGGAGTCATTTCCCTTCCTACAATAGTACTGACCAGCCTAATTCCTACACTGACCATTACACTAACCTATCTGACCACTACACTGACCTACCTGATTCCTACACTGCCCACTACACTAACCTCTACACTGACCTCTATGATACCTATACTGACCACTGCACTGACTTACCTGTCCACTGCACTGACCTACCTGTCCACTACCCTGACCTACCTGATTGCTACACTAACCACAACACTAACTTACCTGATTCCTACACTGACCTACACTGTCCACTACACTACACTGACCATTACACTCTACACTGTCCACTACACTACACTGACCACTGAACTGCCCTACCTGTCCACTGCACTGACCTACCTGATTCCTACACTGACCACTACACTACACTGTCCACTACACTACACATTACACTACACTCTACACTGTTCACTACACTACACTGACCACTACACTGACCTACCTGTCCACTGCACTGACCTACCTGATTCCTACACTGACCTACATTGACCACTACACTTCACTGTCCACTACACACTACACTGTCCACTACACACTACACTGTCCACTACACTACACTGTCCACTGCATATTACGCTGACCACTACACACTACACTGACCACTACACACTAGACTGACCACTACACACTACACTGACCACTACACATTCCACTACAAACTACACTGTCCACTACACTACACTGTTCACTACACACTACACGGACCACTACACACTACACTGATCACTACACTGTTCACAACACTACACACTATACTGACCACTACACACTAAACTGACCACTACATTACACACTACATACTAAACTGACCACTACACTACACACTACAATGACTACTACACACTGAACTGACTACTACACTACACTGACCACTACACACTAAACTGACCACTACACTACACTGACCACTACACTACACACTAAGATGACCACTACACTACACTACACTACACACTACACACTAAACTGACCACTACACTACACACTACACTGACCGCTACACTACACATTACACTGGCCATTAAACGCTACACTGACCACTACACTATACTACACACTACACTGATCACTACACTACACACTACACTGACCACTACACATTAAAATGATCACTACACTACACTACACTGACCACTACACACTAAACTGACTACTACACTACACACTACACTGACCACTACACACTAAACAGACCACTACACTACACTACACACTACACACTACACTGACCACTACACACTACACACTGCACTACACTCTTCACCGACCACTACACTCTAAACAGACCACTACACACTAAACTGACCACTTCACACTACACTGACCACTACACACTAAACTGACCACTACACTACATACTACACTGACCGCCACAATAAACTACACTACACACTAAACTGACCACTACACTATACTACACAGCGGTCAGTGGTCAGCTTGAGACTGAACATGGCGGCTGAAGCGTGGGGACACAGGAAATCGATATAAGGAGGACAGAGCTGGGGGTGACACACACTGGCGTGGGATTTTGCCACCCCAAATGTTGCGCCCGGGGGCCACGATCCCCCTCGCACCCCCCATGCTATGCCACTGGTCATGTTTGGGGCTCAGGCAAACAAACCCGTAGGTGGGGTGAACTACGAATAGCAAAAATTTGCTGAAAACCCAGCCTGGTAACAAAGCCGAACCTCATCCTGATTACCAAATGTTTGTTGATGCCTATAGAAAATATCCTTAACAATTAAACAGTTCATTTATATTAGTTGTTTTTTTTTAGCTTAGCTGCACATTTTACATTTAAATATTGCCAATGACCAACAGCATGAAAAGCTATTTTTCTTACACTGGTATGAGAAGCTGTTCAAGAGTTTATTCAGCTGTGTCTGTGTGCAGTTTGATGGCAAGAGTGCAGAGATTGAAAGTTACATATTACCATCTGGCAGGAAGAAAGTCTTGTTTTTATACAAATCTCTTTACCACTTCCAAAAACGATGTCACAAAGCTTGGTGCCATCAGGAATGCCATCGCTAACCACAAAAAGCATTCACTATTATTTCTTGTTCGTATCCCGTTAAACCCATTCAGGATGAAACTGTAAATTTAGAAGAAAAGAAGGTATTTAATGATATATTTCAGCCTCATCTCTGTCTTTATGTTTTCTTTCATTTCTTCTTTTCTTCCTTATGTTTGTTTTTTCACTAATGCTAGAACCTTGTCTAGCATCCCCTTTGTCAAATCAGTTATTATATTGCCATAAATTATATATTACAGCACAGGGCAGATTGTAGAGGCGGAATAAGTGACATTCTCATCTGAGAAGAAAATAACAAGCGGGCATAGTGTGGGCACAGAAAAGGGTATTAACCCTTTAAATGCAGAGAGTTTTCTAAGTTACCAAAGTATAATAATACTATAATAACAAATGAATAATAAAGCATTCATTTTTTTTGCTAATAAAATTCATAGGCTTATTGTAATAGTAGAACTTGGTCCACTTCTAATTCCTGGCACCATCTGAAGTTGTACAGAGATTTTGAAAGAAGAAGATGGGCGAAATGAACCATGAGGGTCCATTCGCACAAGTGGGTTGTGGTAATGCATGGTAAATATTATTAAATATTATTAAAAATTATGCTGCATGTTATTTCAAAGCATTAACCAAAGTGCAGTGTATTGCAGTGCCATTCATTTTGAATGGCACCTCAATGCGCCTAGGCAAAACACTGCAATGCTCTTGCATTGTAATATACCACAACACACAGATGTAGACTATTTGTGCACTGTTTGCTGTGCTTAATAAATTAAGCATGCCCCGTTTTTATGTGCCATGTGATGTGTTAGCAGCTGACTACTGTAATTGATCCTAATGTTTAAATAGTACATGTTAGGCATGCATGCATTACAACAGCTCAGTTTGTATAAATGGGCCCTTAGTTTCTACAAGCATCTTGGCTTAGTAATTTTGAGTGGAAAATGCAAAACTGTTTATTTTATGCACTATGCTCACTTATCTGTTCACCATTTCATTCTTCATACAGACGAAAATATCTTCAAATGTTCCAATATAGTTTATAACGATTGTTAAAGCGAGTAAGGCTTATTTTCTTTTTTTAAATCTTTATTTAAAGTGGGTGTAAACCCGAAATTTTTATTTGTATTTTTTTTTATCATACTGTAGAGTATAAGATTTGCTATCATTTAAGCCCAGTCTTGCTACACAGAGTTAATCAATCTCTGAGCAATCCCCTTTTATTGTTCAGTGAGACAATTCTTGACAAACTGAGAAAAACTTTGTCAAATCCTCCCCCTTGCTGTGAGTGACAGGTGATTTACATCCCGTGCATTAGCCTAAGAGACATGCAGTATTTTTAAATTCCCTCCCCCACTCCTTTCTTCGGCAGCTCTGCAAGGATTGACTGTTCCACACCTCACCATGATTTGGCATGCTGAACTCATGTGGTTACTTTCTTGTCTTTTCGCTGGATGTTAGAGATCATAGCAGAAGTTCAGCAGACGTTCAGTGTTAGAAATACACAGAGAAAATGCATATTGACAAGGGGAGTGTAGAGGTGGGCGGGGAGTTTACTGACATCACGACTCCACCCACCGAGCTCCAGACAACAGACCCACCCACAGAATATGCAATTTTTTGGGTCTAATAACAGAGAGAGGGGAGACATTGGACAGGTAAGGATACATGCAGGAAGCATGTATATCGTTATAGATAACCCCTATGGCAGTAGTTTAGAAAGGATGACATTGATTTTACATCCACTTTAAGGATTGCAGGTTATACAAAAAGGAAAAAGACCAAGCATGTCATCCAACCTCCTCCAATACTAAGCAAATACAAGAACTCATTAAACATTTTTTGTACATAAATGAGATAGCATTTCTGTTTCTACTATTACGTTACATTAAAACAGGGAACTGTCATTTAAAGTTTCTCCTGTTGTTTAATTCTGTAGTTTCACCAGAACAACAAGGGAAACTTCTAAACCAGCAAAAACCATAGATATGACTAATGAGTAAGACCAAAGGGGAGATTCTCCCTTGAGAGGACTGAGTCCAAACGTTGTACTATGTGTAGGTTATAGTTCTCAGCATTGGAATAACAGGAATAATACCAAAAATTTTCCGCAATCCATGAGAATTTTGCATTTATGTGAAAAAATTAAGGTGTAAGAGGGTCAATTGGGAAAGATAAGAAAAGAAAAAATAATAGAAAGAAAAGAGAGGGAGAAGCAGAAAAGGGCAGGCGTAAGGAAAGGGGGAGAGGGTGTAGAGCTCTAGCAGGGTCGACGACCTGATACTTTAATTTATCTTAAGCCAGGGTACTCAGATGTGAGACTTATATTCATCTGAAAATCAGAAGAGGTTCCAGTGCGTCCAGTGGGTGTTGTGTTCCTCCTCCCTTTCCCCCAGGGCAGCTGGGAGCTGTTCCATCCTCTGAATATCGCAAACCCTTACAAACCACTGTGACACTGTCTGTGGGGACTGCTGCTTCCACGCACTGGGGACACACGCCCTGGCTGCATTCAAGAGGTGTATCAAAAGAGATTTGCGATATTGCTTTCCGGACAAGGGAGTCAGATTTAGAAGTACTGCTGCCGGGTTATCCTGGAGAGCGACATCAGTGAGCTTGTGAATGATCTGTAGTACTTGTATCCAGAAAGGGGTCAGGACCGGGCACTCCCAGAAGATGTGCAGCAATGTGCCATTCTGTGTGCCACATCTCCAGCACAGTGGGCTATGTCCTGGGAATATAGTCGCTAGCACAGTGGGGGTCCTGTACCAGCGCGTTAAGATTTTATAGGTGATTTCTTGATACTTGCTACATAAGGAGGACTTGTGAGCAAAAGTGAGTATGTGATTCTTTTGATCCTCAGTGAACATAGTGTTAAGGTCCCTCTCCCACTTCCTCAGTCCTCAGGCACAGGGGGTTGTGCTGGGATGTATGAGCAAGTAGGATGTTATACGAATAGGAAAGGGATTTCCGTATAGGCTCATCTCCCAGGCACAATTCTTCAAAGGACGTCGGCTCTCTGTGAAAACTGCTGATTTCTGGGAGGGATTTGAGGAAATGAGTGAGTTGCAACAACTTCCATCTACCCAAGATGGAGGATCTAAGCCCAGGGTATATGCTTGAGGAGTCACACCACTCTGAGGGACCCAGAAAAGAAGAGGCTCTGATTAGACTCTGGTCCTATTGGAGCCGGAAGGATTTGTCAGAGATACCCGGTAAGAAATTCGGACGGCCAATTATAGGTGTTAGAGGCAAGGGAAAGCTGGGCATATCGACCAATTTAAAGTATCTACTAAGTTCCTGTAAGGTGGGCTCAATTAATGGATGCGGAGGGGAGAATCTGGAGAAACTAATTCTACTCCAAGGCAGACCTTCAAGGGGAAATGGAACCATTTCTCGTTCCAGGCGGACCCATAGTTTATGGGGCAGGTGTCTACACCAATCCACCACCCTATTCATGTGAACTGCTGTATTGTACAGGGCTGGATCTGTGAGGCCAACCCCTGCTCTGAGTTTTGGTCTCTGTAATAAGGATCTTCTGAGTCGCGGAGGCTTGCCCTGCCATATATACCTAATGAAGGTCATGCGTAATGTACCAAAGAAGATCTGTGGTATCCTAATTGGTAGCGCTTGTAAGAGGTAAAGCAACCTCAGCATGATATTCGTCTTTAAAACATTGCATCTACTAAACCATGAAACCGCCAAGTTCTTCCATCTCTCTAGGTCTGAGGAGAAGATTTGCAAGAGGGGCTGAAAGTTGACTTGGTAGATGAGATGTGGGTTCAAAGGTATCTTAGTGCCTAAATGTTGGATGGCCTGGGGAGACCATTGGAAGGGAAAGTTACTACAGAGACAAGCCTGTGAGCTAGGAGAAAGGGAGATGTTAAGCGCTTCTGATTTTTGCAGATTAATTTTGAAATCTGATAGGTCACCATATTGGCGTATTGCCGATAGGAGGACCGGTAGAGAGGTATGTGGTTCTGAAATGTAAAACAACAGGTCGTCTGCATAAGCAGCAACTTTATGATGATATGTGCTTGTTTCCAGTCCTCTAATGTCAGGGTTAAGCCTAATATGTTGCAATAGGGGTTCTAAGGTAAGTATAAAAAGGAGCGGGGAGAGCGGACACCCCTGCCTCGTGCCGTTGCTTATCTTGAAGGGGTTAGAGGCTACTCTGTTTACATTAACCGAGGCAGTAGGGGACGAATAAATTGCAGCTAATCATGACAACATGGAGGTTGGCATACCAAGGTGTCGCAGGGTGGCTAGAAGGAAAGTCCAGCTCACCCTGTCAAATGCCTTTTTGGCATCTGTGGACAACAGGATGAGCGGGGTATTAAGGTGTTTGGCCCTTGCCACCATGTCTATCATCCTTATAGTGTTGTCCCACGCCTCTCTGTTATGGATAAAACTGACCTGATCCAGGGGGATTATGCGTTGGAGGACAGGACCTAGTCGCTCGGCCAGGATTTTTGTGAACAGTTTAAGATCACAATTAAGTAAAGAGATAGGCCTGTAGCTCGAACAGAGAAGTGGATCCTTCTCAGGTTTAGGGATAACAGGGATGCTGGCCTGCAAGGGGTCCGGAGGTATGGCGTGGTTGTCCAGTATTGCGTTAAAGGCCATGACAAAATGGGTCGCTAGCTGGGCTTGGAATGTTTTGAGATTGTAAAGCTGTCAAGACCGGGTGCTTTCCCTCTAGGAGACCCTGCTAAGGCACTCATGAATTCATCTGCAGTTATGGGCTGCGAGAGTAATTCCACCTTGTCCTCGTTAAGAGAAGGCAGGTTCACCTCCGCGAGGTAAGTCTCATTTGCTTCCAATCTGTCTTGGGGCCAGTCTCCTGATGGGCGAGAATGCAAGTTATAAAGATCTTTATAAAAAGTACGGAAAGATTCTGCCATCGCTGCGGAGTCATGAATTTTGGTTCCCGTGGGGGTGGATAGGGCAGGAATGTAGGATACATTGCTTTAGGTTCGTATGGTGTTTGCCAGCGATCTACTACATTTGTCTCTATAGTCGTAAAAGGATCTGCATGCCCGCAATAGCCTGTTCTTAGATTGGAATAGGGAATGTTCCCTAATTTGCTCTCAGTGGCCAGTCACCTCTGCCTTCAATGTCCTGTCTGGGTGGGATTTATGGTGTTTTTCGCAGTCATGTAGCCTTGAGAGCAGCTCAGACAGTGTTTTCGCCCTGGCCGCTTTAAGTCTGTGCCCATGCTTGATAAGTATTCCTCTAATGTAGCACTTATGTGCAGCCCAAATAGAGAGAGGATTAGGGACCGACTCTTTATTGCTCTCAAAGAACTGGCCCAGTTCACGTAAGATGTCCATTTTAACTTCAGGGTCTTGGATAAGAGACTTGTTTAGTCGCCATGTACTTGATCTAGGTGCCATGTGGTGAAGGGCTAATACAATGGAGATCGGAGCATGATCTGACAGTGCAATGTGACCAATCTGGGCGCTAGAGACTAAGGGGATTGTACTGTGAGAGATCAGGAAAAGATCCATCCTTGAATATGAGCCATGCACCGCGGAGAAAAATGTGTAATCTCTCTCCTGCGGGTGGAGGATACGCCAAATGTCGACCAAACAGTGGGAATGCAACAGCTCCTTGATTTGGTTTTGACCTCTCAGGAACAAGGCAGAGGAGCCCGTCGATGAGCCTTTGCGGGGATTGATGGTGAGATTGAGGTCTCCTCCTAACAATAGAGTTCCCTCAGTGAAGGAAGCCAGGGTGGTTAGACATGTGTCGAGTACCGGGAGTTGATCCACATTCGGCAGGTACAGGTTAGCCAGGGTGAAAGTCTGCGACTGAGGCATACCTTTGACAAAGAGGTATCTACCTTCTTTATCTGTGTGGAGGTCTATCAGCTGCCATGGTACAGTTTTGGCTAAGAGGATACACGTGTCCTTTGATTTGGTAGTGGGCGTCGCACTGTTATACGATACCGGGAAATGTTTGTTGTAAAGTTTTGGGATCTTGTCCGTTCGGAAATGAGTCTATTGTAAGAAAACTTTTTGAGGTCTTTGCCTCCAGAGCTCAGCGAGACAACTGGACCATTTTTCTGGGACGTTCAATCCTTTTACGTTCCAGGATACAAACTTTAATGACATTTTTAGTGGAGTGGGATTGTGACGCTGGACCCTGCCAGAGCCCAGAAAGGAAGGTAGTGTGGGGATGGGGGAGGGATAAGTAAGGGGAGCTAGGGAGCGGAGAGGAAAGGGGACAAAAGAGGGGAGCCGGGAAAAAGTAGGATAAAGAAAGCAGGGGGAGAGTAAGAAGGGTGGGAAAAAACTAAATCTCAAAACGGAGGACTCCTGCCTAATTGGGCAGTTATGGCCTAGTGGGGGAAGAAGTAAGGCACTTCAGAGGTTGGGCCCTTATGGTGCAGAACCCCCCCAACAACTCCCCACCTAAGGCGGCCTCAATGGGAGCTTCTCTGTTAAAAGATAACTCAAAAACAAAAGTGTAAAATAAAAAAAAATAACAATTAACTTTTCCAGAGTACTGGAGTGGCAACAGAGGTGCAACCTTCTCAATTAACAGCATAACACAACTCTAATGTCATTATTTAGCAAAACTGCACATTCCCTGAGGGCAAAAGCCTAATGAGTATGAGTCAAAGCTGCCACAATCCCATCTCGGATTAACTTTGGGCCCCTACATGGGGTATGAAAGAAGGAATTTTTACACTTTTACACTGTTACACCACTGTCTGCGAGCCATCTTGTTATGTAATCTTCTCTGTTAGTCTTCGGGCCCCTACACGAGGTATGAAGAAAAAAAGGGGGGTGGTTGAGGGGAAGGGGGTAGGGAGGAGATTAAAAAAAAAGAAAAAAATGGGGGGCCCCAAATAAGGCTCTATACAGTGCTCTATCTCCAGCCTACCAACCCATGAAGCCAGTAGGTAAGTTTGTATGACATTTCTTCTACATTGAATAAAACAGTTCCAGATTGGGAACATCAGGGGGTGATCCCACAGTCTGACAATCTCAGGGGCTCGTTGCTCCTAGATCGGGAGAGTCAGGGGCCAACTCTAATATGAGTCTCTAATCCCGTGAGTCAGTGGAAAATGAGGCAGCTGAAACAGTACAGTGCAGTGTAACACTTCACATAAAGGAAGGCACAGAAGACTCAGGCAGTTTATTACCTCAAAGCAGTTCTAGCCTAAAAGACTTATGGCTCATTGTCCTGAGGAGCCTGTGGTCTTCTTTGTTGGGTCCAGCGGTTGCATCGGGACCATTGAGGTCTAGCTGGAGGGTTTGCTGTAGGGTTCGTGTTGCTAGAGGGAAGGACAAATGCCAGCCAATTGGGTAGTGAAACCAGTGGTAACCCAAGGGATCCGAGAAAAGCAGGAACTTCCGCGGAGTGTCGGAGGGTATATGAGCGGCCTCCCTTGCGTGCAATCAGGTGGAAAAGGTGGCCTCACTTGTAGGTGATCCCCTGCTCATTGAATTTCTCAAGCAGGGGCCTCATGCAGCGGCGCATCTGGAGGGTCCTCTGGGAAACATCTGGCAGAAGGGTGATCTGAGCACCATAAAAATCAATATGCCCTCTGTGCCAGGCTCCCTGAAGTATGTCCTCTTTGATAGGGTAACTGTGCAGACAACAAAGGACATCTCTAGGTCTGTTTTCCGCTGAACCCCTGGGGCCAAGGGTACTATGGACCCTGTCGATTGTAATGGGTGGGGGGCTGGGTGCTAGTTTCCAATGAGGAAACTCTGGCGGTCATTTCTGAATTGTCTTGTTTGATCCCGGCTATTTCTCAGTGAACTGCCGTCTCCATTCTGGTAGCTCCAGATAGGTAGCTTTTGCAAAAGAGCCCATAAAGCCCATAAAGCCTGATCAGTACAGAGCACGGTAGAGGGCTCATGTGAAGGCATAGCCAGTGAAGTGGTAAACATTGTGGCTTGTGACCGCTGCGTAGGGGGCAGAGGTGTGCTTGATAAGGAGTGCTGAGAGGACTGAGTGCCCCGTGGAGCCCACTGCATGGAGCCGCTGTGTTCTCCCTCATGACTGCCAAGCGATGCCAGGGACAGTGAACGGGAAAGGCAAGGAGAGAGGTCACTAGGTGGTGAGAATGGAGGAATGTCATTACCTCGCTCGTGTCCCTCCTCTTCTCCCGCAGGCGAGCTGGGTTCCGAAGCTGGCGCCATCTTGGCTGGATCTCGAGTGGAAGAAAGCCTCTCCATTCAAGCGGCAGAGACCACAGGTCGGTAGGATCCACTCCTCGGGTGTGTGGGCAGGTCTGAGAAGCAGAAATATGGGGTAATTCTGCGCGGGTGAGCCGTTAAAGAGCCGCGAACCGGGAGCCCAGGGAAGGTGCGTTCTCACTCTTCCATGCGGAGACCACGCCCCTGAGTAAGACTTATTTTAACAATGTGACTAGGAAGGTGTATTTTAATATTGTCTCTAGAGGAAAAAGTAGAGTTAAGTCAAGTACAGGGGTGGTGCCCTTGTGATGTTGGATGAATGAGGTACGGTCTGCATGGTTAACTTTCTGAGTTATGCCCCGTACACACGGTCGGACTTTGTTTGGACATTCCGACAACAAAATCCTAGGATTTTTGCCGACGGATGTTGGCTCAAACTTGTCTTGCATACACAAGGTCACACAAAGTTGTCGGAAAATCCGATCGTTCTAAACGCGGTGACGTAAAAACACGTACGTCGGGACTATAAACGGGGCAGTGGCCAATAGCTTTCATCTCTTTATTTATTCTGAGCATGCGTGGCACTTTGTCCGTCAGATTTGTGTACACACGATCGGAATTTCCGACAACGGATTTTGTTGTCGGAAAATTTGATATCCTGCTCTCAAACTTTGTGTGTCGGAAAATCCAATGGAAAATGTGTGATGGAGCCTACACATTTTTGGTACTCCACTACTCTCAGTGGTTTCTCTCACTGAACCCTATGTCACTACTGTGTCCTCTAGTGATGTAGGGGGTCAGTGCAAGGAACCACTGAGCACAGTGTGGGACCAGGAATCTGAAACTGGCTTCTGCAACTTCAGGCACCGATATCTCTTTGGTAGTGGTACTGAAGATCCTGCAGAAAGAGAGATTGGTGGCACAGACAGAAAATGGGTTGCTATGAAGTTATTTTTTTTTCCTTTTAGAGCAGGGGTCTCAAACTGGCGGCCCTCCAGCTGTTGCGAAACTACAAGTCCCATGAGGCATTGCAAGGCTGACAGTTACAAGCACGACTCGCAGAGGCATGGTGGGACTTGTAGTTTTGCAACAGCTGGAGGGCCGCCAGTTTGAGACCCCTGTTTTAGAGCATTAACTTGTAACTATGCATCTGGTCAAACAGAAAATGAAAGCATTAAAAGAGAAGTGTAGGAAATAAAAAAAATAAGTGTCCAAACTGACCTATATGGCTGCAGCATCGATCTGATTCTGTAGTTGTCCCCTGCCGGCTCTAAGCTTGAGAAATGAGTGATCACATGACCGCTAAGTGCTCAGTTCTCAGTCTGCTCTGAAGAGAGAGCGATGACTGTCAGTCACTGCTCTCTGCTCTGCCTCTCCAGTGTTCATTGAAACGCCAGGCTGTGTGTGTTTGGGGGTAAGGTTGCAGCTGGCTCTGGCTTTCAGTGGCATGCTGAGAAGCTGAGCCAGGGCATCTGGGTGGATCCAACCATTATTGTCCTGATCCTTCCAGGGCCTGGACTGGCTCTGCTATTTTGGGTCATAGGAGTGCAGAAAAAAGTGCATTCCTGTGACCAAGAAAAGAAGTACGGCCAAAAAAGCTTTGACTATATTTCTCTTTTAAACACACAACAAACTAAACAACATAATAAAGTTATAAAGAAAAAAAAAAAGAAAATATTATTTATTTCTGTGCTGGTATACTTAGAAGCTTTTTTTGTGCACTCAATAATTAAGGTAACTCATGACTAGAACAGGCATTATTATAAATTCCTGGGAATTGTTTTCCACTAAATACTTGGGAAAATTAGAGAACTATATTATGGCAAGACATAAAAACACTAACCAGGCTAGCCAGTGCTATTTCTGTCTCATGTAAAACCTCAGTGAATATTTCAGTCTTTGGCTTTCACAATGTCTTATTTTTTCAAAATGTATTTAGTGACTCATCACTTTATTGGTAAATCAGTGCTTCCTTTTGAATATCTGCTGTTAGCAAACAAATTCTTATTTTATTATTTAATAGTAACTTGTGCATTTATTTGAAATCTAACTACATAAATACTAGGAAAAAACACTTAAGTAAATTGGGACTTGTTAAATGTATGTAAATGTATATAGTATATGCATGAAGAACTGTTCATTCTGCAGATAAGTGTGTAATTGTTACATTTTTATAGTCTGCATTCTTAAATTGTTTGAATCTGTACACATTGAATAGCATTACATGGTAATATTTTCAGAGGGGGGTATAAAAAAAAAAACAGCAGAGGGAACTGTAGACAAAAAAAGAATTATGCCATGTACACACGAGCAGACTTTTCAACGGAGTTCCGACGGAGTTCCGCTGGAACGGACTTGCCTACACACGATCACACCAAAGTCCGACCGTCTGGAACGCGGTGACGTACACCAGGTCCGACGAGTGTATAAAATGGAAGTTCAATTGCAAGTGCGCCACTCTTTAGGCTCCTTCTGCTAATTTCGTGTTTACCTTGTGTTAGTAGAAGTTTGGTGAGAGACGATTCGCGCTTTTCAGACTGGTGTTTTTTCAGATCGTTTAACTGTTGTTCAGTTTGTGCTTGTGGGGTTTGTATCTGCTTTTCAGTGCGTGTAGTCAGTTTGCATTGGTTTATTCAGTGCGTTCTTATCCGCTCATTGCTGATTTTCAACTCGCTCTTCACAGGCCTTGCTGTTCTTCAGTGCGTTCTGTTTAAGTTCGTTCTTACCAGCCGACCATTCTGAAGCCATGTTGTGTGTACGTACTCGTCATAGAGTTCGTGCTTTGCTTGGGCTTGGTGTTGTAGTTAATTCTTCGATCCAAGCCCAGTCCATGAACAGGGTGGGGAGGAGTTCATGGACCAAGAATTGGTTGCTCCAGCGTGACCGTGAGAATAATCCTGATGATTTCAGGAACTTTCTCAGAATGAAGGACCCCATTTTTCACCGTTTGTTGGCTTTGCTGTCCTCTTATATCAGCAGGCAGGAGGCAAGCCATCACTCCAGAGCAGAGGCTAGTCGCCACGTTGCAGTACTTGGCAACTGGGAGAAGCCTGCGGGACCTCAAGTTCTCGACAGGCATCTCCCCCCCAGGCTCTGGGGATCATTGTCCCAGAGACCTATTCTGCTATAATTCAGGTCCTGTAGAAGGACTATATTAAGGTAACATTTATCCTTTAACATCACATTTTATTGTATTTAATGTTTGCTAATGTATTGTATTTCTTTCCTCAATCCCTAATTACCATGATTGCAATATGCTGTAAATGTCCTTTGTCTTCATGCATACTGTAATCTTTTAAGCCCGGGTTCACATTATAACGGGCTGCTGATCGCACAGGAGTGCTGTGCGTACCTGTTCCCTGTTTCAGGGACGAATCAGGGCCGATTCTATGCCTGAATTCGGCCCTGAAACAGAGCCAAAGACGCACAGTGTTTTTGTGCTGTGCGCTCCGCACCCACCCCAAAGGGAGCCAGACACATTCTCCTGCTATGCGAATTAGATGCGGGGAAACGCACATCTAATTCGCATAGGTGTGAACCCGGGCTCATGCTCCTTTTTTGTCCTTTATGCATATTTGCCTTCACTAACCTCCCCAGCATGCTATGCTGGGCCCATATCCACCTAGTCTAGTCACTTAACAATGTATTTTGTCAGCTCCATTGTAGTGCTTTACCCGAAACACCCCCTTAAAATGTTTCCAAATGGTCTGTGTGTCCTTAAATTAATTTATAAGCCCCCCCCTTAAAATGTGTCCAAAAGGTATGTGTGTCTTTAAATTTATTTTAAAGCCCCCCCCCCTTTAAAATGTGTCAAAATGGTATGTGTGTCCTTAAATTAATTTATAAGCCCCCCCCTTAAAATGTGTCCAAATAGTATGAGTGTCCTTAAATTAATTTATAAGCCCCCCCTTAAAATGTGTCCAAATGGTATGTGTGTCCTTAAATTGATAAGCCCCCCCCCTTAAATTTTTTTTTCAATGGGCCATCAGAGGGGGTGAGGAATCTAATAAGTGGGCCTTATATTTTATTCTTTAAATAATAATTAAAATAAATGTTATACTGATGTTGGGCAAGAATGTTTTTTGTGTAATCTGCTTGCAATGTTATGTGCAAAAGTACTTATATATTTTTTTTCTTGTTTCACTCCCCAGTTTCCTTCAACACCACAGGAATGGCAGACTGTGGCATCCCATTTTGCCACCCGTTGGGGCTTTCCCAACTGTGGAGGGGCTATAGATAAAAAGCACGTCCACATCGTGCGACCACCCCATTCGGGGTCATACTATTTTAATTATAAGGGGTTTCATAGTATCGTGTTAATAGCGGTGGTGTCGACACAATATGAATTTCTGTATGTGGACATGGGGAAGAATGGCTGGATGTCGGATGGAGGAGTCTTCGCCCAGACGGAGTTCTACCAGCGTCTCCAGAGTGGTGGCCTGGGATTGCCACCTGATGCGGATAACGTGGAAGGACTTCCCTTTGTCTTCATAAGCTTTCAGTCTGGGCGAGCACCTGATGAGGCCATTCCCCCAAAGGACCCTCACCCTGGAGAGCAGGGTTTTTAACTACCAGCTGGCCAGATCAAGAAGAGTTGTGGATAATACCTTCAGAATAATGGTCAGCCGGTTCCGCCTGTTTTTGACAGCAAACCATATGGCAGAATACAAACTTATTCATATTGTCCTAGCATGCTGCATCCTGCACAATTTTTTAAGAAAGAATGCAAGAAATTATATTGCATCAGTTGGGCCTGAGGCCGGACTTACAGACAATCCTCTGACGGCCTGGATACTGGCCGTACTGGCTTGGCCCCCAAAGTGCCCGTGAAGTTAGGGAGAAATATGTTAATTATTTTATGGGTAGGGGGGCCATTGCAATGCCAGACAATGTCTGATTTTTATTAATAAAAAAATAATGATCAGATAAATCCTCGAAATGTATTTATTGCTTGCTTTTCTTTTTGGCTGTCTCCTAGGTTCTCCTAGTGCACTTGTAGTGCCAAGTGGATTTTCCTTTAGCAAGTAAGCCCCATTGTCACTGTAAACACCAAATTACTTACAAAACTGGTATTGAGCATTGAAAGAAGAAGCCACGCATTGTTGATTAGCAAACTTTTTAATCTGTGCACATTCACATGTGCGTTTATAATTTTTTTTTAAATGTATATTTTTTTGTTAAAAACTTTTTTTATTTATTTTTTAAACTTTTTTATTTATTTATTTTTTAAAAAAAACTTTTTTTTTTTTTTAAACTTTTTTTTTTTTTTACAAACAGGCATGTTTTAAAACATAACATACACACAACTCTGGAATTACAAAGTTCAACATCTAGAAAATGAAGGCAATATCAGACATTACAGTGTCAAAAATGTCTTGATAGTGCCCTAAATCAGATGGGGTGATGTCAAAAGCCAGATTTTGAAGATGCACACAAATTGGGATTCCAAATGGATAATGTCAACATGTGGTATCCCCTATCATGGGGAATCAATGGACGTGTTTTGTGGGTGCAATACCTTCCTCTCACCTACTAGCATTATGAGGAAGGGGTTGCACCCACAAAACACGTACATTGAGATCCCCGATGGCAGATAGCACATGTTGACACACCATGTGCATCTTCAAAATTTGGCTTTTAAAATTTAAAAAACTTAAAATACCAGAATGTGGGCATCTAAAAAGGAAATGAAGAACGTGATCGATTTCGTTTTAGGGAAAAAGGGATTAAATTCTCCCCAAAACATCGATCATGTTCTTCATTTCCTGCTGCATGATGTCCAGCCGATTGCACATGATGTCCAGGCTATTGCGCATGGCATCAATCTCTCCATTCCAGGCCATGATCTGGCCAATCATTCTTTGGGCGCTGTCAGTGGAAAATGGTTCCGCCGCTTCCCCTTCCACAACCAGTACATCACCTAAAATTGATGAAAAAACATGTATGTAGAAATATGCAGCATACATAGATTACCTGAAGCTGGGGTGTCAGACACTCACCTGGTGGGGTGCACATCTCGCCCACTTCCTCCACCTCTCCTTCCTCCACATCCTCAGGGGGGCGCTGTCGGTGGAAAATGGTTCCGCCGCTTCCCCTTCCACAACCAGCACATCAACTAAAATTGATGAAAAAACATGTATTTAGAAATATGCAGGCATACATAGATTACCTGAAGCTGGGGTGTCAGACACTCACCTGGTGGGGTGCACATCTCGCCCACTTCCTCCACCTCTCCTTCCTCCACATCCTTGGGGGGATACTGTCGGTGGAAAATGGTTCCGCCGCCTTCCCTTCCACAACCAGTACATCACCTAAAATTTATGAAAAAACATGTATTTAGAAATATGCAGGCATACAAAGATTACCTGAAGCTGGGGTGTCAGACACTCACCTGGTGGGGTGCCCATGTCGACATTGTCCACATCCTCAGGGGGGCTAGGGCTTACTTGCCATTCAGGCTGTCAAGGTCGGGGGTCCCTGGGATCCTGTTGTCTGAGTCTTTTCTCCCCTATGAGAATAAAACTAAAGGTATAATAATTAGCACACAGATATTTGAGTCCAGAAATAGGAATATGAAACATTGCTTTGAAGTGGTGTACAATTGTCTTTTAGGGAAGAGATCCAAGTTGAAGACATGATTAAAATACCCTTTTTTACCATGCTGGAATACTTTTTTTTTGGCCAAGTTTCACAGATAGAGACACCCCAAGTATCCACTGGAGCACCTGTGTGGGTTACCCTAAAAATTGTGCTCTGGTGTCCCACACTGGTGCTCCTGTGTCCAGATGTGAAACAGCTGCTGAGTGTCCTCTCCTTACATTCTACTGAATCAAGTTTGCAATTCATTCAAGTTTCAAAGACATCTAGACAACAATGTCCTAAACTTCTTTTAATAAGACAAATTAGCAAGACCCAAAATGTAGTTAAAACCCTGTATCAACTAAATACATCGTATATATTGTCAAATGATGTTTCCTTCGAACGATGTTTCCGACTAACGATGTTTCTTACGAACGAATACTGTGTCCACGAACATGAAAGTAGCCATTTAAAACTGTACAACAGTAAAGAAAAGCACATGGAGCAGCATGCAAGTTAATAATCAGAATAGGAACACATGACAAGTACTTACTTTTTTGAAGCACTTTCTTTATTCTTCTGTACTGATCCGGCTCCCTCAGTTTAAGGTCGGACCAGAATTTCCTTAATTGGTCTTTGGAGCGGCGTACCCCAAAAATTCTGCTGCTGAGTCCTCACAACTTTTGACATGATTTCGGCCTTGCGCAAATTCGGCTGGGTGTACGGTTAATGCTTCCCATCATAATCATTCCTCCGCAAGATGTACACCATCCTGTCCTGACCTGGCCATCTCTGTCTATAACAGTTCACTCTCATCATCACTAGATGCACTTGCTCCTCTAACCACACGCAGAATCAGGCCCCGACCGTTACAACCCTGGCAAACTGACAACACTAGAAATCTCAAGAGACATTGCCGTGCTCTTGAACAACTGTGGCGTAAAACCAAATGCCTGCAAGACTTCACCCTATATAAATCTGCCCTTCTAAAATACAATGCATGCCTCCATGCTGCCAAACAAGCCTACTTTGTCTCTCTTATTAATTCCTTGTCATCCAGTCCCCGTCGGCTCTTCTCAACCTTTAACTCTCTGCTTCGTCTACCACCCCCTCTACCCACTAACTCACTCACTGCCCAAGAGATTGCCAATCACTTCAAAGACAAGATCAATGTAATTCGTGAGGACATCTCCACTGTGCGTACGTCTTCCCCACCCAACATACCTTGCCTAGCAGCACATTCAACACTCTCCTCTTCTGAATTGGCTACTACGGAAGAGGTTACAAAAATTTTCTCTTATGCCCACCTAACCAATTGTCCTTTGGATCCTGTTCCCTCACAACTACTACGGTCACCCTCTTCTTCTATCCTATGCTCCCTCACCCCCCACATCTTCAATCTCTCCCTCTCTAGTGGCATCTTCCCATCCCCACTAAAACATGCGCAGATCACTCCCATTCTTAACCACTTCAGCCCCGGAAGGATTTACCCCCTTCCTGACCAGAGCACTTTTTACAATTTGGCACTGCGTCGCTTTAACTGCTAATTGCGCGGTCATGCAATGGTGTACTTAAAGGAAATTTGCGTCCTTTTCTTCCCACAAATAGAGCTTTCTTTTGATGGTATTTGATCACCTCTGCCATTTTTATTTTTTGCGCTATAAACGGAAAAAGACCGAAAATTTTGAAAAAAAATGATATTTTCTACTTTTTGTTATAAAAAAAATCCAATAAACTCAATTTTAGTCATACATTTAGGCCAAAATGTATTCGGCCACATGTCTTTGGTAAAAAAAAAGTCAATAAGCGTATATTTATTGGTTTGCGCAAAAGTTATAGCGCCTACAAACTAGGGTACATTTTCTGGAATTTACACAGCTTTTAGTTTATGACTGCCTATGTCATTTCTTGAGGTGCTAAAATGGCAGGGCAGTACAAAACCCCCCCAAATGACCCCATTTTGGAAAGTAGACACCCCAAGGAAATTGCTGAGAGGCATGTTGAACCCACTGAATATTTTTTTTTTTTTGTCCCAGGTGATTGAATAATGACAAAAAAAAAAAAAAAAAAAAATTTACAAAAAGTTGTCACTAAATGATATATTGCTCACACAGGCCATGGGCATATGTGGAATTGCACCCCAAAATACATTCAGCTGCTTCTCCTGAGTACGGGGATACCACATGTGTGGGACTTTTTGGGAGCCTAGCCGCGTATGGGGCCCCGAAAACCAAGCACCGCCTTCAGGATTTCTAAGGGCATAGATTTCTGATTACACTCCTCACTACCTATCACAGTTTTGAAGGCCATAAAATGCCAAGATGGCACAAAACACCCCCAAATGACCCTATTTTGGAAAGTAGCCCCCCCACGCTATTTGCTGAGAGGCATGTTGAGTCCATGGAATATTTTATATTTTGACACAAGTTGCTGGAAAGTGACAATTTTTTTTTTATTTTTTATTTTTTTGCACAAAGTTGTCACTAAATGATATATTCCTCAAACATGCCATGGGCATATGTGGAATTGCACCCCAAAATATATTCTGCTGCTTCTCCTGAGTACGGGGATACCACATGTGTGGGACTTTTTGGGAGCCTAGCCGCGTACGGGGCCCCGAAAACCAATCACCGCCTTTAGGATTTCTAAGGGCATAAATTTTTCATTTCACTCCTCACTACCTATCAGAGTTTTGAAGGCCATAAAATGCCAAGATGGCACAAAACCCCCCCAAATGACCCCATTTTGGAAAGTAGACACCCCAAGCTATTTGCTGAGAGGCATGTTGAGTCCATGGAATATTTTATATTTTGACACAAGTTGCTGGAAAGTGACAATTTTTTTTTTATTTTTTATTTTTTTGCACAAAGTTGTCACTAAATGATATATTCCTCAAACATGCCATGGGCATATGTGGAATTGCACCCCAAAATATATTCTGCTGCTTCTCCTGAGTACGGGGATACCACATGTGTGGGACTTTTTGGGAGCCTAGCCGCGTACGGGGCCCCGAAAACCAAGCACCGCCTTCAGGATTTCTAAGGGCATAAATTTTTGATTTCACTTCTCACTACCTATCACAGTTTTGAAGGCCATAAAATGCCAAGATGGCACAAAACCCCCCCAAATGACCCCATTTTGGAAAGTAGACACCCCAAGCTATTTGTTGAGAGGCATGTTGAGTCCATGGAATATTTTATTTTTTGACACAAGTTGCGGGAATGTGAGAATTTTTTTTTTTTTTGCACAAAGTTGTCACTAAATGATATATTGCTCACACAGGCCATGGGCATATGTGGAATTGCACCCCAAAATACATTCTGCTGATTCTCCTGAGTACGGGGATACCACATGTGTGGGACTTTTTGGGAGCCTAGCTGCGTACGGGGCCCCGAAAACCCAGCACCGCCTTCAGGATTTCTAAGGGTGTAAAGTTGTAATTTCACTCCCCACTACCTATCACATTTTTGAAGGCCATAAAATGCCCAGATGGCACAAACCCCCCCCAAATGACCCCATTTTGGAAAGTAGACACCCCAAGCTATTTTCTGAGAGGCATGTTGAGTCCATGGAATATTTTATATTTTGACACAAGTTGCGGGAAAGTGACAATTTTTTTTTTTTTTTTTTTTTTTTTGCACAAAGTTGTCACTAAATGATATATTGTTCAAACATGCCATGGGCATATGTGGAATTACACCCCAAAATATATTCTGCTGCTTCTCCTGAGTACGGGGATACCACATGTGTGGGACTTTTTGGGAGCCTAGCCGCGTACGGGGCCCCGAAAACCAAGCACCGCCTTCAGGATTTCTAAGGGCATACATTTTTGATTTTACTCCTCACTACCTATCACACTTTTGAAGGCCATAAAATGCCAAGATGGCACAAACCCCCCCCAAATGACCCCATTTTGGAAAGTAGACACCCCAAGCTATTTGCTGAGAGGCATGGTGAGTATTTTGCAGCTCTCATTTGTTTTTGAAAATGAAGAAAGGCAAGAAAAACGTATTTTTTTTTTCTTTTTTCAATTTTCAAAACTTTGTGAAAAAAAGTGAGGTCTGCAAAATACTCACTATACCTCTCAGCAAATAGCTTTGGGTGTCTATTTTCCAAAATGGGGTCATTTGGGGGGGTTGTGCCATCTGGGCATTCCATGGCCTCCGAAACTGTGATAGGCAGTGAAGAGTGAAATCAAAAATTTACGCCCTTAGAAAGCCTGAAGGCGGGGCTTGGTTTTTGGGGTCCCGTACGCGGCTAGGCTCCCAAAAAGTCTCACACATGTGGTATCCCCGTACTCAGGAGAAGCAACAGAATGTATTTTGGGGTGTAATTTCACATATTCCCATGGCATGTTTGAGCAATATATCATTTAGTGACAACTTTGTGCAAAAAAAAAAAAAAAATTTGTCTTTTTCCCGCAACTTGTGTCACAATATAAAATATTCAATGGACTCGACATGCCTCTCAGCAAATAGCTTGGGGTGTCTACTTTCCAAAATGGGGTAATTTGGGGGGGTTTTGAACTGTCCTGGCATTTTATGCACAACATTTAGAAGCTTATGTCACACATCGACCACTCTTCTAACCACTTGAAGACAAAGCCCTTTCTGACATTTATTGTTTACATGAAAAAATTATTTTTTTTTGCAAAAAAATTACTTTGAACCCCCAAACATTATATATTTTTTTAAAGCAAATGCCCTACAGATTAAAATGGTGGGTGTTTAATTTTTTTTTTTTCACACAGTATTTGCGCAGCGATTTTTCAAACGCATTTTTTGGGGAAAAAACACACTTTTTTAAATTTTAATACACTAAAACACACTATTTTGTCAAAATGTTTGATGAAATAAAAAAGATGATCTTAGGCCGAGTACATGGATACCAAACATGACATGCTTTAAAAATGCGCACAAACGTGCAGTGGCGACAAACTAAATACATTTTTAAAAGCCTTTAAAAGCCTTTACAGGTTACCACTTTAGATTTACAGAGGAGGTCTACTGCTAAAATTACTGCCCTCGATCTGACCTTCGCGGTGATACCTCACATGCATGGTGCAATTGCTGTTTACATTTGACGCCAGACCGACGCTTGCGTTCGCCTTTGTGCGAGAGCAGGGGGGGGGCAGGGGTGCTTTTTTTTTTTTTTTTTTTTTTAATTATTTTTTTTGCTTTTTTATCTTATTTTTAAACTGTTCCTTTCATTTTTATTTTTTTTTTATCATTTTTATTGTTATCTCAGGGAATGTAAATATCCCCCATGATAGCAATAGGTAGTGACAGGTACTCTTTTTAGAAAAAATTGGGGTCTATTAGACCCTAGATCTCTCCTCTGCCCTCAAAGCATCTGACCACACCAAGATCGGTGTGATAAAATGCTTTCCCAATTTCCCAATGGCGCTGTTTACATCCGGCGAAATCTAAGTCATGAAATGCTTGTAGCTTCCAGTTTCTTAGGCCATAGAGATGTTTGGAGCCATTCTGGTCTCTGATCAGCTCTATGGTCAGCTGGCTGAATCACCGGCTGCATTCTCAAGTTCCCTGTTGGGACAGGAGAGCCAGAGAAAAACATGGACGACGGTGTGGGGGGGGGGCATTCCCTCCCACTGCTTGTAAAAGCAGTCTAGAGGCTAATTAGCCGCTAGGATTGCTTTTACAAGAAAGCCGACCACTGGTTGAAAAGAATGATACCAAGATGATACCTAAACCTGCAGGCATCATTCTGGTATAACCACTCAAAGTCCAGCAACATACCTGTACGTTGCTGGTCCTTGTTGGGCATACATTGTAAACTTTTTTTTCATGCAGCCTGTGGGCTGAACGAAAAAAAGATATTGATCGGTGGGTATGCCCACCATTAGAATACCTCCCTTCATCCACCCACTTCTAATGATGGGCATACATGCACCATTTATATATGCCGAAGCATGGGGGCATCCTCCCGCAAAAGGCAGGAGCAAATCGCTCCTCCACCCACTACTGCTCCCACGCTTCGGCATATATGCTGAAGTATGTAACTGTGGTGGTGAAATCACCTCCGACAGCGCTGGAGTCGCGGCTTTATGTATCGTGGGAGCAAACGCTGTTGCTGTCAAGATAAATAAATCCGCTCTGCAGCTGAATGGCGTACCTGCTAAGCAAATGATGGTTAACAAAAAAACAAAGTAACATTACAGTATAACAGTATTACTTACCATACCTGCAAAGCAAAATACAAAAAAAACATAGTAAAAAATAAAACATTTAACGCAACCTGTGCCTACCTAAAAATATATATATGCCGAAGCATGGGGGCATCCTCCCGCAAAAGGCAGGAGCAAATCGCTCCTCCACCCACTGCTGCCCCCACGCTTCGGCATATATGCTGAAGTATGTAACTGTGGTGGTGAAATCACCTCCGACAGCGCTGGAGTCGCGGCTTTATGTATCGTGGGAGCAAACGCTGTTGCTGTCAAGATAAATAAATCCGCTCTGCAGCTGAATGGCGTACCTGCTAAGCAAATGATGGTTAACAAAAAAACAAAGTAACATTACAGTATAACAGTATTACTTACCATACCTGCAAAGCAAAATACAAAAAAAACATAGTAAAAAATAAAACATTTAACGCAACCTGTGCCTACCTAAAAATATATATATGCCGAAGCATGGGGGCATCCTCCCGCAAAAGGCAGGAGCAAATCGCTCCTCCACCCACTGCTGCCCCCACGCTTCGGCATATATGCTGAAGTATGTAACTGTGGTGGTGAAATCACCTCCGACAGCGCTGGAGTCGCGGCTTTATATATCGTGGGAGCAAACGCTGTTGCTGTCAAGATAAATAAATCCGCTCTGCAGCTGAATGGCGTACCTGAAAACACAAAGGTGGTTAACAATAAAAAAAATAAAGTATAAAAAAATTGCATACCTATAAAGCAAACATGATAAAAACATAACAATAAAACATTGCAGTATAGAATGCAGAACAATAGAGAGAGAATAGAGAGAGAACAATAAAACAACAACTATTTTTGGTTTTTTTATTTTATATTTTTTTTGTGTTTTTTTTCTTTTTTTTACTTTTTTTTGTTTTTTTTTACACTTTTTTTTGTAACTTTAACTTTTTTAACTGGTACCAGGTTTGGGTCTCTCAAAATGCGACAGCATCTTGGGAGACCCTGTGGAAGTGTGCCTAGTCTGTGCAGTGCTGTACCCTACGCTAATACTCCACTAGTGTGTGGTAGCGTTCAAAACATTCACCAATGCAAAGACCAGGATTGCCAGGACAGAGGGGACAATAATATCGGGTGTCACGCCTAAATCCGCGCTTGCTGCAGACACGACATCTTTTTTGGGGGGTTCGTTGGGTAGGGGTACTCGGGAGGGCATAAAGAAAATGCCTCTCATGCAGCCGGCTTACTGCATTTGGTTGGGGATGGTGAGGTGGAGCACCGTCTGGAAACAGAAGGGCTCTGACGATCTCTTCCTGGAATTTAAGGAAGGATCCAGTCCGTCCTGAAGCTCTGTATAGCACATAAGCATTCAGCAAAGCCAATTGAAATAAATAAACAGACACTTTTTTGTACCAGCGTCTGGCCTTACGGGCAATTAGGTACGGCGCCAACAACTGATCGTTGAGGTCCACCCCTCCCATATTAAGGTTATATTCGTGGACACAGAGGGGTTTCTCCACAACACCAGTCGCCGTAGGAATTTGGACCATCGTGTCTGCATGAAGGGAGGTGAGAACGAAAACATTCTTCTTATCCCTCCACTTCATAGCGAGCAAATTATTATACTTCAAGCAGGCTCTCTCCCCCAGCCTAAGACGGGAATCTACAAGCCGCTGGGGAAAGCCCCGGCGATTAGGTCGCACGGGGCCACATGCTCCAATCTGATGATCAAAAAGGTGGCTAAAAAGTGGCACGCTCGTATAATAATTGTCCACGTACAAGTGGTACCCCTTTCCGAATAAGGGTGACACCAAGTCCCACACTATCTTGCCAGCGCTTCCTATGTAGTCAGGGCAGTTTGTCGGCTCTACGTGACTATCTTTGCCCTCGTAAACCATAAATCTACATGTATAGCCTGTGGCCCTGTCACAGAGCTTATACATCTTGACCCCGTATCTGGCACGCTTGCTGGGAAGGTACTGTTTGAATGACAAGTGGCCAGAAAATTTAACCAGGGACTCATCAACGCAGACAACTTGATGGGGGGTAAACAAGTCTGCAAAACGTTGGTTGAAGTGGTTTACGAGGGGCCGAATTTTGTAGAGCCGATCGTATTCAGGGTCTCCACGAGGACGACAGAGTTCATTGTCGTTGAAGTGCATGAACCGCAAAATCTGCTCGTATCGTGCCCTGGCCATGGAAGCAGAGAACAAGGGTGAATGGTAAATTGGGTCAGTGGACCAATATGACCGCAACTCACTCTTTTTATTCAACCCCATGAGGAGGGAAAGGCCCAGAAAGATCTTAAATTCGGAGACCGTAATTGGTCTCCAATCTCTGGCAAGGGTGGACTGGGGCATAGTGGCGATGTATTGACCAGCGTATAAATTGCTTTGGTCCACAATAGATCTAAAGAGATCTTCGGTGAAAAACAGCGAATAAAAATCCAGTGGCATAAAGTCAACTGTTTCCACCTGAATTCCGGGTTGGCCAGTGAAAGGGGGAAGTACGGGTGCTGCAGAAGTGGTGGGTACCCAATTCGGATTGGCCAATGCAGCAGGAAGGGCACTATGGGCACGACGGGCCTGTGTTCGTCTTCTTGGTGGCAGCGGGACACTACTAGTGCTTGCCACCTCGCCAGCTTGAACTGCACTTATGGGACTCGCCACGTCACCACGTGATACTGCAGTGCTGGATGTACGACCAGGGTGTACTAGGCCGCTGGTGCTTGCCAGTTCACCAGAAGGAGTAGCGGCACTAGTACCTCTCTGCTCCCTACGAGAGCCCTGCGGTTCATGCACTTCAAGGACAGCATAAGTTCGGGGTCTGGTACGCCTGACCTTAGCAGGGACCACAACTCCGTCGTCAGAGCTATCTGTCATGGAGCCGCTGTCCTCTACAGGATCGAATTCTGAGCCTGAACTTGACAGATGAGTGACTTCCTCTTCACTATCTGTCATGCTCAGAATCCTGTAGGCCTCTTCACTAGTGTACCTTCGATTTGCCATTTTGGCCTCTAAATTTAGGGGTACACTAGTGAGACTCACAGGCAAAAAAGCTCCTGACTGTCAGCGACTGATTCAAAACGCTACCAAAAAACTGTTAGCGATCGCAGGGATCAGGCCTGACTCTGCGACCGCTGCAGTTATGTGTGCTTAGTGTTTTGTAAGTGTCAGTAATCGATCGATACTGCACTTGGGTGGGCTGGGCTGGGCTGGGCCGAGGAGCAAAACGCAGGTGCTAGCAGGTATCTGGGCTGATCCCGCTAACACTGCGTTTCAGGGAACCCTAAACTGCTGGGGAGTATAGATCTGATCGGATCAGATATCGATCCGTTCAGATACTATAGCACTAAGGGAGGTGTATGCTGCGTGCGTGGGTTTTAGCGGTACTGGCGCTAACCTGACGCTGCCTGGGGCGACGCAGACCTTATTTGATCCTAAAAACTTAACTTCTATCACCGCCGGGCAATTAGGGGGTTAAACCTTTATAGGGTAATAAACGGCGGGTGCCCTAAAACTATAATAAACTGTAATAAACTGTAATAAACTATAATAAACTACAAAAAACAAACTATCTAACCAGCGTCACCCGTAACACTTATACGGTGATCGCTGGTGAAAGGGTTAACTAGGGGGCAATCAGGGGGTTAAAACCTTTAGCAGGTAGTATATGGGGGTCCCTGTCGCTATAAAACACTGACAGCGAACCTATATACTTACCTCCCTAAACTAGCGTCACCTGTGTCACTAATACAGCGATCAGAAAAACGATCGCTTAGCGACACTGGTGACGGGGGGTAATCAAGGGGTTAACTTTTATTAGGGGGGGTTAGGGGGTACCCTGGACCTAAGGGGGGGTACCCTAGACCTAAAGGGGGCTACCCTAACAGCCCTAACACTTATAACTGACAAACTGACACCAATGCAAAAAAAAAAAAAAAAACTGCTATTGGTGTCAGAGTGACAGTGGGTACAGGGGGGTGATCGGGGGTGATCGGGGGGTGACAGGGGGGTGAAAAGTGTGCCTGGCGTGTTCTACTGAACGTGTGGTGTTGGTGCACTTACTTGGATGTCTTCTCTCCTCGGCGTCGGATCAAAAAGACCGGCTCGAGGAGAGATGACATCACTTCCTCTCCCTCTGTTTACATTACAGAGGGAGAGGAAGCATTCGATTCGTGGGAGCGATCGGGAGGGGGTGGCCATCAATGGATGGCCTCCCCCTGACCCCTAATCGCCCGCGAACGAGAGCCGACCACTCAGGGCACCGGGGGGGGGTCCGATCGGACCCCCCGCCCGCGGGAAGGCATCACGTACTAGGTACGTGATTTTGCCTGCACGTGCCGACCTGCTCACGTATATAGGCGTGAGGCGGTCGGCAAGTGGTTAAAAAGCCCTCACTGGACCCTACCGACCTGAACAACTTAAGACCCATCTCATTGCTCCCATTCACCTCTAAACTTCTAGAACGCTTAGTCTACAACCGTTTTAGCTCCTACCTCAATGAAAATAACCTTCTTGACCCCTTACAGTCTGGCTTTTCGCTCGCAGCACTCCACAGAAACTGCCTTACTAAAACTCACTAACGATTTACTAACTGCTAAAACCAACAGCCAGTACTCCATACTCCTACTACTTGACCTCTCTGCGGCCTTTGATACTGTTGACCACCCGCTCCTTCTCAATAAGCTACATTCCCTTGGCCTCCGAGATTCTGCTCTATCCTGGTTCTCTGCCTATTTATCACAGCGCTCCTTCAGTGTCACCTACAACTCTGTCTCCTCCTCTCCATTGCCCCTTTCTGTGGGGGTCCCCCAAGGCTCGGTTCTTGGACCCCTTCTCTTCTCTATCTACACCTCCTCCCTCAGTCACTTAATAACTTCCCACGGCTTCCAATAGCACTTATACGCTGATGACACCCAAATCTATCTGTCTACTCCTCACCTCACTCCTTCAGTCTCCTCTCGCATTACTAACTTACT
This sequence comes from Lithobates clamitans, assembly GCA_037952925.1. Classification (NCBI taxonomy): domain Eukaryota; kingdom Metazoa; phylum Chordata; class Amphibia; order Anura; family Ranidae; genus Lithobates; species Lithobates clamitans. The sequence goes on along the minus strand of JBBGZY010000455.1, from coordinate 1,474,144 downwards.
AACTGACATATCAGCATGGATGTCGCACCACTTCCTTAAACTAAATCTCTCTAAAACTGAGCTATTAATATTCCCCCCTGCCCGTGCACCCCTCCATGACTTTTCCATCAAAATCAACAATGCAACCATCAGTCCCTCCCCTCACGCCAGGGTACTAGGTGTAATTCTAGACTCTGACTTGTCATTTCAGCCTCAAATCCAATCGTTGTCAAAAGTTTGTAGAATTCACCTCCGTAACATCTCTAAAATTCACCCCTTTTTAACAAATGAAACCACCAAGCTCCTCATTCACTCCCTTGTTATCTCTCGCCTTGACTATTGCAACTCCCTTCTCATTGGCTTACCTCTCCATAGGCTATCCCCTCTTCGGTCTATCATGAATGCTGCTGCCAGACTTATCCACCTTACCAACCGCTCAGTGTCTGCCAACCCTCTACTCCAATCCCTACACTGGCTCAAAATCACCCAGCGAATTAAATTCAAAATACTAACCACAACATACAAAGCCATTCACAACTCTGCCCCGAGCTACATCACTAATCTTGTCTCCAAATATCATCCAAATCGACCTCTCCGCTCCTCTCAAGACCTCCTGCTTTCAAGCTCTCTCATCTCCTCCTCCCATGCTCGTCTCCAGGATTTCTCCAGAGCCTCTCCCATCCTCTGGAACTCGCTACCTCCATCTATCCAGCTATCCCTTACTCTTGCTACCTTAAGGTGATCCCTGAAAACTCATCTCTTCAGGAAAGCCTATCACATCTCCAACTAATCTCCTACCACTTCCACCAGCTCATTCCCCACAGTTACAACCTTTTGTACCACCTGCCCAACCCTATTAGATTGTAAGCTCTTCTGAGCAGGGCCCTCTTAATAATCTTGTATTTTATTGTATCATAACTGTATTGTCACCCTTTTATATTGTAAAGCACTGCGTAAACTGTTGGCGCTATATAAATCCTGAATAATAATAACGCTGAGATGAACTGTGACAAGCGCTAACGCTGAGATGAACTGTGACAAGCGCTAACGCTGAGATGAACTGTGACAAGCGCTAACGCTGAGATGAACTGTGACAGGCGCTAACGCTGAGATAAACTGTGACAGACGCTACCGCTGAGATGAACTGTGACAAGCGCTAACGCTGAGATGAACTGTGACAAGCGCTAACGCTGAGATGAACTGTGACAAGTGCTAACGCTGAGAAGAACTGTGACAAACGCTAACGCTGAGATATACTGTGACAAACGCTACGCTGAGATGAACTGTGACAAGCGCTAAAGCTGAGATGAACTGTGACAGATGCTAACGCTGAGATGAACTGTGACAAGCGCTAACGCTGAGATGAACTGTGACAGAAGCGCTAACGCTGAGATGAACTGTGACAAGCGCTAACGCTGAGATGAACTGTGACAAATGCTAACGCTGAGATGAACTGTGACAAGCGCTAACGCTGAGATGAACTGTGACAAATGCTAACGCTGAGATGAACTGTGACAAGCGCTAACGCTGAGATGAACTGTGACAACTGCTAACGCTGAGATGAACTGTGACCTGCGCTAACGCTGAGATGAACTTTGACAGAAGCGCTAATGCTGAGATTAATTGTGACAGACGCTAACGCTGAGATGAACTGTGACAAGCGCTAACGCTGAGATGAACTGTGACAAACGCTAACGCTGAGATGAACTTTGACAGAAGCGCTAACGCTGAGATGAACTGTGACAGACGCTAACGCTGAGATGAACTGTGACAAGCGCTAACGCTGAGATGAACTGTGACAAAAGCGCGAACGCTGAGATGAACTGTGACAGAAGCGCTAACGCTGAGATGAACTTTAAAAGAAGCGCTAACGCTGAAATGAACTGTCACAGACGCTAACGCTGAGATGAACTGTGACAAGCGCTAACGCTGAGATGAACTGTGACAGAAGCGCTAACGCTGAGATGAACTGTGACAAACGCTAACGCTGAGATGAACTGTGACAAGCGCTAAAGCTGAGATGAACTTTGACAGAAGCGCTAACGCTGAGATGAACTGTGACAAACGCTAACGCTGAGATGAACATTGACAGAAGCGCTAACGCTGAGATGAACTGTGACAGACGCTAACGCTAAGATGAACTTTGACAAGCGCTAATGCTGAGATGAACTGTGACAAACGCTAACAGTGAGATGAACTTTGACAGAAGCGCTAACGCTGAGATGAACTGTGACAAGCGCTAACGCTGAGATGAACTGTGACAGACGCTAACGCTGAGATGCACTGTGACAAGCGCTAACGCTAAGATGAACTGTGACAGACGCTAACGCTGAGATGAACTTTGACAGAAACGCTAACGCTGAGATGAACTGTGACAGACGCTAAAGCTGAGATGAACTGTGACAGAAGCGCTAACGCTGAGATGAACTCTGACAAGCGCTAACACTGAGATGAACTGTGACAAGCGCTAACGCTGAGATGAACTGTGACAAACGCTGACGCTGAGATGAACTGTGACAAGCGCTAACGCTGAGATGAACTGTGACAAACGCTAACGCTGAGATGAACTGTAACAAGCGCTAACGCTGAAATGAACTGTGACAGACTCTAACGCTGAGATGAACTGTGACAAGCGCTAACGCTGAGATGAACTGTGACAAGCGCTAATGCTGAGATGAACTGTGACAAACGCTAATGCTGAGATGAACTGTGACAAGCGCTAATGCTGAGATGAACTGTGACAAGCGCTAACGCTGAGATGAACTGTGACAAAAGCGCGAACGCTGAGATGAACTGTGACAGAAGCGCTAACGCTGAGATGAACTTTAAAAGAAGCGCTAACGCTGAAATGAACTGTCACAGACGCTAACGCTGAGATGAACTGTGACAAGCGCTAACGCTGAGATGAACTGTGACAGAAGCGCTAACGCTGAGATGAACTGTGACAAACGCTAACGCTGAGATGAACTGTGACAAGCGCTAAAGATAAGATGAACTTTGACAGAAGCGCTAACGCTGAGATGAACTGTGACAAACGCTAACGCTGAGATGAACATTGACAGAAGCGCTAACGCTGAGATGAACTGTGACAGACGCTAACGCTAAGATGAACTTTGACAAGCGCTAATGCTGAGATGAACTGTGACAAACGCTAACAGTGAGATGAACTTTGACAGAAGCGCTAACGCTGAGATTAACTGTGACAGACGCTAACGCTGAGATGAACTGTGACAAGCGCTAACGCTGAGATGAACTGTGACAAAAGCGCGAACGCTGAGATGAACTGTGACAGAAGCGCTAACGCTGAGATGAACTTTAAAAGAAGCGCTAACGCTGAAATGAACTGTCACAGACGCTAACGCTGAGATGAACTGTGACAAGCGCTAACGCTGAGATGAACTGTGACAAGCGCTAACGCTGAGATGAACTGTGACAGAAGCGCTAACGCTGAGATGAACTGTGACAAACGCTAACGCTGAGATGAACTGTGACAAGCGCTAAAGCTGAGATGAACTTTGACAGAAGCGCTAACGCTGAGATGAACTGTGACAAACGCTAACGCTGAGATGAACATTGACAGAAGCGCTAACGCTGAGATGAACTGTGACAGACGCTAACGCTAAGATGAACTTTGACAAGCGCTAACGCTGAGATGAACTGTGACAAACGCTAACGCTGAGATGAACTGTGACAAGCGCTAAAGCTGAGATGAACTTTGACAGAAGCGCTAACGCTGAGATGAACTGTGACAAACGCTAACGCTGAGATGAACATTGACAGAAGCGCTAACGCTGAGATGAACTGTGACAGACGCTAACGCTAAGATGAACTTTGACAAGCGCTAATGCTGAGATGAACTGTGACAAACGCTAACAGTGAGATGAACTTTGACAGAAGCGCTAACGCTGAGATGAACTGTGACAAGCGCTAACTTTGAGATGAACTGTGACAGACGCTAACGCTGAGATGCACTGTGACAAGCGCTAACGCTAAGATGAACTGTGACAGATGCTAACGCTGAGATGAACTTTGAAAGAAGCACTCATGCTGAGATGAACTGTGACAGACGCTAACGCTGAGATGAACTGTGACAGAAGCTAACGCTGAGATGAACTGTGACAAGCGCTAACGCTGAGATGAACTGTGACAAACGCTAACGCTGAGATGAACTTTGACAGAAGCACTAATGCTAAGATGAACTGTGACAGACGTTAATTCTGAGATGAACTGTGACAAGCGCTAACGCTGAGATGAACAGTGACAAGCGCTAACGCTGAGATGAACTGTGACAGACGCTAACGCTGAGATGCACTGTGACAAGCGCTAACGCTAAGATGAACTGTGACAGACGCTAACGCTGAGATGAACTTTGACAGAAACGCTAACGCTGAGATGAACTGTGACAGACGCTAAAGCTGAGATGAACTGTGACAGAAGCGCTAACGCTGAGATGAACTCTGACAAGCGCTAACACTGAGATGAACTGTGACAAACGCTAATGCTGAGATGAACTGTGACAAGCGCTAACGCTGAGATGAACTGTGACAAACGCTAATGCTGAGATGAACTGTAACAAGCGCTAACGCTGAAATGAACTGTGACAGACACTAACGCTGAGATGAACTGTGACAAGCGCTAACGCTGAGATGAACTGTGACAAACGCTAACGCTGAGATGAACTGTGACAAGCGCTAATGCTGAGATGAACTGTGACAAGCGCTAACGCTGAGATGAACTGTGACAAGCGCTAACGCTGAGATGAACTTTGACAGAACCGCTAATGCTGAGATGAACTGTGACAGACGCTAACGCTGAGATGAACTGTGACAAGCGCTAACGCTGAGTTGAACTGTGACAGAAGCGCTAACGCTGAGATGAACTGTGACAAGCGCTAACGCTGAGATGAACTGTGACAAACGCTAACGCTGAGATGAACTGTGACAAACGCTAACGCTGAGATGAACTGTGACAGACGCTAACGCTGAGATGAACTTTGACAGAACTGCTAACGCTGAGATGAACTGTGACAGACGCTAACGCTGAGATGAACTTTGACAGAACTGCTAACGCTGAGATGAACTGTGACAAACGCTAACGCTGAGATGAACTGTGACAAACGCTAACGCTGAGATGAACTGTGACAGACGCTAACGCTGAGATGAACTTTGACAGAACTGCTAACGCTGAGATGAACTGTGACAGACGCTAACGCTGAGATGAACTTTGACAGAACTGCTAACGCTGAGATGAACTGTGACAAGCGCTAACGCTGAGATGAACTGTGACAAACGCTAATGCTGAGATGAACTGTGACAAGCGCTAACGCTGAGATGAACTGTGACAAACGCTAATGCTGAGATGAACTGTGACAAGCGCTGACGCTGAGATGAACTGTGACAAGCGCTAACGCTGAGATGAACTTTGACAGAACCGCTAACGCTGAGATGAACTGTGACAAGCGCTAACGCTGAGATGAACTGTGACAAGTGCTAACGCTGAGATGAACTGTGACAGACGCTAACGCTGAGATGCACTGTGACAAGCGCTAACGCTGAGATGAACTGTGACAAGCGCTAACGCTGAGATGAACTGTGACAGACGCTAACGCTGAGATAAACTTTGACAGAAGCGCTAACGCTGAGATGAACTGTGACAAGAGCTAACGCTGAGATGAATTTATCCATCAGAATGCATGTGCCTCCACTGTGGGGACACTCATATTTTAGTGTTAGGACCACAGATATCAGGGTGCCGTGACAAGGCTCTGTGGCTTGCGCATGCATTTGCAAATGCGTGTGGACTAAACCCCTGTTTTTAACGCATACTGTTAGACAGGTTAATTTGGTTGTCTGTGAGCTGGTGGTAAGTAGGCTTGGAATTTTTTCCTGGGCATTCTCCGGGCCTTGTTTGTATATTACTCTCTAGTGTGAACCAAAACAAGGCAAAGGAAAAAGGGCCTGAAAGTGTGTGTGTTTATATATACACTAATAATTTCTTCAAAACATTGTTTACCCAATAGGGGCAATGTCACTCTGGTCCAGAATATCGCATATATATATAAAAAAAAACCTGGTGTGTTTCTGTCAAGGCTGACAGGAACCAGACGAGCAAATGAGTGTCACAACATACAGTATAATGTGAAGATATAAAAATTAATTGATTTATTATGAAGTAGAAAATTACAAACACTCCACAATGGGAGGTAAAAGTATGGACACGTGCAACTAAATAGCACCCAGAGATTCCTGTGTCATGCAATCTCCGGATGTGGCAACATACAGTATAGACAAAAAACAAAACACACTACACATAAAACATATAGACAATCGTCCTGACGCAAATGATCTATACACGGGTATCCATGCCATGACAGTAGCCGTACATTAATTAAATTGCATATTTATGTAGATAAGGCAGGGGTATCTGTGTGGAGGTCCCTGGAAGACTCGAGCCCATAAAGTGTAATGGGAGAAAGAAGAGGGGAGAAAAAGATATGCAGTTAAACCGAAAAGGTCCTGGGGGGTGGTGAAAACTTGGTGATGATGAGTAACCCTCCAATGGGGGAAAAAATGTCAGTTAAAGGTTGCCGGTATATGAAAGCTAATGATGGAACAAAAGTTGCATCAAAGGGAAAAATAGCTGTAAAATAAACTCAGCCGGATTTCATAGAAGAGAGGCCCTGTTAAGGACTTCCCAGTATTCTAGGACATCATACAGTTGTATAGGAGTCCAGAGAAGGCTTATGTTTTAATCACGTTTAGGTTATTGGTCCAACAGTGATTTCATGGCCCGGATTGCAGTCCCATTGTGACTGAATAGCACTGGTATGGGTCGGGGTACTAGGCTTTGATGATGTCTATGTATCACGCTAGTATTAGTAACCTAATGAAAAAGACCAACCATACTATACCCTTCCCGAGGTGGTGCTTTCTCCAAGGGGTGATGCTCCTACAGGAACGGCTTCATCTATTTAATCCAAACAAAATATATTCAGCAGTCCCTTTTTGATGTTGGCGCTAAACAGCACTAAAGATTTCCTCCACCATCTTGCAATCTTCGTGCTATACTACTCTCTAGTAGCTTGAGTTAGCGATGATAGAATATATCATATACAGTATCTCACAAAAGTGAGTACACCCCTCAAATTTTTGTAAATATTTTATTATATCTTTTCATGACACAACACTGAAGAAATAACACTTTGCTACAATGTAAAGTAATGAGTGTACAGCTTGTATAACAGTGTAAATTTGCTGTCCTCTCAAAAGAACTCAACATTGTCAGGGCTGGGCTCAGCCCTCCCTTCTCTGAGCTGGCCGCTCAGCTGTCGGCTAATTGCCAGCTCCTATCTCTCCACAGTTACTCAGCTGTTGATGATATCCTGCTTGTCAGTCCTGCCTACTTAAGCAGTCCAGCCCAGAGGATCTCTGCCTTCGCTTTAGTCACAGAACGCTCTTATGCTTTCCTGTTAAAAGACTTGCGTGGCTGACATCCCTTCTGGCTCCAGATCCTGCTTGCTGTTTTACTACGCTCATCTCCAGCTCCCCGACGTTTGGCTTGTCTGACTATCCGTTCTGGTTCCTGAACTCTGGCTATGTTTTGACTACGTTTGTTCTATTTACTTTTATTATTAAACAAGTGTGATTTAACTGTACTTCTGTATCGGTCTGATTTCATGGTTTCTGACAAACCCACAGTCATTAATGTCTAAACCGCTGGCAACAAAAGTAAGTACACCCATTAGTGAAAACTGCTGTTTAAGGATGCCCCACAGATGCTCAATAGGGTTTAGGTCTGGAGACATGCTTGGCCAGTCACCTTTACCCTCAGCTTCTATAGCAAGGCAGTGGTCACCTTGGAGGTGTGTTTGGGGTTGATATCATGTTGGAATACTGCCCTGTGGCCCAGTCTCTGAAGCGAGGGGATCATGCTATGCTTCAGTATGTCACAGTACATGTTGGCATTCATGGTTCCCTCAATGAGCTATAGCTTCCCAGTGCCGGCAGCACTCATGCAGCCCCAGATCATGACACTCCCACCACCATGCTTGACTGTAAGCAAGACACTCTTGCATTTGTACGCCTCACCTGGTTTTTGCCACACATGCTTGAAACCATCTGAACAAAATAAGTTCATCTTGATCTCATCAGACCACAGGACGTGGTCCCAGTAATCCATGTCCTTAGTCTGCTTGTCTTCAGCAAGCTGTTTGTGGGCTTTCTTGTGCATCATCTTTAGGAGAGGCTTCCATCTGGGACGACAGCCAAGCAGACCGATTTGATGCAGTGTGTGGCGTATGGTCTGAGCACTGACAGGCTGACCCCTCAACCCCTGCAGTAATGCTGGCAGCACTCATATGTCTATTTTCCTCTGGATATGATGCTGAGCAAGTGCATTCAACTCCTTTGGTTGACCATGGCGAGGCCTGTTCTGAGTGGAACCTGTCCTGTTAAACCTCTGTATGGTCTTGGCCACTATGCTGCAGCTCAGTTTCAGGGTCTTAACAAACTTCTGATAGCCTAGGCTATCTTTACGTAGAGCAGCAATTCTTTTTTTCAAATCTTCAGAGAGTTCTTTGTCATGAGGGGCCATGTGGAACTTCCAGTGACCAGTATGAGAGAGTGAGAGCGAAAACATCAAATTTAACACACCTGCTCCCCATTCACACCTGAGACCTTGTAACACTAATGAGTCACATGACACCTCCGAGCACCGTTACTTGGTTCCACCCCCTACTCACCTCCCAGTAACACCCCTTTTATAGAATATAGAACCAATAATATTTTTATGTTGCTAAGTAATTTGTATGGAATTTGTTATTGATAACAAGAAAGGCAGTAAAATAGATCCCCTGTAGCTAGCAACAAGATGCCCCCTCCAGCAACAATAGGCTCCCAACAGCCAGCATCAATTGCCCCCCCATCAGCCAGCAACAATAAACCCCATCCTCAACAGTAGATTCCTCCCAGGATCAATTGTCCCTGAGCAACATAAGACCCCCCCAGCAACAATAGCACCCCCATTAGCAACAATAGACCTCCCCAGCAACAATAGACCCCCATGCAAAAATAGATTCCCTCCAGCAACAATAGACTTCCCACCAGCACACAATAGACCCTCCAGTGCACCCCAGCACCCCTTGCCATTACATACATTTAGTGCTGGAGGTGTTGAGGTATTCCCGCTAAAAAAAGACCTGAATATGTAATTAAAAATTGTAAGCAGAAGCAGATTGTTCTTTAAATGTTATATCTATTGATAAGATTATTTACATCTATCTAATTACATTCATGAATAAATACCTTTTTTTACATAAGTTTGCTTTTTATGGTAATTATCACCAAAGTTATATTACAACAATTAAAGTGCAATATATACCAAAAATAGTAAACTTCAGTAATCATTTTGTTTAGTGGTTTTAGTCCATTCCTGAAAGACCAGTTTAATAAAACTTCAATCAACTGTTGTGACAATGATACATTCTTTCTGTAAACAACTTCTGTACTTAAATAATATGTAAACTGCTTTTTAGAGGACATTCATTTTCCCATTATTCACCTAACATTTAATAATGTGAAATTGCTTAACAACATTTAGCACACATTCCAATCTCAGTGCACAGCATCAATTTACAAATTATTTTCATACTGCGTTGGTACGGAGAACAATGCAGGGGCTTGCTATCCCAAGGCCGCTCAATATTCTTATTAGATCTTCCTCCGACAACCTCCTCTTTACGGGGCAGCTTTGTAAGCAATAATAATAATTAGGAAGATAATAGCAGCAATATTTCCATGCACTCTAAACCTCCAAAGTAAAAAACATTTTTTTTTTCCATCAGATAATGTATGTTCTTGTTTTGTTGAAGCTGAAAGGAATGCAGATCTATGGAAGGATAGCGTCCAATCTGTGTCCCTAATACAGAACAAAGCGTGATGACCCAGCATTAAATGTATCTTTGATGTCACACCTGTTTCCATAAAAACATATTAGGATGTCACACCTCAGTCTATTTCGCATTGAGGTGAAGGCCATTTAAAAGATAAAATAAGTAGACTAATGGGAGAAAACTGAAAGCATGTTAAAGGTAAATAAGGCAATTTGAATATATAATCAAAAGTTAATCTTCACACGAATGCCTTGTTAGAGGCCTTGTGTTCTTGTAAAGAGCTGGGCTGATTAATAAGTCCAGCTAAGTGCTCACCTGAAGGTATTGAAATGAAATATTTTACATTTTTTGCTCCTGTTGTTTGTCACATTGCAGAATTCCATTTTCTGTTTGTATTCATTTAATTCCCATTTGTACTAAGTAGGTGACCGTGATGGTGTCACTGGTCACTGCACGCATAGAATTCTTACAGACAAAGGAGCTTTGTTCATTACAAGATGTTTTCTTCTTACACCTAGTCCCCCAATACAATGGAAAATGAGTACATTGGGGAAAAAAAAACTTTTACTATATCACATATTTTCGATAAAAGTCTATACCTAGGCAACAAGAGGTAGGGGATAGTTGGGGCTTAGCAGAAGCACAAAAATGGCATTCTTTTTTTTATTTTAGTATACCCATACATAGAAAAGAAGTAATATTTAGGATACAGCATTTAAATGAGTAGCGTGTACTTACAATTACAATCGCAGTGAAGTACAAAGGAAAAACAGCAACCTTTAAGAAGGATTTGCAGTTAATTTTTCAAAGAATAATGACATGGACACTATTAACAAATAGATACACTGATTGCCAATGACTGGCTGAAATGGACAGATTGAAAAATCCAAAAATGCCCCATGCTAAGATGGTAGCCATCGATCAAAATCAAATTCCAAAATTTGAAAAACTTTGGCATCCTTGGATAAAACAACAGTTCCTGTCAAATTTCAATGACTCTGTCCTGTTGCCATGGTAACAGATTAAATGACTTACAGAGACACCCATTCTAAGGCTTCTAAGAGAACTAAAAAGAATAACAAACTGACGAGCGGGACAACCTTGTGGACCATACCTCTACCTTTCTAACCTTTTTCTTCTTTCTCTTTCCTTTTCTCCACCTTACGATTAAAGCTCATTATCAGAATTTATTTGACCTATATACACTCTACCTGTAAACAATATGTATAGTAGGTATAAATCATTTAAATACCTACAAAAGTAACTAAGGAAATGATATATATCTTTAATTTAGGTTTACGTGAACCCAATGTTTAATATTTGAAATTTCATGATATTTACCTATATAAACCCTACTGTAAAACAATGAGCTTACTTTATAGATCCTTGTAAACTTACTTTATGTATCTTTATAATATTGTATACTCAATAAACTTCTTTTGACAAGGAAAAATCCAAAAATGCAATATTATTAGTTATTCGCTGTTTGTTCCCCATGAGATTACATATTTCTGCTTGGGTCACAGATATAGAAGTCAGTTCCAAACAAATACAATAATTTCACAAACATCAAAATGAAGTAATTTATATAATATACCTATTATATACCTGAATATAAAGTTCTGGTATTGGTGTCAAGTATAATGGCTACAATTTAGAATGATCCTCACTTTTTCCCCCTCTGTGCAACCACTTATTTATTACAATATTGCAATTAAGAGCATCTAAATTGAGGTGACAAAAGCAGCAGACAAGCAACAGTTGAAACATGTTGCCAACTTTTTTTACTGTAGCAGATGTAATTATCCAATATTGTTATAGCAAATCGGCAGTCCACAAGTGCCTCTGTGAAAGGACCTACAATATCAATAGCAAGCGTCTCCCAAGCAGAATCACAAAATGGCATTGGCTAGTGGTGGGGTGTTTGGCAGCAGATTTGTCATAACTCTGACAAGTATCCCAAGATTGAATGGCAGTAAGTACTTGGGCATCCATGCCTGCCCACCAGTATAGTTCATTTAATCTTTGTTTTGTTCTTACAATCCCTTGGTGACTCTTATAGGCAAGTTGTATGAGGTGCTCTCTAAAAGTATATGGTATTAGTAAGAAAAGAGATCCACACACAGATTCTAATGCCCCAGACATTCTATTGAATGAAACATGTTGGGTAGAGAATAGAAGTGACATCACAACGCCTGCCTGAACTGGTGGCGGTGCTGTTTTAATGCTCTAAATTTTATGTTTGTAAGTACTTTTCCTGTTTGCTTTTAATAAATCCACTTACAATACTTCACTATGTGATGCTTTTATCTTTTATCGGTATGTTTCTATGGTAAAAACACCAGATATACTGTGTGGTTTTGAGTTCATCCTGTCGTCTGATACCAGTGTGAGGTGGTGTTAAGGAAGGGACAGTAAAGAAGATCTGGCTGTGTGGAGGTGCTTATCCATCCATCCCTGTGGGTTTTGTGCCATCTAAATGCACTTTTGAACCTCTTAGTGTATATGACGTCTAGGCTTCTGGTAAGCACCTTTGTTTTTACACCTACTGGCTGATACATGTTGGATGTATCAAGATTTCATTCATGGTGGATTCTCAATAGTTTACACTGAGGACTTTTATTGAATCATTCACACATGTGTTGTAATATATGAGTTTTTATTTTTTAACAGCACAACATTTTTTAACCTTGTAAGATTGTTTTGGATATTGGTGTATAATATGAATGAGTTCTGCTGTAAGTTTTCACTGATTGATGTAGACATCTAGCGTGGGATATATATATATTATTGATTTGAGTTTGCCAAAAACAGCATAGCTATTATCTAAAGACAGATCATGTCTAATCCTTGTCTTAAATTGGAATTCCCACTTACACTTAACTAGCCATAAAACTGCCCTCTCCCCTTCCTAATAACTATGCTAAATAACCTGTGTAACTCAGATGTATATATTTACCTACTTTCAGTCTGCTCCAGTCCAGTCATATGAGCGTGCTCCCTGTGTCAGCCAACGTGGCTTCTGGAAAAGGGAGTGCTGACAACGCACAGACCATTGAGGCCTATGGGTGATTTCACCATCCCAGGCTTTACTAGCCGTTGTTGGAGCACACTCTCCTTCTCCCCTGCATTCACCTCTGGCTGACACAGGGGAGATCAGGTGACTAGACCAGAGAAGCCTGAAAATAAGTAGGTTTATACGTGTTTCTTACACAGGTTAGTTACATTGTAGAATAGATGGGGGGGGGGGCAGTTTTAGGGGTAGTTAATTGTAAGCTGGAACTCCACTTTAAGGTTGTAGAACAAGGCATAGCTTATTTTTGTTTTTAGTTTTGCCATTTGCTTTGTAGACTGTAAGTTCCATAGAACTTACAAAGAAGGGTAAACATCTCCAATTCTGACAGAATTGTTCCATATTTAAACCCACTTTAATTTTCCCATACAAAGTTCTTCTCCCAGAGCTGTAAGGTGTGGTTGAGCAGTTAAACTTTGGACACTGGTAGAAGGGGCAATTGGAGCTTTTGTGTTATTAACATCCACTAATTGTTAATTTAGAGCAGCAAAAAAAACAAAAAAAAACAAAACTGTGTATAGCGGTGCCTTTCTTTGAAATCTAGAAGTCAACTTGCAAATCTTGCACATTAGTTGATTAAAGTCACTGGTTGAGATAGGGGGATAGGGTTCAAGTTTGCAGGTACATAGCGTCTGCTGCAAATTTTGGCTGCTTACTGTTTGGTGAGTGGTAAAACTAAATAGCCCATTCACCCCCCTCACCCCCTCGGTTGCTGCTGTAGGCAGTAGTCATATATTTAGTGGTGGTAGAACAGTGGCAAATGGCAGCATTAAAGTAACCAAGAATGTTGTCCAGGCTGGCTGCCTGTATCTTAGCAACCAATGATGTCATTTTCTAGGACACAAGCAGCCACACAGTCATTGGTTTTTATGGTGCAAAAAAAAAGATATGGGGTTCCTTCAAAATCCATACAGGACCCATATACTAGATAGAGGTCTGGTATGGATTTCATGGGAGGGACCACATACAAATACAAAAGCGAAACAAATGGTGTGGGGTTCCTCCAAATCCATACCAGACATTTATTCAAGCATAAAGCCTACTTGACCAAGAAAGTAGGGGGTGGGGGCAGCAAGCATGTGCCACCACTCCTGAGCCATACCAAGCCATATGTATGGGACTGTAGGCGTCAGGCAGACCGACAACCATGCACATAAGATAATAAAGAATGAACAAGACACCAGCATTGGATCAATTTAGGCCACGGACTGGTTTATTTGTTTTCAAACAAATATTTAAGTATATAATAAAATTTATTTAATCAATCAAATTCATTAACAAATACTGATAAATTAAACAACTCTCAGCTCAGCCACTGAGACTCGAGCGGACTCAACCTGCAGTTCAACATTTCCTTACATATCCCCTTTAGCTAAATTAATCTAAAGGGATCCACCACATAAACCGGCCGTGACGGGGGGGAGGGTTGGGGTTAGGGAGGGTAGCTCCTTGCAACGTCTTCTTCTCTGGCGACTGGCCAAGAATTCTGTCAGCTGGCCCCTTATATAGGCACAAAAAGCCGTTTCTAGAATTTTCTAACGGTCATATGACTATATTGACCAATCATAACTTGACCTTCTGACCATTCAGAACCTTCCTTATCACATGACCCAAACAGACCAATGGAAAAACTCCTATTTAAATCCTTTAATTTTGGCCTAAAGTGCCACCGTCATGGTCCCATAAGGCAAAGGGGAGCCTAAATAAGGATATCCCCCTTTTCCTCCCCATGGGACCGTAGGCGACAGGCAGACTGACAAACATGCACATAAGATAATAAAGAATGAATAAGACACCAGCATTAGATCAAATTAGGCCATGGCCCGGTTTATTGGTTTTCAAACAAATACCGTATTTATCGGTGTATAACACGTGCCGGCGTATAAAATGCACCTCAAGTTTAGGAGGGAATTTTAAGGAAAAAAACTTTTAGGAGGGAAGTTTAAGGAAAAAAAACTTACATTTAAATGCCCATCAATGCAGCCTTATCGTGTCCATCTGCAGCCTTGTCAGTGTCAGTGCAGCCTTGCCCCAGTGTCCAGTGCAGCCTTGTCAGTGCAGCTTTGCCCCAGTGCAGCCTTGTCAGTGCAGCTTTGCCCCAGTGTAGCCTTGTCAGTGCAGCTTTGCCCCAGTGCAGAATTGTCAGTGCAGCTTTGCCCCAGTGCAGCTTTGCCCCAGTGCAGCCTTGCCCCCAGTGTCCATTACATGATCGCTGCTGACATACACAAGTTTAGTGTGTAGTTTTAAATATGGCGCCGCGGAGTTCGGAGGGGCTTGGCGGAGCTGAACGAGTGCCGCCAAGAACACAGTGACTGGGCGGAGCCGAGATACACATAGCCGAGGGTTCTCGGCTCTTCTCGGCGCCGTTCACAGTCATGCCCAGTCCCTATGATGGACATAACACAGGTCCAATGGCGGGACTGGGCGTGACTGTGAATGGCGCCGAGAAGAGCCGAGAACCCTCGGCTATGTGTATCTTGGCTCCGCCCAGTCACTGTGTTTGCGACAGCGCTCGTTCAGCTCCGCCGAGTCCCTCCAAACTCCGCGGCGCCATATTTAAAGCTACACGCTATGTGAATGTCGGCGGCGATCGCTCCGATAGATCACAAAATAGCGGAGAACGGCGTATAGCACGCACCCACGATTTTCCCCTGATTTTAAGGGGAAAAAAGTGCGTGTTATACGCCGATAAATACGGTATTTAAGTCTATAATATAATGTATTTCATCAATTAAACTCATCAACAAATACTTATATATTAAACAACTCAGCTCAGCCACTGAGACTCGAGCTGACTCAAACTTCAGTTTAATTAAAAATATCTAAACCAACGTCAAATAAATGCACTCCATCATGCCGATACATACCTGGAATACCTCCTTCCAGCTCAGAGTGGCGAAATGAAATGCCCAGGTTGGGAACTAAAAATTTTTCTAAAGCTTTATTAATTCTCTTTCAAGCTTTTTCCAGGGGCTTAAAGGTAACCGATTGTAACCATCATAATCTTTGGACAATTTCAGAGAAAACTGTATGTGGAAAATGTATTCTAAGGAAACAAAATGTATCCTTCATGCTAGAAATTAAATCAAGAGTTTTAATTTTTCCTATATCATTCCCACCTAAATGGACTATAAAAACATCTGGGGTAGGGAATGTTACCCTGAAAAATCTATATTTAAGATTTTTCATATCGCATAGATATGATGTAGGTTAAATGAGAGTTCTTTGACTAAGAGTGAAAATTCTAATATAATGACATTTATTAGGAAGCAGTTGAAAGTCTAGCTACTACACAATCATCTATCTATCTATCTATCTATCTATCTATCTATCTATCTATCTATCTATCTATCTATCTATCTATCTATCTATCTATCTATCTATCTATCTATCTATCTATCTATCTATCTATCTATCTATCATAGGTGTGCGCAGCCTATTGTATTAGGGTGTGAACCTCAAAGCTCCAACACATATACCTTTGTGACATATTAACCGGCCTCTTCCCCACTCGTCATCCTAAAACAATGGGGGCGGGGGGAGCAGGTGAGCACACATGGGGACCTGGGCAGCAGAAAGAAAAGGAACTGGGACAAGAGGGGTGGCATACATTGGTACCAATCCCCTGTATTTTCCTCCTGTGGCAGCTGAATATCAGCGAGAGGAAGAGGAGGAGAAGCTTACTTTCAGCTGCTGCAGAAGAAAATACAGATCGGTCCCTTAATTTCCACTCCAGCCACCTATTCTGTCCAGCTTCTGGGGATAGGCAAGTAAGGATCGCAGCTTACCAGTCACCTGCCCACAATTGATGGGTTGCCAACTCCAGGATTAGGGTGTGCCCAGGCACACCCCTTACGCACGCCTATGCTATCTATCTATCTATCTATCTATCTATCTATCTATCTATCTATCTATCTATCTATCTATCTATCTATCTATCTATCTATCTATCTATCTATCGCCTTACATCAAGGAAGAAAATATTAGGTTGAAATAAAATATTTACATGAAGGAATACAGAGTATATTCCTTAAAACAGTAATCTACAAACATATATAGTTACAAGTAAGAGGGCATACCTTTCCCCCATAATTACTCATCCTTTCCAAAGGTCCATGCTGCTGGCTGGTCTATCAGAAAGAGGAAGTTTACCTTCCCGTTAGTCTGTGTATATCAAACCAGGCTGATGTCTCATTGGTTGGCCTAACTTGGATCATGATTGGAGGGCTTACTCCATAAGTCGGCCCCCTTTTATGCAAATCCTTGTGACTGTCCTGGCCAGGAAAGTTAATTGAATTTCCCCAGGAAGTTAGGTATTGATTATGGGTTGGACTCCCTCCAATGCCTATCTCAGCATGGGATCCTTTGAAGTGAGTATGTGTTAAATACTCACCCATTTCAAACCCATTGTTTGTACACAAAAGCCTAGGCCCCGTCTTGTCTGCTTAGCCTAACCTTCTTGGTGGCTCTGTTACATAGATACAAGGCTAGTTGAACTATATTCATAATTACAATGTTTTACAGCTATTAATGGAGATTTCACATAAACCCAGAAGGCAACAGGAAACTAGCATAAAACCTACCTAATTCAAAAACTAAGTCACTCCACACCATACCCCTAGTCCATGCCAATAATTGCAGAAAAAAGATGGATCCAGGCCCAAATTCTCCATGTAAATCCAATCTGTCTTTTCTGAGCCCAGAAAATATAGGAGTGACCCAAAATCAATACCATAAGATGATTACCTGAAACAAAAAACGAAATTAATAAGGACGAATATAAAGATTTTGAATGCCATCTGCATATTTTTTTTATTGTACTCTCTTCTAGACTCATCTAAGCAGCCTCTGTAGCCGCTCAAATACGAAAAGAATGGGTAGTTATTTTTAAGTGACTCAATTTTAAGTAATACAAACATCTTTTCAAAACCACAGAAAATTGGTAACTTGTTAATGGCAAGCCGTCACTATGAATAAATAGCAGACCCACAACGTCTGGCCTTATACTCAAGTAAGCCCTCAATGCACTAACCAGACATATATTGACATCTGGACATTCTTGTAACGATATCCAAGTCCCAATACCTAAAGGATCAGTTTTACTGGAACTGAAGAAAAATCTGTAAATTATTTTCCAATAAAATAATAATTTTGGCCTAGAATAAGGCCCCATAAGGCAAAGGGGGGTCTAAATAAGGCTATCCCCCTTTTCCTCCACATTCTTTTAATTTTCATTATGATTGTATTTATTATAGTTGTTTAGACAAATATACAAGATCAATAAAAATGCATTTACATGAAATCTTCATAATTGATGTGGACGGGCAAATAAGTAAGCATTTAGGGGGAACTCTTCATTTTTTTTAATTGTAAACCATCCATAGTTAATTGTTTGATTCAGTTGCACTACCAGGGACTAAAATGCTCCAGGAAAGCTCTTTTCATGCTGAGCAAATCCAAATGACCACAGCTTTGAATTGTCATTCAAAGTGTGAAAGCACTGAAAGCTGAAAATTGGCTTGAGCAAGAAGGGGGTAAAAGTGTCCGGTATTGAAGTGGTTAACAAGTTCAAGTATCCAAAAAACATGTGCAGCCTTCAGAATTTGTCATCGCAAGAACAGAATCAACTTGTCAGAGTATAGAAAGACATAAGTTTGACTCGAACATCGAGTGTTCGCCCGTTTGCATAACAGCGAACATTATGGGGCGTTCGCGAGAAATACAGGGCATTTATACACCCTTCCTGCCCAGGCCAATTTTCAGCTTTCAGTGCTCTCGCATTTTGAATGCCAATTACTCAGTCATGCAACACTGTACCCAAACAACATTTATATAATTTTTTTTTCAAACAAATAGAGCTATCTTTTGTTGGTATTTAATCACCACTAGGTTTTTTATTTTTTGCGACATACGTGAAAAAAGTGCGAAAATTTAAAAACAGAAACACTTTTTTTAGTTTCTATAATAAAATTTTGCAAATAAGTAATTTTTGTACATAAATTTGGGCCAAAATTTATACTGCTACATATGTTTTGTAAAAATAACCCAGATACGTGTATATTATTTGGTCTGTGTGAAAATTATAGAGTCTACAAGCTGTGGTGCAAATGATTGAAAATGGATCACACCTGATCACTGACGGCCTATCTCATCTCTTGAGGTTCCTGAAATGTCAGGAAAGTACAAATACCCCCCAAATTTCCCCCTTTTTGGAAAGTAGACAGTCCAAGGTATTTAGTAAGAGGCATAGCGAGTTTTTTGAAGTTGTAATTTTTGCCCACAATTCTTGGGAAAATAAAGGAATTATTATTATTATTATTATTTTTTGAAGTTTTTTTGAAGCATGTGAAGTTGGGTGAACACATCACCAACATCAAGCAAGGCTTTGATAAGCACAGTGTTTCTAAGCACTATGACCTTGTGCATAACCGTTACCCGACGGGCACCACTTTCATTGGCATAGAGAAATATGTCCCCCATTGGCGTGGCAGCAATGGGAAGAGGACTATTTCTAGATTCGACACCAATTGGATCTACAGATTAGGCTCCCATGCCCCCAATGGCTTGAATATAGAAAAACCCACCTGAGTTGGACCATCCTCCTCCTCCTCCTCCTCCTGCCACAACTCCACCACCAGAGCCACAGTGTGTAAGGAAGCGTGGAAGGAAGACCAGAGAGTGATGACCTGGGTTCAGTCTGGTCTGACAAAAGATGCAGGCTCTTGTATGACCACAGCCTGGGGACATACATGTCATCTGCTGCTTTCATGATCTCTTGGAAATCTGGACCAGACTGCACTCCCTTAGATATGGACTCCTCAGGCCACCAATTTTGCCATGAAATAATGGATGTGTGCCCTGGGGGCCAAAGGCTTCACCAATTTCTGCTGTTTCTCCAGCATTGCCTCCCTCTTTGTTTGGTTTGGATCCCTTAATAAAGGAATTTTTGTTTTAATTATACTCGCCTATGTGTGTTTCCTTCAAAAAGGACAGTTTGTTTGTGAGGAGGCAGGTACATTTCAAAAATACAATGTGAAATTAACAAGAGACACCAACAACAACCAATCTCCCTGAGATTAAAGATTAAATAATACCAGATAATAATGGTGTTGTGGTAACTTGACACACAAAACACACACAAAAATATTCAGGATCTAAAATAAAAAAAAAATTAACAACAAGATCAGGCTTGAAAACAATACAAACCAAAAAAAATAAAAATAAATAATATATATTTTTTCCGATGTGACAAATCTAAATATATTGATGAAATCACGATAAATAATAAAGAAAGAAGTTTGTGAGAAGTCTGTGTGAATATGAGCAGCAAAAATACTTTATTCTTCTAGCATTATAAAGAAGAAGAGAGTAGGCTGTATTAAACAATTTTAAACATTGCAGCCTGACGAAAGTGGTATATCCATTCCGAACGCTAATTTTACCAGACCGAGCTGTTCCGTCTCTGAATTTCTTCTGCGCATGCGTGGCACTTTGTGCGTTGGAACTGGCCACACACGGAATTGACACGATCGGATTTTGTTGTCGGGAAAGAAAAGCTCGGTCTGGTAAAATTAGCGTTTGGAATGGATACAGCACTTTCGTCACGCTGCAATGTAAAAAATTGTTTAATACAGCGCACTCTCTTCTTCTTTATAATGTGAGAAGAATGAAGTAGTTTTGCTGCTCATATTCACACAGACTTCTCACAAACTTCTTTCTTTATTTATTGTGATTCCTTCAATATATTTAGATTTGTCACATCTGACCAAATTTTTTTTGTTGGTTTTTAAATTTATTTATTTTTTTTTGGTCAAGGCATTTTTTTTTTTGTGTTTGTATTTTTTCCCAGGCTGATGTTTTTTTTTGCTATTTTGGTGTTTTACTCCATAAAATTTTTGTGTGTGTTTTGTGTGTGAAGTTACCACAACACCATTATTATGTTGTATTTTTTAATCTCAAGGAGATTGTTTGGTGTTGGTGTCTCTTGTTAATTTCACATTGTATTTTTGAAATGTACCTGCCTCCTCACAAACAAACAAACTGTCCTTTTTGAAAACACAAATAGGCGAGTATCATTGAACCAAAAAGTCCTTTATTAAGGGCTCACAATTAAACAAAGAGGGAGGCAACACTGGAGAAACAGCTGAAATTGGTGAAGCCTTTGGCCCTCAGGACAGACATCAACTATTTTCAAGCAAAATTGGTGGCCTGAGGAGTCCATATCTAAAGGAGTGCAGTCTGGTCCAGAAGTCGCAGAGATCCTGAAAGCAGCAGATGACATCTGTGTCCCCAGGCTGTGGTCATACAAAAGCCTGCATGTTTGGCCAGACCAGACTGGACCCAGGGCCATCACTCCCTGGTCTTCCTTCCACACTTTCTTCCATGCTGTCGCTGTGGTGGTGGAGTTGTGGCAGGAGGAGGAGGAGGGGCCAACTCACTCAGGTGGGTATTGGGTGTTATTTCGCCACTCACCCCCTTACTTAGGACTTTAAACAGAAGGTCCTCACATAGCTTGCGTTGACCCCCCTGCATGCCCTGCAGTTTGGTGGCAGCCATGCAGGCAAAGGCCTCTTCAGGAGTGGGTAAGGCTCTGAGGGATGCAGAAGCCTCCTGAATGAGCCTGAGCGCTGAATCCTGCACGTGAGTCCCCTTCCTCGGTCTTTTGTATGGAAGGCGGAGGGGATGGACCTGTGATTTGGTCAGGCTACGACTGGGCCCAGGCTTCTCCTGGTTGCCACTTAGCCCCGCCTCCTCCTGGCTGCCACTAACCCCTGCCTCCTCCTGGCTGCCACATTCCACAGCCTCGTCCAGGCTGAGGTCTTCCTGTGTATAAAAAAGGGACATAGTTTTAGTTTTTTTTCATCAATCACACACAATTTTTATCTCATGACTGTTGCAAATTGAATGTTAACAAATATAACAGACTATCATTCTGAGCCCAGCATTTTTCTTTCTTGTCCGACTTTTTGGTGTCCACTACTGTTTATTGATATGTAAAACACTTTATGAAATCAGCAATTAATGATCAATAAAAATATCTAGTAAACATCATTTATTTATAGCCCAGAAATCTGTAGAAGAATGCTATACCTGGCTCAAGCTGGGCTCCTCCGCTTCTTCCTGGCTGGAAGTCCCAGGTTGGACATCGGAAGCCTCAGCTGGGGTGGAAGGAAGAGTGGAAGGAAGGGTTGAGAGGGATTCTCTGACTTCAGTCTGGTCTGACAGAAAATTAAGTCTCTCATAGTACCACAGCCTGGGGACATATATGTCATCTGCTCTAGCTCCTGATCTCTGGGAATCCATGACCTTCTTGCGCTCCCTAAGATAAGTGCTCCTCAGGCCACCAATTTTGGCTTTTAAATAGGGGATGGTTGCTGTGGGGACCACCGGCTTCACCAACTCCAGCAGTTTCTCCAGCGCTGCCTGCCTCTTTTGTTTATTGTTGTAATGTGGATGTCTCACCTGCCACAGACAGGGCAGCTCCCTGTATTTGTCTATGAACAGGGGGAGGAAGTTGTGGTCATTGAAGCCATCCATTTTATCTGCAAGACACAAGACAAGACAAACCCCAATGTCAGGTGAAACTCTCCTAATATAGTTACAATATAGGCCTCAATCTAGAAGCAGTATAGGCCCTAGTTTAGATCTTACCTTCGTTTTCACGATCGGCGCCTCCGATACTCCCTCCTCCGCTCACAGATCGTACGTATTACGCACGTGTGTTACGCTTTATAGACACTGCGCATGCGTGCAACTCCGCCCGCCCCTGGCGTTCTTTCTGGTCTATTCCCCGCCCCATCTTGTTCGGCGCAGTGGGGGAAGAGCACATGGCGGAGACACAGCAGGTGCATGCTAATTACAGCAACGAGGAGGAGGAGGAGGAAAGCCCGGAGCCTGAAACGTCCCGATCCCGGAAGAGACGATTTAAGGCATCAAATATGTCCTTGGGGGAGATGTTGGAGATGGTGGACTTCCTGAAGAAGACCGACTATGACGGGAAGTATGGACCTTACCCCAACCCCAATGTCAGAAAGGCCAAGATCATGGCGAAAGTGGTCAAGAGTCTACACCGGAATTTCG
The DNA here is from genome assembly GCA_037952925.1 of Lithobates clamitans. Taxonomy (NCBI): domain Eukaryota; kingdom Metazoa; phylum Chordata; class Amphibia; order Anura; family Ranidae; genus Lithobates; species Lithobates clamitans. The sequence continues at coordinate 1,451,123 of JBBGZY010000455.1, read as the reverse complement.
GGGTACGACGATCGAAAGATCAGCTCAGGAAACGGTGGTCGGACCTCAAATTAAGAGAACATGAGCAGTACAGAAAGATCCGGAGAGTGTTGCAAAAAAGTAAGTAGTTGTCCTGTGTTTATATTCTTTATGTTTATTACGCTCGTGCTGATCCATGTGCTTTTATTAACTGTTATCCAGTTTAAAATGTCAACTTTCATGTTCATGGGCACATTGTTCGTTCGTATCAAATATTGTTCGTTCGGCCTAGAAAACACCATTGTTTTAGCCATATGCATTTCCCCACATTTTTTAGGACCTACTTGTCTGACAAATATTTGGTTGTGTAGATGGGTTTGTAACTAGAATGAAATGCAAACTAGATTCTGTGTAAGGAGAGGACACTCAGCAGCTGTTTACACATCTGGACACAGGAGCACTAGTGTGGGACACAAGAACACCCTTTTTATTAGGGGGTCCCACACAGGTGCTCCAGTGTATACTATAGGGGTGTCTCCATCTGTGAGACTTGTATAAAACAGGTAAAGTATTCAAGCTTGACAAAGGACAAGAAAAATGCAACATCTTGGAACTCTGCCCACAAAAAAAATTGTACCCCACTTCCAAGCAATGTTTCATATTTATAGTTCTGCCATCAAATATCTGTGTGCTAAATATACCATTTTTTTTTAAGATGGGAGAAAAGACTCGGAGGACACCCCTCATCCGAGGAGACCACAGATCCCCCCACCTCTGGAAGAATGGGAAATCCACCTAAGACCAGCAGAGCAGGATGGCAGGTCGCACATGTTGACATTCGTAAATTTTTGTGCATCTTCAAAATTTGGCTTTTTCTGGGGTGACTTCACCCCATCTGAATGCAATATCAAACACAGTTTGTAAACACTCATGTCTGATATTGCCTTCAAGTTCTACCAAATGTGAACTTTGTAAGTTTAAGATTTGTGTCTTTCTAGTTGGATTTAAACTTGCCTGTTTTATCTCAAATGGACATTTCTACTTTTTCTAATGTGAGCCCAAAAATTGTTATACAACAAACATGTTGGTTTGTTTTAAAAACCTTTTCTAAATGCACATGTGATTGTGCTGGTATTAAAAAGATTGTTAATCAAGATTGTGTCGATTATTGTCTCAACGCTAAAACACTTTTGTGGGGCTCTAATTGCTGTTTTCAGTGACAATGGGTGTTATTTCCTAAGGGCAAATCCACTTTGCACTACAAGTGCAGTTTCAGTGCAGTTTCAAGTGCACTTGTAGTGCAAAGTGTCTTTGCCTTTAGTAAATAACACCCAACATTGCTTTGTAATGTTACACAATCAGGCCATTTTCAGGACTCACCACATTTCTGTCAGGGTCAGCTAAAACAAACACAAGCAGTAAATGTCATCAAAGATTTTTTTTTATTGGAAAAAGGTTTTAGACATTGTCTGGCATATTGATAGCCCCCCTACCCACAAAGAATTCAAGGTATCTTAGCCGGACATCACAGGCACTCAGGGGGGGCAAGCCAGAACGGCCACTTTCAAGAGCCGTCAGAGTTGGTTCATTTTGAATTCCGGCCTCAGGCCCAACTGAGCCAGCATAGTTGGCAGAATGTTGCCGTAAAAAGTTGTGTAGAACACAGCATGCCAGGATAATGTGATTCAGTTTGTACTCCACCATGTGTATGGGTGTAAGAAATAGGCGGAACCGGCTGGCCATGATTCCAAACCTGTTCTCCACCACTCTTCTGGCTCTGGCCAGCTGGTAATTAAAAACCCTCTGGTCTGGGGTGAGGGTCCTCATCGGGAATGGCCGCATAAGATGGTCCCCGAGCGCAAATGCTTCATCCGCAACAAAGACGAATGGGAGTCCTTCCACATTGTCTTCTGGAGGTGGCAAGTCCAAGCTGCCATTCTGGAGATGCCTGTAGAACTCCGTCTGGGCGATGATTACACCATCGGACATCCGGTCATTCTTCCCCACGTCCACATACAGGAACTCATAAGTAGCCGACACCACTGCCAACATCACAAAACTATTGAACCCCTTATAGTTGTAATAGTATGACCCCGAGTTGGGTGGTGGGACGATGTGGACGTGTTTCCCATCAATTGCCCCTCCGCAGTTAGGAAAGTCCCACCGCTGGGCAAAGTGGGAGGCCATAGTCTGCCATTCCTGTGGCGTGGAAGGAAACTGTGGAGTCAAAACAAAATAAAAAATTAGTAATTTTGCAAATAAACAGGGAAAGCAGATTAGACACAAACATTCTTGGCCAACATCAGTATAACATTTTTTGTAGGGAGTTTTTAAAGACCAAAGTATAAATTACAACTATCAGATTCCTCCTCCCCCCTCTCATGGGCCATTTCTAACATTATAGGGGGGGGGACTCTTGGACAGGTAACCCTCTCCACTTCATTGAGAGATGAATGCCTAAAAAATGGGTATTACTTTGGCCAGCCCCTCCTTAGTTACACTATTGACAGCCCACTGGACAGGTAAGAAGTGTCATAATATAAAGATATAAATACACATTGTACACATTTTAGCACATTTCGACATTCTGCTATTACCTATCAAGCTAATAAAAGGATAAAAAAACTTTAAACAGTACCATTTGAAAGTATACAGGCAGGCCCTTGCACTACAAGCTTTGGGGAATTCATCCATAAATCTGACCACAAAAGAAATGGCTATAGTGTGTTTGGGTTTGGCAAAGTCAGCAGATAGATGATTGAGGATAGATAGAGAATTGGTATCAGCTGACTTAGCAGTTGGGGGGAGGGAGGGTTCCAAATGATTTGGGGACACACAAAAAAGCCTCTGGAACTCTGCATGAATTTTAAGCAACAATCAAATGTAAACACATTTTAGTGGGTATTTAGGGTAAAGCACTACTATGGAGCTGATAAAATACATTGTTAAGTGACTACATGAGGTGAATATATGGCCAGGAGAGCATGCTGGGGAGGTAAGTGAAGGCAAATATGTATGAAGGACAAAAAAAATAATTACATAAAAATCCAGCATGCATGAGGACAAAGGGGACATTCACAGCATATTACAATCATGGTAATTAGGAAATGAGGAAAGAAATACAATATATTATCAAACATTAAATATAATAAAATGTGATATTAAAGGATAAAAATCTTACCTTCATATACTGCTTCTGCAGGACCTGGATGATGGCAGAACAGGCCTCTGGGATAATGATCCCCAGAGCCTGGGGGGAGATGCCTGTCGAGAACTTCAAGTCCTGCAGGCTTCTCCCCGCCGCCAAGTACCGCAGGGTGGCGACGAGCCTCTGCTCTGGAGTGATGGCTTGCCTCATGCAGGTATCCTGCCTGCTGATATGGGGGGTCAGCAAAGCCAACAAACGGTGAAATATACGGGGTCCGTCATCCGGAGAAAGTTCCTGAAATCATCAGGATTATTCTCACGGATCCCATGGAGCAAAGGCATATGACAGAACTGGTCACGCTGAAGCAATCAATTCTTGATCCATGAACTCCTCCCCACCCTGTTCATGAACTGGACTTGTGTCAAGGTCAGGACCCCAACACCAAGCCCCCGCACAGCACGAACTCTATGAGGAGTATGTATACGCAACATGGCTAGAAAACGGTCGGCTGCTCAGAACGAAGTAACAGATCGCACTGAAAAACAGCAAGGCCTGTGAAGAGCGACCTGAAAAACAGTAACGAGCGGACAAGATCGCAATGAATAGTACAATACGAACTGACTGCACGCACTGAAGAGCAGATACAAACCCACAAGCACAAACTGAACAGCAGAAAACAATCTGAAAACCACGAGTCTGAAAAAGCGCAAATCGTCTCTCACCAAACTTTTACTAACACGAGATTAGAAAAAGGAGCCCAAAGGGTGCCGCGCTTGGTTCTGTACTACCCTTTTTTAGTCTCGTCATACGTGGTGTACATGACCGCGTTCTTGGCGATCGGAAATTCTGACAACTTTGTGCGACCGTGTGTACGCAAAACAAGTTTGAGCCAACATCCGTCGGAAAAAATCCATGGATTTTGTTATCGGAATGTCCGATCAATGTCCGATTGTGTGTACAGGGCATTACTCCTCCATAGAGGCCAGATTTGTGGACTGCATAACTAATAGTTGTCCTGTCTGCCATCTGAGCTGTGGATCTCTGCAGCTTCTTCAGAGTTACCCTTGGTTGCTTCTCTGATTAATGCTCTCCTTGCCCGGCCTGTCAGTTTAGGTGGACAGCCAGATCTTGGTAGGCTTGCAGTTGTGCCATACTCTTTCCATTTTCAGATGATGGGTTAGATGAACAGTGCTCTGTGAGATTTTCAAAGCTTGGGATATTTTTTTTATAACCTAACCCTGCTTTAAACTTCTCCACAACGTTATCCCTGACCTGTCTGGTGTGTTCCTTGGCCTTCATGATGCTGTTTGTTCACCAAGGGGTATCAGAATAAAGGGGGCTGAATACAAATGCACGCCACATTTTTCACATAATAATTTGTAAAAAATTCTGAAAACCATTTATCATTTTCCTTCCACTTCAAAATTCTGTGCCACTTTGTCTTGGTCTATCACATAAAATGACAAAAAAATACATTTAAGTTTTTGGTTGTAACATGACAAAAATTTGGAAAATTTCAAGGGGTAGGAATACTTACCGGTATTAGGCACTTTATATCACATGAAATAGAAATAAATTTGAAGTATCACATGGTCAAATTTAAAGTTATACTTATGTTAACAGTCTTTCTTGGAAATATACTGAATGATAGAAGGACCAAGATGTTTATCCTACTCTAAGGATACAAGCTGCTTTGGGTTGGTCATGTGACTATAAGTGGACATTTGGCCACATAAACTCAGCAACAGCAAGCTTAGGAAGGATGAAAACATTAAATAACTTATTAAAATCAAATAAAAAAAAAAAAATCGGAATTTGAGGCTGCGCTATGATCTTCCTTCATCAAAATATAAATACCAAATCATATGAATAATTAACATAAATAACACCTTGTGTGCCCACTTGTGCAAACAAAAAATAGTCCAAGTTAACCACTTGACCTCTGGAAGGTTTACCCCCATTCATGACCGGGCCATTTTTTGCAATACGCACCGTTTTTTTTTTAAACTGACAATTGTGCGGTCATTCGACACTGTACCCAAATAACATTTTTGTCCTTTTTTCACACAAATAGAGCTTTCTTTTGGTGGTACTTTATCACCTCTAAGGTTTTATTTTTTGTGATAGAAAAAAAAAGGCAGACAACTGTCACTGTTCTGATGACACTGGCAGGGAAGGGGTTACCTTCAAGGACAATTAAAGGGTTAACTGTGTATCTAGGTTGTGCTTACGCTCTGTGTGTGTGTGGGGGGGGGGATCTGTGCCTTTCTTCCTGACAGAATGACAATCTTCCTTGTTTACATAGGCAGATTGTCATTCTGCTTGTGTCCTGCATAATCAATGGGTGCCAGCAGAAATCGAGTTTCTGGTACCCACCGCTCGGCTCCCGCTGTGTATAATCACCCCAGACCTGGAAGTGTCAGATCATGTACTAGGTACGTGATATAGTTACATAGTTACATAGTAGGTGAGGTTGAAAAAAGACACACGTCCATCAAGTCCAACCCATGTGTGTGATTATATGTCAACTATCGATGCTCTCCACTGAGACCATCGCCTGTGAAAGGGAATTCCACATCCTTGCCGCTCTTACAGTAAAGAACCCTCTACGTAGTTTAAGGTTAAACCTCTTTTCTTCTAATTTTAATGAGTGGCCACGAGTCTTGATAAACTCCCTCCTGAGAAAAAGTTTTATCCCTATTGGGGAGTCACCATTACGATATTTGTATATTGAAATCATATCCCCTCTCAAGCGTCTCTTCTCCAGAGAGAATAAGTTCAGTGCTCGCAACCTTTCCTCATAACTAATATCCTCCAGACCCTTTATTAGCTTTGTTGCCCTTCTTTGTACTCGCTCCATTTCCAGTATATCCTTCCTGAGGACTGGTGCCCAGAACTGGACAGCATACTCTAGGTGCGGCCGGACCAGAGTCTTGTAGAGTGGGAGAATTATTGTCTTATCTCTTGAGTTGATCCCCTTTTTAATGCATGCCAATATTCTGTTTGCTTTGTTAGCAGCAGCTTGGCATTGCATGCCATTGCTGAGCCTATCATCTACTGGGACCCCCAGGTCCTTTTCCATCCTAGATTCCCCGAGGTTCTCCCTCCAGTGTATAGATTGCATTCATATTTTTGCCACCCAAATGCAATATTTTACATTTTTCTACATTGAAACTCATTTACCATGTAGTTGCCCACCCCATTAATTTGTTCAGATCTTTTTGCAAGGTTTCCACATCCTGCAGAGAAGTTATTGCCCTGCTTAGCTTAGTATTGTCCGCAAATACAGAGATTGAACTGTTTACCCCCTCCTCCTGGTCGTTTATGAATAAATTAAATAGCATTGGTCCCAGTACAGAACCCTGGGCGATCCCACTACCCACCCCTGACCATTCTGAGTATTCCCCATTTATCACCACCCTCTGAACTCGCCCTTGTAGCCAGTTTTCAATCCATGTACTCACTGTCAGGAAATGCATGCGCACCAGGCGGGCTATTTAAACTGATCTGTCACATGAGAATCTTGCTGTCTGCTCTACAGCGTTACGTGTGCACTTCCTGAGAACACTTCCTGTTTCCTGTACTAGACCCGGCTTGTTCCTGATTATCCTAGCTGTCTGCCTGCATCTGATCCCGGCTTGTCTCCGACCATCCCTGCTTTCTGCCTGCATCTGACCCCGGCTTGTCTGACCACTCTTCTGCCTGACCCTTTGGCTCATCTACAGTCCGCCTGGCTATCGATCCGGCTTGTCTGACCTTCCAGTCTGCTGCACCAGTGTTCCAGTCTGCTGTCCTGTGTGTTCCAGCCTGCTATCCAGTTCCAGTCTGCTGTGTGGTTCCAGTCTGCTGCACCAGTGTTCCAGTCTGCTGTCCTGTGTGTTCCAGCCTGCTATCCAGTTCCAGTCTGCTGTGTGGTTCCAGTCTGCTGCACCAGTGTTCCAGTCTGCTGTCCTGTGTGTTCCAGCCTGCTATCCAGTTCCAGTCTGCTGCGTGGTTCCAGTCTGCTGCACCAGTGTTCCAGTCTGCTGTCCTGTGTGTTCCAGCCTGCTATCCAGTTCCAGTCTGCTGCACCAGTGTTCCAGTCTACCTACCAGATCAGCTTAATCTCCACTGCACAGTGTTTCCAGAGTTCCAGACCTACCTCCTGCTGTTGATCCTGCCAGGCAGTCGTGCCACTCCTGACTCTTGTGCTTCCTGTATACCCTACCAGGGCCCTCGAGTCGGAGCCGCAAGAGAGGCCATCCCCTGCAAGTCGGGCTCGTCCACAAGGTACGTGACAGTAGCAGACAGCCATGACCGAGCCCAAGCAGGGAGCCTCTCCTATGGAAGAACTTTGTATGCACCTGGCCGGCCTTACACAGGCTGTTAAGAGTCTCCAGGAAGGATATACACGTCTGGAAGAACGGGTCCAAGTACTGTCTGGTCCCACTGAGACCCAGGGATCTTCTCTGCCATCTACCTCTGCTAGCAGTACTACTTCCCCTACAGTAGTGATGCTGCCCCCTGAACCAAGGGTTCCCACTCCTGAAAAGTTTTCTGGAGAACAAAGTAAATTTAGGGCATTCCGGAATGCATGCGAACTGTACTTCGCCCTTCAACCTCGCACCTTCTCGCTTGAAGCCACCAAAGTAGGTTTTGTGATCTCACTACTCCTGGGTGACCCCCAAACATGGGCTCACCGCCTTCTGGAACTAAAAGCCGAGGTGTTGACCAATTTAACCACCTTCTTTGATGCAATGGCCCAGCTATATGAGGACTCACAGCTTTCTGCAACCGCAGAAGCCGCCCTGCACACCCTTCAACAAGGGCGTAGGGCAGTAGAGGACTACGTTGCGGAATTCCGCCGATAGAGTGCAGACATGGACTGGAATGACGCTGCCCTCCGCTACCAGTTCCGTATGGGACTTTCCGACCCTTTAAAAGATGAACTGGCCCGAGTGGGAATTCCTCTGACTCTGGATACCTTGATTAATCTTGCCATACAGATCGACCGACGGTTGAGGGAGCGAAGAGCAGAAAGAGGTGCTGGGCCTACTCGCCCAACCTGGATGTTGCCTAGGGTCCCCAGCTATACCCATCCTGCACCCACCTCTAGTCCTGCTGTTTCACCTGATACCTCTGAGCCCATCCAACTTGGAGTCCTCCGCCCATCTCTCACGACGGAGGAATGCCAACATCGCCGGGCTAACAACCTGTGCCTGTACTGCGGGGAACCCGGACATTATGTCAGGAACTGTCCTAACAAACTCCGTAAGTGCCTGTCTGTCTCCTCTGGTGATGTGACTGCTTGGCCTAAGACTTCCGCTCACTTGACTCTTTCTATATCTTTGCAGCTCCCAGGAAAGACTTTACAGGTTCCCGCTATCATTGATTCTTGGGCTTGCAGCTGCTTCTTGGACTCATCCTTTGCAGCTAAACACCAGATCCCACTGCGTTACAAGGCCCATGGACTCTCTATTCATCTGGCCGACGGGTCTGCAATAAAATCTGGGCCGGTTATACAAGAATCCGCTCCCCTTCCAGTCACCATCTTCAACTTGCACCAAAAACTGCTTCGCCTGGACATCATCACTTCTCCTTTATTTCCTATTATTCTTGGCATGCCGTGGCTACAAGCCCATAACCCTACTATCAACTGGGTCACAGGAGAAATTACGTTTTCCTCTCAGTACTGTCAACAGTTCTGCACTTTGAAGGACTCTGGTGAATCCCCTGCTCTGTTATGTCTCAACACTGATTCTGAGTTATTCCAGGCGGTCCCCAAGGTCTATCATGGCTTTTTAGATGTCTTTAGTAAAAAAAGGGGCTGAAACCCTTCCTCCTCATCGGGCTTGCAATTGCCCCATCGAGCTCCTTCCCGGAGCCGAAGTTCCCTTTGGCAGGATATTTCCTTTGACCAAGCTGGAGCAAGGAGCACTAAAAGCATACATTGACGAGAACCTAGAAAATGGTTTCATTCGGCCCTCTACATCCCCAGCAGGTGCAGGCATCTTTTTTGTTGAAAAAAAGGATCACTCTCTTCGTCCTTGTATAGACTACCGCGAACTCAATAAAATAACTGTTAAAAATCGGTACCCTCTCCCCTTGGTACCAGAATTATTCCAGAGACTGGGGACTGCTACTATTTTCACCAAATTAGATCTCCGAGGGGCTTACAACCTAGTTCGCATCAGAAAAGGGGATGAGTGGAAGACAGCTTTCCGCACTCGCTTCTGGCACTTTGAATACATGGTGATGCCCTTTGGACTATGTAACGCCCCTGCAACTTTTCAGTACTTCATAAATTATGTTTTCCGGGACTATTTGGATCTATTCGTCATAGTCTACTTAGATGACATAAAAATGGTGAAAGAAACTGCGCTAAGAACCAAGTGCTAAAATGAAATACAGTGAAAAGCAGCAATCCTCACAAAAACATCAATTGTAAAAAAGCATAAAGAAAATAAGAGGTTGCGCTAATGCTAATAAGACATAATGAATAATTTGCAGTGATAAAATTCATGTAAATCAAATAAATCAATATTGCATATTGATTTATTTGATTTACATGAATTTTGTCACTTCAAATTATTCATTATGTCTTATTAGCATTAGCGCAACCTCTTATTTTCTTTATACTTAGATGACATTCTCATCTTTTCTTCTTCCCTGGAATCCCATCGCAGACATGTTAAATGTGTTTTAGCTCGACTCCGGCTACATGGCTTGTACGCTAAGGCTGAAAAGTGCGAGTTCCAGCAAGAGAGTATTCCATTCTTGGGGCTAATTATCTCCGTGGAAGGGATCAAAATGGATCCCCATAAGGTTGCTGCAATTCTTGACTGGCCAGCCCCTACTGACAAGAAAGGAGTCCAACGTTTCATTGGCTTTGCCAACTTCTATAGAAAATTCATGAAGGGGTTCTCAGCCATCATTGAGCCCATCACTCAATTGACCAAACAAGGGGTGCGTTTTCATTGGTCGCCCGAAGCTCAATCCGCCTTTGAATCTCTCAAAAGACTGTTCACCTCTGCTGCTGTTTTGAAACATCCCGATTCCTCTTTACCATTTGTCCTGGAAGTGGACGCTTCTGAGAGTGCTGTTGGTGCGATTCTTTCCCAGCGACAAGGGACCAAAGCTCTGTTATACCCTGTAGCCTTCTTTTCTCGCAAACTATCATCCGCAGAAAGGAATTATGATGTAGGAGATCGGGAACTACTGGCCATAAAATCTGCTCTGGAAGAGTGGCGGTATCTTTTGGAAGGAGCTGCTCATCCTATTCTGATCTACACAGATCACAAAAACCTGGAATATCTTAAATCCGCAAAGAGGTTGAGACCGCGACAAGCCAGGTGGGCCTTGTTCTTTTCCAGGTTCTCCTTCCACGTGACCTATCGGCCAGGCTCCAAGAATATAAAACCTGACGCTTTGTCTAGGATGTTCCACAAGCCTCAAGAAACTTCACCTCCAGATACGATCCTTTCTCCTGGAAATTTTTTCCTGTTGCAAGAAGACCTACTTTCCCGGATTAAGCAAGCTTCAGTACAGTTGGTACCTGCTATGAGAACAAAACTACAAGAAAAGGATGGTCTGCTTTGATTCAGGAGTAAGATCTTTGTACCTGAAGGCCTACGGGTCACAATTTTAGAACTTTGTCATGATCACGCACTAGCAGGACATTTTGGTGTTACCAAGACGGCTGATCTTGTCCTGCGCACCTTCTGGTGGCCCCAAGTGCCTAAGGACTGTAAGAAGTATGTGGAATCCTGTACCATCTGTGCTCGGAATAAAGTCAGTAGAACCAGGGCCTGGGGATTACTGAAACCTCTACCTGTCCCAGACAGGCCATGGAAGATGCTGTCTATTGACTTCATTGTCGAGTTGCCTCCGGCTGAAGGGCACACTGCCATCTTTGTGGTGGTAGATCGGTTATCTAAAATGGCTCATTTCATTCCAATGAAGGGTACCCCCTCTGCTCCTGAAACTGCACAAACGTTCATTAGAGAAGTGATTAAACTCCATGGAATTCCGGCTAATATCATTTCTGACCGAGGAGTACAATTCACTTCCCGATTCTGGAGAGCCTTGTGTAAAGCCCTAGGAATTGAACTATCATTTTCCACCGCCTATCACCCCCAGACGAATGGCCAAGCGGAGAGGACCAACCAGACTCTCGAGCAATATCTTCGTTGTTTCTCTTCCTTTTCTCAAGATGATTGGTTCTTGTTGCTCCCCTTGGCTGAATTCGCCTATAATAATGCTGTCCATTCTGCCACAAAACAAAGTCCGTTTTTTGCCAATTACGGGTTTCACCCTACCTTTTTGCCCAGCTCCATTCCTGAAAGTTCCGTACCAGCAGTCCAGGAAACAATAAATTTTTTCTCTGTCAATAACCAAATATTACAGGAAACCATGACGAAGTCCCAAGAACGTAACAAGGTAACTTTGGACAGGAAAAGACGTGGGGAATTGCTACTCGAACCAGGTGATCTTGTATGGTTATCCACTGTAAACCTGAAACTGACTTGTCCCTCCAAGAAGTTGGGTCCTAAATTCCTGGGTCCTTTTCCTGTAAAAAGGAAAATAAATGAAGTAGCTTTTGAATTGGACTCAGAATTTATCCTGTTTTTCACGTTTCCTTGTTAAAACCTTTTGTCTCCAATCCTTTTCCTGAACGAAATCTGAATCCTCCAGATCCTGTAATAGTGGACGGTGAGGAAGAATTTGAAATTGAAGCCATCCTTGACTGCAGGAAAAGGAACAATCAAGCCCAATTCCTGATCAAGTGGAAAGGGTATGGCCCGGAAGAGAACTCGTGGGAGCCTGAGGAGAACATCCATGCTAAAAGCTTAGTTCAATCCTTTAAGAGAACCCATCCTCAGAAATGGGCCCGGTTGGGCATCCGGAGGCTGCCCCTTGGGGGGGGGCAATGTCAGGAAAGTCCTGTCAGTATCAGACGCCCTGTGCATGCGCACCAGGTGGGCTATTTAAACTGATCTGTCACATGAGAATCTTGCTGTCTGCTCTACAGCGTTACGTGTGCACTTTCTGAGAACACTTCCTGTTTCCTGTACTAGACCCGGCTTGTTCCTGATTATCCTAGCTGTCTGCCTCCATCTGATCCCGGCTTGTCTCCGACCATCCCTGCTTTCTGCCTGCATCCGACCCCGGCTTGTCTGACCACTCTTCTGCCTTTGGCTCATCTACAGTCCGCCTGGCTATCGATCCGGCTTGTCTGACCTTCTAGTCTGCTGCACCAGTGTTCCAGTCTGCTGTCCTGTGTGTTCCAGCCTGCTATCCAGTTCCAGTCTGCTGTGTGGTTCCAGTCTGCTGCACCAGTGTTCCAGTCTGCTGTCCTGTGTGTTCCAGCCTGCTATCCAGTTCCAGTCTGCTGTGTGGTTCCAGTCTGCTGCACCAGTGTTCCAGTCTGCTGTCCTGTGTGTTCCAGCCTGCTATCCAGTTCCAGTCTGCTGTGTGGTTCCAGTCTGCTGCACCAGTGTTCCAGTCTGTTGTCCTGTGTGTTCCAGCCTGCTATCCAGTTCCAGTCTGCTGCACCAGTGTTCCAGTCTACCTACCAGATCAGATTAATCTCCACTGCACAGTGTTTCCAGAGTTCCAGACCTACCTCCTGCTGTTGATGCTGCCAGGCACTCGTGCCACTCCTGACTCTTGTGCTTCCTGTATACCCTACCAGGGCCCTCGAGTCGGAGTCGCAAGAGAGGCCATCCCCTGCAAGTCGGGCTCGTCCACAAGGTACGTGACACTCACCCTATGGTCCATGCCAACAGACCTTGTTTTGTACAGTATTTGTTTATGGGGAGCTGTGTCAAATGCTTTTGCAAAATCCAGATACACCAGGTCTACGGGCCTTCCTTTATCTAGATGGCAACTCTTCCCCTCATAGAAGGTTAATAGATTGGTTTGGCAAGAATGATTCTTCATGAATCTATGCTAATTACTACTAATGATACCATTCTCATGACTAAAATCTTGTATATAGTCCCTTATAGACCTACGTGCACTCACAGACCACTCGCAGACCTACGTGCACTCGCAATACACAGTACACAATACACAAGTACTAACGGTCCACACACACTACTCAGACAACACTCAGGTACTCACACTACACAGGTACTATGACCCCTGTTATAACCTCCTGTTTTCAACTCTGGTTTTTAACTTACCGCTTAGACCAGTTCCACTTGGACAGAGTTCCAGCAGACTCAAAAATGAGCAGGCTCACAATGAGTTCTGCACAAGGCTATACAGGCCTCAAGCACCTGTGACTAATTAACCACTCCCCTTAAATTAGTAGGCTGAAGGAAGCAAAAGAAAAAAAAAAGCTGTTTAAAAAGTGTCAGAAAAAGGTGTTAAAAAGCTACAAGGAAAAGCCCCAAAAAGAACCTAAAAATGCAACCCAGCAATCACCAGCAGTCAAAAAGCAAGACTTGTTCACTCTCCACTCAAGGTCCCCACTGTTTAGCTTCCAACCAGCAGTCTGGCACAGAGTGGCCGCCTTACCTCAGTATATCTGCGATGGGCGGTCATTAAGTGGTTAAACGTGCTCTCGTTGCTGCCACTTTTTTTTACAGGTACCACAGATGTGCCACATTTCGTCCTTGTGACTTCCTCAAAGGGTAAGGGAGGTGTAAGGAAGTCAAAGCTGCAAGGACGAAACGCATTGGGGCACCAAAAGTGGCACGTGGAAAGACTGTGTGAGACATTGGTGTACTCAGCATTGCATGTTTGTGACATCAGTTCTGCTGGCACAGCTTTTTTTTACTGGTGCTTGTGAGTAGTATTTTAGCTGTGTTTTAATAAAGTTGCTTTTATGATGCTACACTATTGGAGTTCTCTTTTCTTCCCTTATTAATGCCTGGGGCCATTTAAGAGAGAGAAGAGATGGAAGTATGAGAGTGAATGGGAACAACGGGAGTATTTATCTTTGAAAGCATTATATGGCAATCATCATTATGAGAGGCATAAGGATTTGGTGAGTCTTTTTGATCTGAGAGGACCGGTGTGTCACAGAATCGCGTTGTGTTTTCATGAAGATTTATTCACATATATGGTGCCTGTAAAAAGTGGCAGTGAAGATTGTTGAGTGCATTTAATGTGGACTATTTTTTGTTGGCAAGAGTGGACAAACAAGGTGTTATTTATGTTAATTATATGTAGGATTTGGTATTTATATTTTGATGAGTGAAGATCACAGCACCACCTCAAATTTAGAATTTTCTTCATTCTAATTTCACTTTATTGTTACTTTATTTTACTTTGTACGTTATTCTCCAAACTCTATACCCTGTGATCAGTGTTAATTTTGTTGCGGAAAATATTTTTGTTGACAAAATTAGCACTATTTTAGTTGACTAAAATACGACTAAAACTAAAACAATTCAGATGACCAAAGCACGAATAAAACTAAAATGGCGTTTTAGTCAAAAGACTATGACTAAAACTTAATCGAAATTTATATATTACAGTGGCTAAATCTGTGTCTGTAGTGTGTGTTCAAACCTTAATACCATAAACAATAACATGTTATTCGATTTTCATTCCAGGAGTATATAATGAGCTTTGAAATTCTAGAGAAATGCATAAATATTGTATTATAATATAACAAAACCCATAAGATTTTAGTCGACTAAAATGTACTGGAGATTTTTGTCGACTAAAATGTACTGGGGATTTTAGTAGACTTAAACACTACTAAAATGAAAACAATTCGGATGACTAAAATACAACTAAAACTAAAATGTAATTTAAGTCAATAGACTATGACTAAAACTAAATTGAAATTTGATGTCATAATTAACACTGCCTGTGATCTTGTGCATTTTGCCCTTATAAATGAACAACCGTTGCTTTTATTAATCTGTGTTTTGGTATTATAGTCCATATTCTTTATACAGTATGGCTAAATCATAGCAACGACAAAGACAAACTAAAATAATACCAACTACTGATAATCTAATGCAGGTTACACAGTTATAATTATTAGTTCTCATAGAGTGAACGCTTCTCTTTATTATAATTATTATTATTATAATACAGGATTTATATAGCGCCAACAGTTTACACAGTGCTTCTCTTTTATTACAGGTTTTGGAAACAATCTGTTTGAATGTATTCCACGTTCATTTTACCTGGCTATGTTAAATAAAATTTTTAGCTGTTATAGGTGGCAATATGCACGTCATTGAACAACACATCTATGAATGGTTTAAACGTAAATGGTCTGAACTCTGCAACAGGCTGTTGGCCCCTCTGGCATAATGTGGGTTAAGAAGTCTGCTAGAAGGAATTGTGCATCTTTAATTTGACTGTTAATTATACATTGAGCAATGTTGTGAATCGTGTTCTTCAAACCCAAGCACAGAAAAAGAGAGCAGATGCTCATTGCCAGGTTGGATTCGCTGGGGAATTGAACAGAGCATATTGGTTTATAATTAATGTAATTTTGTTGGATTATCTTTTGTGAAGAAGCTAAAGTAAACAATGTTGCAGTATTGTGACAAAACAGCAAGACACTGGAAGAGTCTGATATATGAATACAAGTCTAGAACAATAAGGAGAACTCATTTAGCAAAGCACCAGCCAGAAAAGTATACATTATTACTCAGCTTGGCCCAGGAACCTGCTTTCTGGGGCCCTCTTCTTAACCTTAACCTTTCCAGTTCGGTCTGCTCAAAATAGAATACATATACCTTATTTATTGGTTATCTGCTAACATTAAAAATAACCAAGAGCAGTTGCCTGAATCTCCCAAACTTTCAGGTTGAATTCACACACTTCACACAATTCACATTACTGCATTGTAAATTCCTGTCACTGCAAGAATACACAGAAAACGATTGCAGCACACTGTACGGAATTACATGGCACTGTACAGCGACACAAATGAAGTGTACCTTTGTACACTTCAAATAAAGTTTGTACAAAATAAAAAAGGGAGCTGTGTGTGATGCACTGAATCATGCACCACAGTGCCCCCTACCACAGTCTACCAAGGAGAGGTAAAGTGCTCCAGCAGCTGTTCGTTCCTGTGTGATCTGGCCCTTAGGGTCAGGGTAATCCCAACAAAATCTGACACCTTATGCCCCATACACACGATCGAAAATTCTGCCAGCAAAAGTCCAATGTGAGTTTTTGGTCAGAAATTCCGACCCTGTGTATGCTCCATCAGACTTTGAGAGATTGGGAGCATGTTCTCTATTTTTTATGTTCTCTATTTTCTAAAGTTCCTATCGGAAATTCTGATCGTCTGTAGCATTTTTGAATATTCCTACGCATTCTTGGGAACAATTTGATGCATGCTCGGAAGCATTGAACTTCATTTTCTCGGCTCGTCGTAGTGTTGTACGTCTCCGCGTTCTTGACGGTTGAAAGTTCAGAGAACTTTTGTGTGACCGTGTGTATGCAAGGCAAGCTTGAGCGGAATTCTGTTGGAAAAGCCATCCAAGGTTTTTCTGAAGGAAATTCCTATCGTGTGTATAGGGGATAAGACAAACTTTGCATGTGGGACATAGAACTGAAATGTATCCTTCTGTAAAATCCTACCCTCTAATACAGCCGATGTTCGAGTCGAACATGAGTTTGACTCGAACTCGAAGCTCATCCCTACTCTGGATATAGAAACAATAAAACAACAGAAAGCAGCGCCAATCTAAGTGTAGCAATTAAAAAGGCAAGATTTATTCATAAAGGATTACACTCACTAGACAGTGGTGGTAAATGGGCACATCGAAATCAGCAACCAGGGTGTTCCAGAGGTCCAGAATGGCTTCAATACAGCGCGGTCTCATCACACTCAGTGGCGCTGGTGGCTTCCGGTGTCCCAGGCTAGATGTGGAGGGCACAGGAGGAAATCATCAGCAGGACGTCTCTGGTCAGGTGGTAGTTGGTGGGCGGCTGCAGAACCATGCACGCATTCGAAGCATGCATGCTCCTTCCTCAGACAATACCATCAACCATCTTTAGTGTGGTTAAATAGGGCTGGCAAGGTGTGTGGGCCAGTGACATTACCAAGCCGTTCAATAAGCCAGAAAAAACACACAGCAAAAATGTCAAGGGGCGGGATTGATGGAAGAGGATATCTCTAAGTGCTGTGTGGCCAAGGGGAGCATGGTATGGATATGTAAAATGAGTATATATATATATATATATATATATATATATATATATATATATATAAAGAGAAAAAAGAAAAGGAAAAAAGTGAGAAAAATAAATAAATAAAAATAAGAAGGAAAAATAATAAAAAGAAAAAAAAATATGTATATACGCATATATATATGTATATATGCGTGTATGCGTGCTAGCGCATGCATACGTGAATGCACACATGTCAGACATAGGTTTGCAGCAGTTTTTTCGTCCAGCTATAATATGCCTATACCAATGTGCTAATATAAACAAGTAATCTTTGTTATGTACCTATGGTTCTTTTTAATTGCACACCAGTCTTTTCTTGTTGTATGTCAGTTTTTTAAAATGTGATAATAAATTTGTTATATTTTTTATATATATTTATGTTTATACATGACTTTACCTTTTATTCTTTGAGCCCCTATAATCCCATTATATTGGAGGGTTTTTCTTGCATACCGCGCCCCGAGACCAACCTTTTTGAAGCCAATTAGAGCCTCGGGCTCTAAGCATGTGACACAGACAACAGACTAAAGATATTTCCACAATTTTTATTAACAAAAATTGATTAAGACCATATATCAATACCAAGATATATAAAAGAAATCCCCACTCTGCTATCTCACTAAATCGCACCTCCTAAACCAGTGTACAGCTAAATACTTTTGCAAAACTTTTGTGCAAAATAAACAAATAAACAAGTGCTATCTAGGAGCTGCTACCACTATTCAGTGTTGTCACAACACAGTAAAACCATAATATTATAATAAAATAGTGAAGCGCTCCTCATAAATAATGACATGTAATAACATACGCTGGGGGGAGATTTACTAAAGCTGGTGCACACAGAATATGGTGTAGTTGTGCAAAATAGTCAATCAGCTTCTAACTTCAGCTTGTTCAATTAAGCTTTGAGAATAAAACCTAGAAGCTGATAGGTTACTACGCACAATGTCGTAGTAAACCACCATACTCTTTTGCGCTAACAAGCGCCCAGTCAGTCTAATGCTATAATGCATCTTTAAATAACCCATGTCTCCCGCATTTCCCCAGTAAACAGACATAATCACCATCTTAGCTCCATCGTTCCTTTATCTGCCCTGCTGGGCAGAGGCTCTCTGATTTTATTCACACACACCAACAGGAAGTCACAAACAGGAAGCCCTGGCCCCAACAGCAAATCTCTTCATCCACAGGATATGACCTCACAGGATATCCTTTCAAACAAGATGAATTTATACAACAACCAATGAATAATGACTAGGTGTGTCTTATGGGCATGTCTGGGCGGGGACAGCGTGTACGATCTCTAGCCCCCTGTCTCTGTATCACAGGAAGCCTGAGATTATGAACGCCGGACTATACTACTGTCTCTGTGGATGGGAGATTATCTGCAGCTATAAGCCATGTCATCCCAAATATGTTGATCAGGCATACAGGGGCGCACATCCGCTAAACCGATAATGTCTTTGCAGAGCGAACACATCCCCCCCAGATGATCGTTCTGTGCATCGCACAGGGGCCCTTCACTGGCAGACATATCCCCACTCTGCAAACACTTCTCTACATCCCCAGGGAGCTTTCCACTACCAAACGGATCTTAACCAGCGCCAGTCTGCCCCAGTCAGCTCTTTAGAGCGGGCTGCAGGAGTACTAACACTGGGAGACACTATGACAATACATATTAACCACTTAAGGACCAGCCTTGTTTTGGAATTTAGATGTTTACATGTTTAAAACAGTTTTTTTTGCTAGAAAATTACTTCCCCCCCCAAACATTATATATTGTTTTTTTTCTAACACCCTAGAGAATAAAATGGCGGTCATTGCAATACTTTTTTTCACAGCGCAGCTGTCTTACAAGCGCTCTTTTTTGGAAAAAAATCACTTTTTTGAATAAAAAATAAGACAACAGTAAAGTTAGCCCAATTTTTTTTTTTATATTGTGATATTAGGATTAGGATTAAGATATTGTTATGCCGAGTAAATTGATACCCAACATGTCACGCTTCAAAATTGTGCCCGCTCGTGGAATGGCATCAAACTTTTACCCTCAAAAATCTCCATAGGCGATGTTTAAAAAATTCTACAGGTTGCATGTTTTGCATTACAGAGGAGGTCTAGGGCTAGAATTATTGCTCTTGTTCTAACGATTGTGGCAATACCTCACATGTGTGGTTTGACCACCGTTTTCATATGCGGGCGCTACTCACGTATGCATTCGCTTCTGGACAGGGAGTTTAAAAAAAAAAATTTTATTTTTATTATTTATTTTACATGACTTTATTTTTACACTGTTTTAAAAAAAATGGAGTCACTTTTATTCTTATTACAAGGAATGTAAACATCCCTTGTAGTAGAAAAAAGCATGACAGGTCCTCTTAAATATGAGATCTGGGGTCAAAAAGACCTCAGATCTCATATTTACACTAAAATGCAATAATAATGCAACCAGTCATCCTGTCCCTGCAGCTGAAAAACACCCCCACAGCATGATGCTGCCACCACCATGCTTCACTGTTGGAACTGTATTGGACAGGTGATGAGCAGTGCCTGGTTTTCTCCACACATACCGCTTAGAATTAAGGCCAAAAAGTTCTATCTTGGTCTCATCAGACCAGAGAATCTTATTTCTCACCATCTTGGAGTCCTTCAGGTGTTTTTTAGCAAACTCCATGCAGGCTTTCATGTGTCTTGCACTGAGGAGAGGCTTCCGTCGGGCCACTCTGCTATAAAGCCCAGACTGGTGGAGGGCTGTAGTGATGGTTGACTTTCTACAACTTTCCCCCATCTCCCCACTGCATCTCTGGGGCTCAGCCATAGTGATCTTTGGGTTCTTCTTTACCTCTCCCACCAAGGCACTTCTCCCCCGATAGCTCGGTTTGGCCAGAGGGCCAGCTCTAGGAAGGGTTCTGGCCATCCCAAATGTCTTCCATTTAAGGATTAGCTAAACAATAAAAAGGACCCCCTAGTGGTGGACTTTTAGGGCACATAGAAAGAATATTAAAATATATTAATACCAATGTAATTTATTAAATTTCAACGTTAAAAACACAGCAATAGTATAACAAAGATTGTATGGAATGCATAAAAGACATTTTTACATGAATGTATATACATAGTTTAAGAAGTACTCTTGCACCCGATGCGTTTCGGAGTAAATGTACCTCCTTCCTCAGGGGTGGGTGTGAGCTAGAGACATTTTTATTCTAGAAGGGTATATAGAAAAAACAAAAATAGATATCAACATTCAAGCATATATATAGGTGTAACAATTTGGTTTCATCCTCACGTTTCTTACACTTACGTTAATTGAATTTAAAACAACAGCATGGACACGGTCTGTCTACCATAGAAATTCTTGGTTCCAAAAGGGAGCAATGGTTTTCAATTTGAATATTGTTAGAAAATTATTTTGTATCCATATTAGGTGAAGATTAAGATGAAAAAATCATTCAAAAAATCTCTAATAAGGGATGGGGGTTAAATCCTCCCTTGGCCTTCCAAAAAATGAGAAGGGAGGCCAGTAAGGGGCAAAGAGGTAAAGTATTTCTGAGAATACACTGACAACGAAAAGTCCTGCAAAAAACATAATGGAAAAAATGTGTCATATTTGCTAAAAATTAAAAACGCTTTTTTTTATTATTTTGATAAAGATAGTTTTTTTGTGTGCAAACGATAAATCATACCTGAGGATTGTTTGGCAGCCCAGCTACTAATGTTTCTAGTATATAGATGGTAACTATAAAAGTAACAAATGAATAAATCACCTGTTTAGTTAATGAATCATTTTTAAATCTTATATACAGACATCGCAGATGCGCTAGCATATTTACTATGTTGTTATAACCTTTAGAGACAAGGTAGATTTATTTATTGTGACTTATTTCCAAATACTGGGAAATAAGAGAGCACTGAGCCTTAATAAAAAACTCTGAATGATATTATCAATTACTTTAGTTTTCCAAAAATAGGATAGCAGTATTCTTTAATTTTAAATAGCGTTTTGGTATGGCACTAAAGTAGCACACGAGTAGAGTGGTAATGATCAAGAACAGGAAGAGATTTCTTACCTTAAAATTCCAGGAGTGAACAAACTTCTAACAGCACAGACCGGTGTCATACAGCAAAGTGTGGTAGACATCCGGCGTAATAGCCTAATACTAGTATAAAAACTAGGGATGCACCGAATGGGTTTTTTGGGGCCGAAACCGATACCGAAAATAAATCTTCCTTTATCCCGAAAACCGAAACCGATACCGAAACAGCACCGAAACCGAAAGTAACTGTTTTTAAAAAATATTTTTATACAGGAGATGGTCAGAGACTGGGGACATGGTACAGGAGATTGTCAGAGACCGGGGACATGGTACAGGAGATTGTCGGAGACTGGGGACATGGTACAGGAGATTGTCAGTGATTGCAGACACATTACAGGAGATGGTCAGAGACTGGGGACATGGTACAGGAGATGGTCAGAGACTGGGGACATGGTATAGGAGATGGTCAGAGACTGGGGACATGCTACAAAAGATGGTCAGAGACTGAGGACATGCTACAAAAGATGGTCAGAGACTGGGGACATGGTACAGGAGATGGTCAGAGACTGGGGACATGGTGCAGGAGATGGTCAGAGACTGGGGACACATTACAGGAGATGATCATAGACTGGGGACATGGTACAGGAGATGGACAGAGACTGCAGACATGCTACAAAAGATGGTCAGAGACTGGGGACATGGTACAGGAGATGGTCAGAGACTGCAGACACACTACAGGAGATGGTCAGAGACTGCAGACGTGGTACAGGAGATGGTCAGAGACTGCAGACACGCTACAGCAGATGGTCAGAGACTGTAGACGTGGTACAGGAGATGGCCAGAGACTGGGGACATGGTACAGGAGATGGTCAGAGACTGCAGACACATTACAGGAGATGATCAGAGACTGGGGACATGATACAGGAGATGGTCAGAGACTGGGGACATGGTACAGGAGATGGTCAGAGACTGGGGACATGGTACAGGAGATGGTCAGAGACTGCAGACATGCTACAAAAGACGGTCAGAGACTGGGGACACATTACAGGGGATGATCATAGACTGGGGACATGGTACAGGAGATGGACAGAGACTGCAGACATGCTACAAAAGATGGTCAGAGACTGGGGACATGGTACAGGAGATGGACAGAA
This sequence comes from Lithobates clamitans, assembly GCA_037952925.1. NCBI lineage: Eukaryota > Metazoa > Chordata > Amphibia > Anura > Ranidae > Lithobates > Lithobates clamitans. Next base: position 1,428,690 of record JBBGZY010000455.1, on the reverse strand, counting down.
ACTGCAGACATGCTACAAAAGATGGTCAGAGACTGGGGACATGGTACAGGAGATTGTCAGAGACTGCAGACACATTACAGGAGATGGTCAGAGACTGGGGACATGGTACAGGAGATGATCAGAGACTGGGAACATGATACAGGAGATGGTCAGAGACTGCAGACACATTACAGGAGATGATCAGAGACTGGGGACATGATACAGGAGATGGTCAGAGACTGGGGACATGGTACAGGAGATGGTCAGAGACTGGGGACATGGTACAGGAGATGGTCAAGGCTGCAGACATGCTACAAAAGATGGTCAGAGACTGGGGACATGATACAGGAGATGGCCAGAGACTGAGGACATGGTACAGGAGATGGTCAGAGACTGCAGACACATTACAGGAGATGGTTAGACACTGGGGACATGGTACAGGAGATGGTCAGAGACTGCAGACGTGGTACATGAGATCAGTGCAGTCTCACCATTGTCCATCAAATGCAGCTTCACGAGTGCCTGTCAGATGCAGCCTACCAGTCAGTTGTAGCAGCCTGTCTGTGCCCATCATGCAGCCTCACCAGTGCCTGTGTCCATATGTAGCAGCCCGCCAGTGCCCATGTCATGCAGCCTCATCAATGCCCGTGCACATCAAATGCAGCAGCCCGCCAGTGCCCATGGCATGCAGCCCACCAGTGCCCATCATGTACAGCCTGCCAGTGCCCATGTTATGCAGCCTGCCAGTGCCCATGTTATGCAGCCTGCCAGGGCCCATCATGTACAGCCCGCCAGTGCCCATGTTATGCAGCCTGCCAGTGCCCATCATGTACAGCCTGCCAGTGCCCATGCTATGCAGCCTGCCAGTGCCCATCATGTACAGCCTGCCAGTGCCCATGTTCTGCAGCCTGCCAGTGCCCATCATGTACAGCCTGCCAGTGCCCATGTTCTGCAGCCTGCCAGTGCTCATCATTTACAGCCTGCCAGTGCCCATGTTCTGCAGCCTGCCAGTGCCCATCATGTACAGCTTCCCCAGTGCCTGGTAATGCTATGTCACGCTGTGTGTCAGATCTAAATCACTGTGCAGCCAGTTTCATCCCGGTACGCCCCTCAGAGCCTCCCCTCCCTCCTCCTCCTCCTCTCACTCCTGTCCTACATAGCCTCCCCAGTGCCTGGTAATGAATGTCACGCTTACACGCTGTGGGTCAGAGCTGGATCTGAATCGCCATGCAGCCGATGTCCCACCTCCTATGACACACAGCACAATGATTCCTAGCATTGGATCAGAGTGCTGTCTATCACAATAGGCGGTCTAGGAGGCTGGACATCGGCTGCACGACGATTCAGATCTCTGACACACAGCGTGTGAGCATGACATTCATTACCTGGCACTGGGGAGGCTGTGAAGGACAGGAGTGAGAGGAGGAGGAGGAGGAGGGATTGGAGACTCTGAGGGGCACGTGGGATGAAACATGTGCGGCACCCGGCGGGATGGCCCCGCCCCTTTTTCCGGCGCCAGTATTGGCAAAAATTCTCTTTTGGCTTTTTGCCGAAAGGGCCATTTTCGGGCCGATATGTTTCGGTGGCTGAAATTTCGGTGCATCCTTAATAAAAACCCTCTTCCTACCAATCAGCTGTTGCTGCTAATTGCAACAGCTGATGGTATGGGAGGGAGAAGAGGCAGGGATTCGCCAGTTGTGGCCCCCCGGGCTGAGTGCACGCCGCCTCGTCCATGACGTGCATGCGTGAGCACGCATGCACGTCAGATCGGGGCCGCCCACTCCACCCGCCGACACAGCAGGCTTCCCCAGCGGACTGCGCATGTCCGCTGGGGTCGCAATATGGGGAACAGTCACAAGCTGGACAGTGACTGTGCCCACACAATAAGCTTCCAAGAACCTCGCTATAACCTGCATTATATATCATGTTACACTGTATCCATTTGTATATAATAGTATTGTATATATGGGGTCTCCAACAGCCCCCATATTCTTCAGGAGGTTTTCAGAGTAAACAATCTGATATTCACAAAAAATAAAATAAATACATTTCCAATATATTCCAATAAACAACATTTATTTACATCAAGTCTTAACATACGGTATTATAATTTATGTAATTGTTTTACTCACTAAAATCATGCCTTTCCCCACCAAAAATCCCCTTACACAAGGGGGGAAGTGCCAGCTATGCCCCCAGGGGGCAAGCACAGGAACACCCACAGGAGGTTGGCTGGCAACCATTCAGCGGTATTCCCTATATTGTAGAGCTAGGGAGGGTAGGAAAGGGGGAGGGATATGCTTGTATATACAGAATGATGTGCAGTTGAACATGAGGGATGACATCACTAATGGAGCTAGGGAGGAGGTGGAATCCTTGTGGGTGGAGCTCCAAAGGGAGGGAAATAATGGGAAATGAATAGTGGACATATCCCACAGGCCCACTAACCTGAGGGAGGAGGGGAGGTGGACCTCCTATCACAGCTTGGAATGGTGGCAAGGCTGGGAAATGTTATTATAATGGGGGATTTTAATTATTCAGATATAGACTGGGTAGAAGGAACCACGTATTCGTCTAAGGATCACTGTTTCCTAAATATCTTGCAGGACAATTTCATGAGTCAGTTAGTGAATGCACCACAAGAGATAACGCATTACTAGACCTACTGATTACAAACAATATAGACCTGATCGTGGATATGGAAATATGGGGCAACTTAGGAAACCGCGAACACAGGTCACTTCGATTCAGTATAAATCACAGAAATAAGAAGCACAAGGGTAATACAATTACACTGAACTTCAAAAGAGCCAACTTCCTTAAACTGCACTCTTTTCTAGATGATATTAAATGGGATAAAATCCTATGAACAAAGAAAAAATGGGAGTGCTTTAAGAGCATACTAAATAAAGGTATTGGCCAGTGTATTCCAATGGAAAATAATTTTAAAAGAGCTAAAATTAATCCTGGGTGGCTAAACTCTAACGTAAACATGCAAACAAATGCAAAAGAAAATGCCTTTAAAAATACATGGCTGAGGGGTTATTGTCAGCATTCCAACAATACAAAGAATGCAATAAGAAATGTAAGAGCGAAATCGGGGCAGATAAAATAGACCACAAAAGGCACATAGTGGAGGAGAGTAAAAAGAAATTCTTTAAATGTAAACAGTAAGAAAGTGAGGCCAGAACATATTGGCCCCATAAAGGATGATGAAGGGAATTTGGTTACAAAAGACAAAGAGAAGGCAAAGGTTTTAAATGCATTCTTCTCCTCAGTTTTCACAAAGGAAATGGGGGGAATATAGTAACCAAGACTGTAATGTTAATAAAACATCACATAATGCACCCCCAAGGCTAACAATAGACAGTATCAGAAATAGACGAAAAACTTAACACAACAAAGTCACCAGGACCAGATGGCTTACACCCAAGAGTCCTTAAGGAACTCAGCCATGTGATAGCTAGACCGCTGTTGGTTCTTGCTAGACCAATCTATTAACTTTCTATGAAGAAGTGAGCTGCCATCAAGATAAAGGAAGGCCTGTAGATGTGGTGTATCTGGATTTTGCAAAGTCATTTGATACAGTTCCCCACAAACATTTTCTTTACAAACTGAGGTCTGTCGTCATGGACCATAGGGTGAATACCTGCACTGAGAACTGGCTACAGAGGCAGGTCTAAATGGTGGTGATAAATAGCGAGTACTCTGAACAGTCAGGTGTGTTAAGTGGGGCCCCCAAGAATCTGTCCTGTGACCAATTCTGTGTAGCCTCCCTGGCGGTTTTCCCGAGTGTGGCTCGGGGTTAAAATTCAGGACCATTAGCGGTAACCCCAAGCCACACTCGGGATTACATCGCAGGATCCTGGTGCCTCCTTACTTACCTTGTCCCCGGGATCCTGCGATGTCCCCCGCAGTGTCCGTGGGCTCCGTCCTCCTCCGAAGCCTCTCCTTGCCAGGCTTCGTTCCCTGCGAGCCTCGCGACGCACGGGGGCGGAGCCTTGCGACAAATTAAAAAAAAAAGTAAAAATCATAACACATATAGTACTGTAATCTTACAGATTACAGTACTGTATGAAATGATTTCACATCCCTTTTGTCCCCAGTGCTTTGGCCCATGCCCTGCATGCAGTTTTACATGATATACACTGTTCTTTCTGCCTGGAAACAGGAGATTGTCCATAGCAACCAAAAAGTGTCCCTTTACGTCAAAAGTGGCTTTAGACCAGCTAGAAAACAGCGATAGTAAATTAGAACACTTGCAGAATTGAGCGATAGTGAATTGTGGGGAAATTTATTTTATTACTATTTTTTTTTATTTTTAAAATTATTTATTTTTATTTATTATATTATAATTTATGTTTTTGTGTTTCAAACTTTATCATACCTGGGATATCTACTAGACTCTGGTTTGGACAGATTTAAGTGTGTTATTGTTAAGATTTACAGACCTACAATATAAAACGCCAAATTTCCATGCAAAATAATTGTACCGCTTTCAGCACCTAAAATCCGAAATAATCATACCGCCAGGGAGGTTAATGTATTCATAAACTATATAGAGAATGGGATAGATAGCTTAATCTCAATATTTGTGGATGATACAAAGTTAAGCAGGGCAAAAACTTCAGCATTGGATGTGAAAAACCTTACAAGAAGACCTAAATAAAATAATGGGGCGGGCAACTGCATGGCCAATGAGATTTAATGTTGAAAAATGTAAAGTAATGCAATTGAGTGCTAAAAATATGAATGTAAGTTACTCACTAGGGGGGGGGACCTCTGTGGGAATCTAGGAAGGAAAAGGACCTGGGGTTCCTAGTAGATGACGGGCTCAGCAATGGCATGCAAAGCTGCTGCAAGCAAGCCCAGCAGAATGTTGGCATGCAATAAAAAGGGTATTCACTCCAGAGATAAAACGATAATTCTCCCACTTTGCAAGACTCTGGTTCCGGCCGCATCTTGAGTATGCCGTTCAGTTCTGGGCACCAGTCCTCATGAAGGATGTGCTGGAGCTGGAAGTTTAGAGAAGGGCAACAAAGCGAATAAAAGGATTAGAGGATCTCAGCTATGGGGAAAGACTACAAGCATTGAAATTATTCTCTCTGGAGAGGAGGTGTTTGAGAGGGGATAGCAATGTTCAAAAGCCCTACTGGTGACCCTAGCAAAGGGAAAAAACTTTTCAGCAGTGGTGGCCCGTCCAATAGGGCTGCCCCCTGTCTCCTCGCCACCCCCTATATGCATAATGGATAGATTCATGCATTATATGCATGGCCCCCATGGCCACCCCCTATTCATGCGTCCGACCTATTTTAGGGCACCGGGGGCATGAATTACAGCGGCCAGGGTTTTATTTTTTAACCACTTGACGACCGCCTCACGCCGATGTACGTCGGCAAAGTGGCACGGACAGGCAAAATCACGTACAGGGTACGTGATTTGCCTTCCGCGGGTGGGGGGTCCGATCGGACCCCCCCCCGGTGCCCGAGGCGGTCGTCGTTTGTCCCCCGGCGATCGGTGATGAGGGGGAGACCATCCGTTCGTGGCCCCCCCCTCGCGATCGCCGCCGGCCAATGAAAACACTCCTTTGCTGCTGTATGCTAAACAGCAGCAAAGGAAGTGATGTCATCTCCCCTCGGGTCGGTATTTTCCGTTCCGGCCCGAGGAGAGACGACAAGTATGTGAGTGCACCAAACACTACACACACAGTAGAACATGCCAGGCACACAAATCACCCCGATCCCCCCCCCGATCGCCCCCCGATCCCCCCCCAATCACCCCCCCCCCCCCTGTCACAAACTGACACCAGCAGTTTTTTTTTTTTTTTTTTTTTTTTTTTTCTGATTACTGCATAGTGTCAGTTTGTGACAGTGACAGTGTTGGGACAGTGTATATTACCCCCCTTTAGGTCTAGGGTACCCCCCTAACCCCCCCTAATAAAGTTTTAACCCCTTGATGACCCCCTGTCACCAGTGTCGCTAAGCGATCATTTTTCTGATCGCTGTATTAGTGTCGCTGGTGACGCTAGTTAGTGAGGTAAATATTTAGGTTCGCCGTCAGCGTTTTATAGCGTCAGGGACCCCCATATACTACCTAATAAATGTTTTAACCCCTTGATTGCCCCCTAGTTAACCCTTTCACCACTGATCACCGTATAACCGTTACGGTTGACGCTGGTTAGTTCGTTTATTTTTTATAGTGTCAGGGCACCCGCCGTTTATTACCGAATAAAGGTTTAGCCCCCCGATCGCCCGGCGGTGATATGCGTCGCCCCAGGCAGCGTCAAATTAGCGCCAGTACCGCTAACACCCACGCACGCAGCATGCGCCTCCCTTAGTGGTATAGTATCTGATCGGATCAATATCTGATCCGATCAGATCTATACTAGCGTCCCCAGCAGTTTAGGGTTCCCAAAAACGCAGTGTTAGCGGGATCAGCCCAGATACCTGCTAGCACCTGCGTTTTGTCCCTCCGCCCGGCCCACCCAAGTGCAGTATCGATCGATCACTGTCACTTACAAGGCACTAAACGCATAACTGCAGCGTTCGCAGAGTCAGGCCTGATCCCTGCGATCGCTAACAGTTTTTTTTGTAGCGTTTTGGTGAACTGGCAAGCACCAGCCCCAGGCAGCGTCAGATTAGCGCCAGTACCGCTAACACCCACGCACGCACCATACACCTCCCTTAGTGGTATAGTATCTGTATGGATCAATATCTGATCCGATCAGATCTATACTAGCGTCCCCAGCAGTTTAGGGTTCCCAAAAACGCAGTGTTAGCGGAATCAGCCCAGATACCTGCTAGCACCTGCGTTTTGCCCCTCCGCCCGGCCCAGCCCAGCCCACCCAAGTGCAGTATCGATCGATCACTGACACTTACAAAACACTAAACGCATAACTGCAGCGTTCGCAGAGTCAGGCCTGATCCCTGCGATCGCTAACAGTTTTTTTTGTAGCGTTTTGGTGAACTGGCAAGCACCAGCCCCAGGCAGCGTCAGATTAGCGCCAGTACCGCTAACACCCACGCACGCACTGTACACCTCCCTTAGTGGTATAGTATCTGATCGCATCAATATCTGATCCGATCAGATCTATACTAGCGTCACCAGCAGTTTAGGGTTCCCAAAAACGCAGTGTTAGCGGGATCAGCCCAGATACCTGCTAGCACCTGCGTTTTGCCCCTCCGCCCGGCCCAGCCCAGCCCACCCAAGTGCGGTATCGATCGATCACTGTCACTTACAAAACACTAAACGCATAACTGCAGCGTTCGCAGAGTCAGGCCTGATCCCTGCGATCGCTAACAGTTTTTTGGTAGTGTTTTGGTGAACTGGCAAGCGCCAGCGGCCTAGTACACCCCGGTCGTAGTCAAACCAGCACTGCAGTAACACTTGGTGACGTGGCAAGTCCCATAAGTGCAGTTCAAGCTGGTGAGGTGGCAAGCACAAGTAGTGTCCCGCTGCCACCAAAAAGACAAACACAGGCCCGTCGTGCCCATAGTGCCCTTCCTGCTGCATTCGCCAATCCTAATTGGGAACCCACCGCTTCTGCAGCGCCCGTACTTCCCCCATTCACATCCCCAACCAAATGCAGTCGGCTGCATGAGAGGCATTTATATATCCTCCCGAGTACCCCTACCCAGCGAACCCCCCCAAAAAAGATGTCGTGTCTGCAGCAAGCGAGGATATAGGCGTGACACCCGCTATTATTGTCCCTCCTGTCCTGACAATCCTGGTCTTTGCATTGGTGAATGTTTTGAACGCTACCATACACTAGTTGAGTATTAGCGTAGGGTACAGCATTGCACAGACTAGGCACACTTTCACAGGGTCTCCCAAGATGCCATCGCATTTTGAGAGACCCGAACCTGGAACCGGTTACAGTTATAAAAGTTAGTTACAAAAAAAGTGTAAAAAAAAAAAAAATATGAAATAAAAAAAAATAGTTGTTGTTTTATTGTTCTCTCTCTCTCTATTCTCTCTCTCTATTGTTCTGCTCTTTTTTACTGTATTCTATTCTGCAATGTTTTATTGTTATTGTTATTGTTATTGATTGTTATTGTTATTGTTATTATGTTTTATCATGTTTGTTTTTCAGGTGTGTAATTATTTACACTTTACTGTGCTTTATTGTTAACCATTGTTAACCATTTTTTTGTCTTCAGGTACGCCATTCACGACTTTGAGTGGTTATACCAGAATGATGCCTGCAGGTTTAGGTATCATCTTGGTATCATTCTTTTCAGCCAGCGGTCGGCTTTCATGTAAAAGCAATCCTAGCGGCTAATTAGCCTCTAGACTGCTTTTACAAGCCGTGGGAGGGAATGCCCCCCCCCCCCACCGTCTTCCGTGTTTTTCTCTGGCTCTCCTGTCTCAACAGGGAACCTGAGAATGCAGCCGGTGATTCAGCCAGCTGACCATAGAGCTGATCAGAGACCAGAGTGGCTCCAAACATCTCTATGGCCTAAGAAACCGGAAGCTACGAGTATTTCATGACTTAGATTTCGCCGGATGTAAATAGCGCCATTGGGAAATTGGGGAAGCATTTTATCACACCGATCTTGGTGTGGTCATTTGCTTTGAGGGCAGAGGAGAGATCTAGGGTCTAATAGACCACAATTTTTTCAAAAAAGAGTACCTGTCACTACCTATTGCTATCATAGGGGATATTTACATTCCCCGAGATAACAATAAAAATGATTAAAAAAAAAAATATGAAAGGAACAGTTTAAAAGTAAGATTAAAAAAGCAAAAAAATAATAAAGAAAAAAAAAAAAAAAAAAAAAAACACCCCTGTCGCCCCCTGCTCTCGCGCTAAGGCGAACGCAAGCGGCGGTCTGTCGTCAAACGTAAACAGCAATTGCACCATGCATGTGAGGTATCACCGCGAAGGCCAGATCGAGGGCAGTAATTTTTCCAGTAGACCTCCTCTGTAAATCTAAAGTGGTAACCTGTAAAGGCTTTTTAAGGCTTTTAAACATGTATTTATTTTGTTGCCACTGCACGTTTGTGCGCAATTTTAAAGCATGTCATGTTTGGTATCCATGTACTCGGCCTGAGATCATCTTTTTTATTTCATCAAACATTTGGGCAATATAGCGTGTTTTAGTGCATTAAAATTAAAAAAAGTGTGTTTTTTCCCCAAAAAATGCGTTTGAAAAATCGCTGCGCAATTACTGTGTGAAAAAAAAAAAATGAAACACCCACCATTTTAATCTGTAGGGCATTTGCTTTAAAAAAATATATAATGTTTGGGGGTTCAAAGTAATTTTTTTGCAAAAAAAAAAAAACTTTTTCATGTAAACAATAAGTGTCAGAAAGGGCTTTGTCTTCAAGTGGTTAGAAGAGTGGGTGATGTGTGACATAAGCTTCTAAATGTTGTGCATAAAATGCCAGGACAGTTCAAAACCCCCCCAAATGACCCCATTTTGGAAAGTAGACACCCCAAGCTATTTGCTGAGAGGCATGTCGAGTCCATGGAATATTTTATATTGCGACACAAGTTGCGGGAAAGAGACAAATTTTTTTTTTTTTGCACAAAGTTGTCACTAAATGATATATTGCTCAAACATGCCATGGAAATATATGAAATTACACCCCAAAATACATTCTGCTGCTTCTCCTGAGTACGGGGATACCACATGTGTGAGACTTTTTGGGAGCCTAGCCGCGTACGGGACCCCGAAAACCAAGCACCGCCTTCAGGCTTTCTAAGGGCGTGAATTTTTGATTTCACTCTTCACTGCCTATCACAGTTTCGGAGGCCATGGAATGCCCAGGTGGCACAAAACCCCCCCAAATGACCCCATTTTGGAAAGTAGACACCCCAAGCTATTTGCTGAGAGGTATAGTGAGTATTTTGCAGACCTCACTTTTTGTCACAAAGTTTTGAAAATTGAAAAAAGAAAAAAAAAATGTTTTTTCTTGTCTTTCTTCATTTTCAAAAACAAATGAGAGCTGCAAAATACTCACCATGCCTTTCAGCAAATAGCTTGGGGTGTCTACTTTCCAAAATGGGGTCATTTGGGGGGGTTTTGTGCCACCTGGGCATTCCATGGCCTCCGAAACTGTGATAGGCAGTAAAGAGTGAAATCAAAAATTTTCACCCTTAGAAATCCTGAAGGCAGTGATTGGTTTTTGGGGTCCAGTACGCGGCTAGGCTCCCAAAAAGTCCCACACATGTGGTATCCCCATACTCAGGAGAAGCAGCTAAATGTATTTTGGGGTGCAATTCCACATATGCCCATGGCCTGTGTGAGCAATATATCATTTAGTGACAACTTTATGAAAAAAAAAAAAAAAAAAAAAAAAAGTGTCACTTTCCCGCAACTTGTGTCAAAATATAAAATATTCCATGGACTCAATATGCCTCTCAGCAAATAGCTTGGGGTGTCTACTTTCCAAAATGGGGTCATTTTGGGGGGTTTTGTGCCACCTGGGCATTCCATGGCCTCCGAAACTGTGATAGGCAGTGAAGAGTGAAAGCAAAAATTTACACCCTTAGAAATCCTGAAGGCGGTGATTGGTTTTCGGGGCCCCGTACGCGGCTAGGCTCCCAAAAAGTCCCACACATGTGGTATCCCCATACTCAGGAGAAGCAGCTAAATGTATTTTGGGGTGCAATTCCACATAGGCCCATGGCCTGTGTGAGCAATATATCATTTAGTGACGACTTTTTGTAAATATTTTTTTTTTTTTTTTTTTTTGTCATTTTTCAATCACTTGGGACAAAAAAAATAAATATTCAATGGGTTCAACATGCCTCTCAGCAATTTCCTTGGGGTGTCTACTTTCCAAAATGGGGTCATTTGGGGGGGTTTTGTACTGCCCTGCCATTTTAGCACCTCAAGAAATGACATAGGCAGTCATAAACTAAAAGCTGTGTAAATTCCAGAAAATGTACCCTAGTTTGTAGACGCTATAACTTTTGCGCAAACCAATAAATATACACTTATTGACATTTTTTTTACCAAAGACATGTGGCCGAATACATTTTGGCCTAAATGTATGACTAAAATTTAGTTTATTGGATTTTTTTTATAACAAAAAGTAGAAAATATCATTTTTTTTCAAAATTTTCGGTCTTTTTCCGTTTATAGCGCAAAAAATAAAAACTGCAGAGGTGATCAAATACCATCAAAAGAAAGCTCTATTTGTGGGAAGAAAAGGACGCAAATTTCGTTTGGGTACAGCATTGCATGACCGCGCAATTAGCAGTTAAAGCGACGCAGTGCCAAATTGGAAAAAGACCTCTGGTCCTTAGGCAGCATAATGGTCCGGGGCTCAAGTGGTTAAGCACCTGATTACAGCCAGAGGCTCTAATAGGCTTCAAAATAGGGTGGGCTCAGGTCGCAGAGGATGCGTCCGGAGCCCATCCAGGTGTGTTACAGCAAATGAATATTCGCTGTTGACACACTGATTCTCAATTCGGCCAACCAAAAGCGGGTGTGAGGCCCTTTTTACAATTGGCCAAAAAGAGAAGACTCCCGATAGGCCGCCGAGGAGGAGTGAAGAAACAAAAACCGCCACCGATGTTGCCGTGATGACCAGGAGAACAGGAGGCTGCCGCCGAGCAGGGGAAGGCGGCAGTGATGGGGTAAGTGCTACCTACCGACCGATGGGAGTTGGCATACTTGCCGCCCCTCCAAAAAAAAAAATTCCACCGGCGGCAACTGCTTTTCAGTGAAAGGGAATTCAAAAAGACATATGGCCATTCACTGAAATTGGAAGAGAAGTGGTTTAACCTTAACCACTTCAGCCCCAGAAGATTTTCCCCCCTTCCTGACCAGAGCACTTTTTCCAATTTGGCACTGCGTCGATTTAACTGACAATTGCGCGGTCATGCGACGCTGTACCCAAACGAAATTTGTGTCCTTTTTTTTCCACAAATAGAGTTTTCTTTTGGTGGTATTTGATCACCTCTGCGTTTTTTTTTGCGCTATTTGTGCTATAAACAAAAAAAGAGCCACAATTTTGAAAACAAAAATTTTTTTTTTACTTTTTGCTATAATAAATATCCCCAAATTTTAAAAAAAAAACTAATTTCTTCATCAGTTTAGGCCGATATGTATTCTTCTACATATTTTTGGTGAAAAAATTACAATAAGCGTGTACTGATTGGTTTGCGCAAAAGTTATAGCATCTACAAACTATGGGAAAGATTTATGGCATTTTTATGGTATTTTTATTTATTTTTTTACTAGTGATGGTAGTGATCTGCGATTTTTAGCGGTACTGCGACATTGCGGCAGACAAATCTGACACTTTTGACACATTTTGGGACCATTGACATTTATACAGCGATCAGTGCTATAAATATGCACTGATTACTGTATAAATGTCACTGTCAGGGAAGGGGTTAACACTAAGGGGCGATCAAGGGGTTAAATGTGTGTTCCCTAGGTGTGTTCTAACTGTATGGGGATAGGACTGACTAGGGGAGGAGACATATCGTTGTTCCTACATAGTAGGAACAAACGACATGTCTCCTCTCCCCTGACAGAACAGGGATTTTACACACACAAATCCCCATGCTGGCTCTCCTGCACGTAATCGTATCGAGTCCCCCACCATGCATCGGGTGGGCACACGCCCTCTGGCGGCACCTAAAGGGAACCCCATACCCGTACAGGGTTTTCGCGTAGCGTTGCCATTGTGCCGCAGTGTATGTGCGTGAACCAGTTAAACTGCATAGAGGGTTCTTTACTGAGAGAGCTGTCACCTTATGTCTAACACTTACTGTTAGTCACTTTGCATGCTGAACTGTGTCATGTCCATTGCCATTTTATTTTGTGCTTATCTGTTTATTAACCTAATTTCAATAAGAAAAGGTCGACTCTGGAGTGGGAGCCATGAGTAAAGGGTGTAATCTTGTTATTGTGGGTGAAAAATTCTCCAGGTGTCAACCAATTGATGGGCATGCAAAAGGTCTTTAAGATGACTTCTCAGAGCAAGGGCGACAAGTTCATGGAAGAATCCCTTGAGGGATCTAGGGTTAAGTTAAAGTATTCCCCCAAGATGAGGGCACCTTCAAGAAAAGATTTCAAGGTAGTCGAGAAGGCCTCAAGAGCCGGGAGTTGGTTTGTATTGGGAAGATAAATGTTCACAAGGGTAAATGTATGTGAATGAAGTCTGCCCTTTAAAAACAGGAACCTCCCCTCCTGATCTTGGTATTTGGGAGGACCAGGCCTAGTAACAGAGGTAAACGGTCCCCACTTTGAGAACCCTCGACACTGGCAACTAAGCCGTGCCAGGGGGAAGCATCCCTATCCCCATAAGGTAGGTCAGGGAGTTCCTCACAAGGTGGGACCCACCTTTCCTGGTATAGGTTGAAGGTCTGGGCACCCAATGAGCACCCATGGGGCTCCCTGAAAAGGCTAGACAATCGCCTATAAACTAACATCAATAAAAGGAACAAGCTTAGTAACAAGATAACGTAAGACTTAAACTAAATACTAACAATAGTATTAGCCACAATGAACATCTCCGGGCCTGTCAGGAATAGTAGCTTGTGGGCCAAAGGGTTCTGTGAACACGGTCGATAACTACTTCTGTGTCGTGCGGGTGATCCAGATAGCAGTTAAAGATAGTGGTTACTCTTGAGCAGAGCTCCAATTGTGGGACGGACACAGGGACCCTCCTCAGCCGTATAGTACGTCTGCGACTGTGGTTCTCTAGATCATCCAGGAGTAGCTGCAGCTGGATAATTTGGTCAGTAAGCCCAGTATGTGAGGATTGCAGGGTTTGAATAGACTGGGACCCCATGCCCTGTTCCTGTTCTAACACAGGGTCCATTGCAGTTACTTCCTGCTTAAGGTTTTGTATTTCACCCCTCATGGCTGTCTCCATCCTGGTTGCAAGTGTCTTAAAATCCTCAGCTGTTGCAGAAGTGCCCATAATTGTACAGAGTCTGCACTAAATGGAAACTTGGATTGTTGTGGTGAAATGGTGGGGTTGCTCACTGTGTTCTGTAGCATTGGTTTCGGTCCCCTCTCATCAATGGCTGGTGCTGGGTTGAAACAGCTCAGTGTATGAGGCTGAGGCTAAGGGAGAAGTGTGGTGTCCCAGGCTGAGCATGTCATCCTCTATGTTAGTGGATACTGCCAGTGATCTAGGAAGTCAGGGGGAAAGGTCATTAATAGCCAAAAAAGTACAACATGGTGTAGTCATCCACTGGCTGCTGGGAAGATCCAGGAGCGGCAACATCCCTCTCGGTGTCTGGAGCCACATGGTGGGCTGGCGCCATCTTGAGAAGTGCTGGGGTGCATACCGCCAGTGTGAGGTTTCAGGAAGCGATCCATGCTGCAGCCAGTGTGGGCAAGATGGCGGTCCAGTATCCTGGGCATCAGAGGTACTGGTAGGTACCAACAATGTGTGATAGAGTGGTGTTGTAAGTCTGCAGGGGAGCCACTGTCGAGGAGCTCTGAAACTAAGCATTCTCATGCCGCCATGCAGAGACCACACCACAGTTATTAACCTTATTAAGTGACAATATATTAAGCTTACAATATCTCTACTAATTGGTTTGGTGCCTATTTCTTGATACAGCCCTGCTATTGGGTACCAAGTGTCCCTTTCAGCAATTTACAGTGTTTTGGTATTTGTGCACTCAACCTGGTGTGTGAGAGGGGCTGACATTCTTGAACAGGTTGAGGCAAAGAACAGGGAACCCATCCTATCCAGCAACTCCTACTAGGGTAGCTCTACACTTATACAAATACTGTATTTTACCATATATACCATGTAATATTTATAATAAACCAAGAAACTTTGATGAATCAGGTGGTGACATTTCTGATGACCTGGGTGTATCCATTTCTGTATATTCTTACTTTTTCTTACTAAAAAAAAATTATCTACTGATAACGAGTTAGGGATAAGGTTGGTTCTACCATGGGTTCAAGGCAAATCCAACCTGTTTTTAGTTCATGGTCCCCGCAAACTAGTGCAGGATTTAACCAGGAACAATGCTTTAAAACCATAATGTACTACAAGGAACATTAAATTTAGGTCAGTTGGTTTAGATGAGCCAATAATTGGGGTTAGTTATGTGCCAGCCCCCTCACTATAAAAGGGGGTAACAGAGCAGACAAAGTGTTCTATTTATAAAACATTCACTGGATAAATGTTACACATTCATGCAGGCTGGGGGAATATTCCCCATATTTTATATAATAATTTAATTCCTATGATCGTCAGCTAAATCTAGTGGCCAAAATGCGGTATACAGTATTTTCTTACTGGGGTAATTCAGAAATCGACACCACATTTTGGCCATTAGTTTGAGCTAACAATTTTAGGAATTAATCTATTAATGAAAAATATGGTTACAATTTGTCCAGCCTATGTCAACAGATGCTTTATAAATAGACCCCATAGTGTTAGTCTACAAACAGACCCAAGTAGGGTAAAAGCTGCGCTCGGAAACAAAATAATAAAGATAAAAGACAAAAGACAAAAGTAAAAACAAAAGCTGCCAGCACTCTAAAAGTCCAGTATCAAACTCCAAAACATGTAGTAAACAGTGAAAAGTGCAGCGCTAAATATATGAAGTGTATAGGATCTCTAAATGGGATCCTACAATGTGATTTAACATGAATTTATATTGAGCAAAAAAAATATATACAAACAGCATATGTTGCAAATGCATGTGAAAAAAGAAAAGAAAACTGAAAAAAGCAAAAACAAAAGTCCATGCAAGAATGTTCAATTCATAGGTAGATACAACAAAGCACCCATCCAAAGAGAGATGTGAAGAAAAAACGCCAATAGATGATCCACCATGAGGTGAGTATATAGATTCCGCTTACCGGACGGCGATGACCGCTATTACGGCAGTCTCGCCCAGCACAGGGATTAGGGTCTCCCAAAACCGAGGATACAGCACAGGAACAACAGTTCTGGAAGAGTGCTCTGTAGGCAGTGAAGTAGGGGACGGATATGGCGGCTCCTTGCTTAAAGTTTAAGTTTTCCGGAAGGTGGTAAGCAGTACATTCAGAGGCCAGTGCGTACTCCGCATAACCACCTGTAATGGTCGACCTGGTAAACACACGATCACCTTTCTTAAATAACCTTACGCTTGTTCCCACTTCTTCCCCTATCCCAGAAACGTCTGAGCCTGGGGTGTACGGCAAATCTGGCCTCCGAGCGTAAGCACCAGCCCTGATGTAAGTCTCCACTGGATTTATCCCACATGCATGAACTCGGATTAGAATCTTCAGACTCAGCACTGATCAGTCCTAGCAGGGCTAGGACTGATCAGTGCTGCTAGTGCTGCTAGTGCTGCTAGGACTGATCAGTGCTGAGTCTGAAGATTCTAATCCGAGTTCATGCATGTGGGATAAATCCAGTGGAGACTTACATCAGGGCTGGTGCTTACGCTCGGAGGCCAGATTTGCCGTACACCCCAGGCTCAGACGTTTCTGGGATAGGGGAAGAAGTGGGAACAAGCGTAAGGTTATTTAAGAAAGGTGATCGTGTGTTTACCAGGTCGACCATTACAGGTGGTTATGCGGAGTACGCACTGGCCTCTGAATGTACTGCTTACCACCTTCCGGAAAACTTAAACTTTAAGCAAGGAGCCGCCATATCCGTCCCCTACTTCACTGCCTACAGAGCACTCTTCCAGAACTGTTGTTCCTGTGCTGTATCCTCGGTTTTGGGAGACCCTAATCCCTTTGCTGGGCGAGACTGCCGTAATAGCGGTCATCGCCGTCCGGTAAGCGGAATCTATATACTCACCTCATGGTGGATCATCTATTGGCGTTTTTTCTTCACATCCCTCTTTGGATGGGTGCTTTGTTGTATCTACCATTGAATTGAACATTCTTGCATGGACTTTTGTTTTTGCTTTTTTCAGTTTTCTTTTCTTTTTTCACATGCATTTTCAACATATGCTGTTTGTATATATTTTTTTTGCTCAATATAAATTCATGTTAAATCACATTGTAGGATCCCATTTAGAGATCCTATACACTTCATATATTTAGCGCTGCACTTTTCACTGTTTACCTCACTGTTTACCCCATAGTGTTAGTGCCTTGAAAGCTACTGTAAAGAAAAGAAAGGAAAAGCAAACTACATAGGGAAAGATTAGGGTCAGTTAGAAATCTCTACTTTTCAGATCTTTAGGCAATTCCATTGCTAGTTCTTTGGGAAGTCAATCTTTTCATTACCCTTTTTTCTTATTATTGATGTTTATTTGTCTTTAATTTTATTTAAGACATTTTTTATTTTTATTTTGTTGATAAGGCATTTATTTTATATTAATAATTTTTTTTTTCTTGCAGTAAGGTTTCTCGGAATAAAAAGTGGGCTTTTGTTTCAGGGGTGATATTTTGGGGTTTCCTTTTTTAAATATCAATTTATGTCAATAGGACCATTTTTTTTAATTTAGGGTGCTCAAAGTACAGCATTAATTGCTCCTGACTATCTGTTCTTGGAGTTGCCTTTTGTTTACAATATTGTTTGACAAAAAAAAATGCAAGAACAGTGTGCGCCTAAACCACCTCACATAATACCACTCATATTCAACACCCCCCCAATCCCCATAGATAAAATAAAAGTTAGGCATATACCAGGTAGGCCTATTACCCTGATTAAAACTGTTCTGTTGCTGGACAAAATTTCCACCTCTATCTGTTCTACAGCATCTTAGTTTTAGTAATTAAGCCCCTAACTACCCTATTTGGGCCTAACATTGCTACTAAAAATTGTCCTGCTTTTGTGTGTGTTTACTAACTTTTAATTTTTTGTGGGAACAGGAAAGTGGTACTAATGTACCTCTGTACTCATTACCCTGGGATGAGGTGAATGTCCATAAAAAACTATACCATACTATATTGTAACTCCATGGGCAGATTTAAAGTATAACTAGAGGCAAAACTTTTTTAGATTTAAACACAGTGGAGAAGGATTAGAACACTCTTTTTTCCCGCCACCTCTGCCCCCGGTAGGGAAATTCACTTTCTGTGTTTGTTCTGTTTACAATTACCAACAAAATTGAAAGCAAAATAAAATCCCCAATTGTGGGTTGTCCCAAGAACAGTAATAGAGGGGGGATCTTCCAATGGGGACACTAGTTCTGGTGTTCTGGGGATTCCCAATGGATTCCCTTAATTTGGAAGGATTACCCCCCCCCCCTTCATATTTTGGATATGGAACAGGAAGTGAAGGTAAATCTCCCCAGTGGGACACAATTGGCAGTTTTAACAGAATGTTAAAAAAAGACAATTTCTGAGGGAAAGAAAATCCATATCTAAATTTAGGCCATTTTCCTTTGTGTCAAATAGAACTATAATTTTAGTTCAAAAGTTTTCCTTTACTGAATAGTTTTGACATTGAGGTCTTCCATAGCGTGGTCTGGTTGTGAGAAATGATGCACAGGTGTGCAGAACTCATCTTCTTTATGTTATTTGATGGTGTGTCTGTGCAAATTCATCCTTGTTCACAACTTATATCCTGATTCGCCAACATAAGATCCTTTCCTACATCTTTTGCATTGGGTGAGATACACAACATTACTGGAGGTGCAGTTGTATGCTCCTGTGATAATGAAGGTTACTTTATTGTGTGTGTGTGACACTTTTAGATAGATTGATTCAGTTGCACAGTTTGAAGCACTTTTTATTGCAGGATTTGCTTCCATAATTTGTGACTACATAATCAGATTGAAGTTTCCTACTTATTAGTTTATGTCTGAGGTTGGGCGGTTGTCTGAATGCCAGTATTGGGGGTTGTTGGAATATTTCTTTGGAGTTTCATCTGATTGGTTGTAAATCTTTGATTGTCTTTCTTATCCCTTCTAGTGCTGGATTGTATGTGGTTACTAGAGGTACATGGTTATTTGTTTTTTTCTCTTTGTATTGAACAATGTAGTGGTACCCCATAGGGGCTGCTGAAAGCCGTGGTCCCACCTGTCACCTCTGCCCAGCCCGGCATTCACTTCCCATTCACCTTACAGACAGTGAACAGTCCATGTTTGTTTTGTATTTTATTGAGGGATTTTGAACTTGGTAGGATAAGGGAAATTATGGGATACCCATAATCAATTGTAGAATCAATTGGACGATCAGTTGGAACCTCTATTTACTCTTTTAGAGCTCCAGCCTTCTCCAGCTCAATGCTTATTTGTAGACGGTTTCCCTCTCTCCTGTACAATACTTGGTTCCAGGCACAGCTAGCACATGGCAGGCCCTTGCAATGGGCATTTGCAGGCAGGAACCGCGGGCCCCTTTAGTGTAGCAAAAAAATAGTGAAAGAAAAGTCTTTTAATGCTAGCTGTCCTATGGTGGACTACTGCTCCCACTCAGTCCTTTTCAGGCCCTGCCAGCCCTCCTGACTGTAGCTGCCCGACTCCACTGCCCATGACATCACATCTGACAGCAGTCTCTCCTGCTGGCTCTACATTCATCTCAGACTGCCCACTCCCAGTCCGCTCGGGCATGCCTCCCCAGCTTTCCCAACTGTGCCTGTCATTCACCAGCCCTCCTGGTTGCACTCCTGTTGTCCTTCTTGGTCCCTCTCTGTGCCTCCTGTCCAGATCCTTCTTTGTTTCTCAGAAAGGCTCTGACTTGCACCCAAACCCCACAGGCCCAAGGTCACCCCCCCAGACTGGGGAGTGCCTCAAAGGCCCCGTCAACCTAGTGTTCCATCTTCAGCTTCTTCCACCCAGCAACTCCTCCCCAGCAGGGCTGATTCTATTTGTTTAAGGAGGCCTGCCAATCAAAGTTGGAGATTGGTCAGGGCTCCTTAGAACACCCCAGGCAGCTCCACCTCTCTTCCCCTGCTCTCTTCTAGAATCCTCTAGAAGCCAGAGGGAGGTAACCAAGAAATGATGCTGAATGTGAGTCACCTGATGCTACTCTAGGCCACTCCCAGCCCGCACAGATCAAAACAAACAGGCCTAGCTTACAGCTAGGCCTGATTAAATTTGCCTGCACTCACAAAAACACCACTTCTAGCACCTACCTAAAGTAGAGGGTGCTACAAGTATATTTTCTCTTTGGGTTTCCAAGGCCGTGTTGATGTTGATAGTTTTGTCCTTGTAATCCTTCTCATGAAATGAGTCTGCTAGTGTTCTTAGATGTTTATCTCTGTCTTCTGGGTCTGAGCATTAGAGATGGGCCAAACGACCCCCTGTTCAGTTCGCACCAGAACATCGAGAAAGCTCGGAAACAAATAACAAACCCCATTGAAGTTGATGGAACCCGAACTGGAAAAAAAAAGTGCCCATTTTGAAAGCTTATATGCAAGTAATTGGGCATACAATGGTTATGGGGGTCCGGGTACTGCCCTGGGGGACATGTATCAATGAAAAAAAAGTTTGTAAAAAACATAATTTTTAAATGAGCAGTAATTTATTGATAAAGTGAAAGCATAAAAAATTAAAAATTCCTTTTAATATAGTGCCTGGGGGGGTCCCATTAGTCTACATTGCACATCTGTACTGTGTATAGAAGCTGCTGCAGCAACAATTGCATTTTTAAAGCCAAAAAAATAAAATTTTCCCTGCAAGCTTTCTTTATTTTATAAGCAATGACTTGGGGAGCCAGTCTGTATGATGAGGCCATTTTGGATAAATTCTGGTGTCTCTTCCACAGACTTTGGATAGAACTAACAGGTGCGGAAAAATTAATCTTTGGGTGTCAGTGGCGCCTTCACACCGTAACCCTATAGAGGTACTCTTGATGAAAGCAAGAATTGGCCTTACTGTTAAAAATTGAAATTATATGCATCTGTCAAACAGATGCAGAAAAATTGGTCTTTGGGTGTCGATGGCGCCTTCACACCATAACCCTATAGAGTAGGGGTCTCAAACTGGCGGTCCTCCAGCTCTTGCAAAACTACAAGTCCCATCATGCCTCTGCCTGTGGGAGTCATGCTTGTAACTGTCAGCCTTGCAATGCCTCATGGGACTTGTAGTTTTGCAACAGCTGAGGGCCGCCAGTTTGAGACCCCTGCAATAGAGGTACTCTTGATGAAAGCAAGAATTGGCCTTGCTGTCAAAAATCGAAAAGATATGCACCTGTCAAACAGGTGTGGAAAAATTGGTCTTTGGGTGTCAGTGGTGCCTTCACACCGTAACCCTATTGTAACCCTATTGAGGTACTCTTGATGAAAGCAAGAATTGGCCTTGCTATCAAAAATTGCAATGATATGCACCTGTCAAACAGGTGCAGAAAAATTGGTCTTTGGGTGTTAATTGTGCCCATGAAACCTACACCAATAAAATACTTCCATATGAAATCAACACCCACAACGCTAGGCAGCCTAAAAGTCCTGCAGAGATTCCACATCCCAAAAACACTTAATCAGCAACACTGGCATTAGGGGCTTCATAGCTGCTAGTAATCCAGGACTAATGCATTTTGATAAATACCAGACGGTCCAGGGAATCTGTGGACAGACAAGTCCTATTATCAGCAACAAAACCTCCAGCAGCATTGAATGCCCATTCAGTAAGCACGCTAGATGCAGGGGCAGCCCAGCAGCATAATTGCATACTGGGCAAGTTCTAGCCAGTGGTCTATTCTCATGGCTCAGTAAGCCAGTGGATGGTCGACTGGAAAGATCTCCACCTCTGTTTTCGCCCCTAGATAATCATCCACCATGTGATGCAGATACTGCTTATGGGATGTGGAAGCTGACAGCCCTGGGTGGCGAGGACTAAAAAAAATGTGAAATGCATCACTTAGGTGACCTCCTTCTCCACTGCTCCTCTCTTGACCAACAGAAGCCTCAAAACTATGTTTTCCACGACACTGTAACCTACCAGAGTTGGCGAAAGAGTTAGATAAACTCCTCTTTAAGGTGTCCTCAAGAGATTACATCTTCTGCACTCTCTGTGGAGACGGTATGAGTTCTGAGACTTTCCCCTTTGTAACGGTGGTCAAGGAGGGTTGCCAACCAGTAGTGATCCTTCTCCTTTACGCCACATATTCTTGGGTCCTTTTGCAGGCTTTGAAGCATGAGGGAGCCCACGCACCGCAAATTTGCGGTGGCATGAGAAGCAGAGTCCTCTGGGTCACTGAAGATTATAGTATCTGGAACTACATTCTCCCAGCCACGTACTACTCCCAAGGGTTCTGGGGATGGAAAAACATCTCTTACTGTTTGATGTATGTCTTCCTCTGCTTCAATGGCTTCAAAATTGCCAGAATCCTCCTCCTCCTCCCTCTCCTTGTGTGTTCTGTGGCGTAAGAACAATGGTGTCTGCATAAATTGCGTCTTGAGAGTAAAGAAAGTCCACCTCTTCCCCCCCGCTGCTCTGCCTCGAGTGCCCTGTCCATAATGTCACACAGAGTCTACTCCAAAAGGAACACATCAGGTAAAGAGAGTGGGCCCAATACCAAGACCTAAGAAGAGAAGAACAAGGGGCTGCAGAACGAAGGATCCAGGAAAAGAAGGAGAGAACAGGACTATGTGGTATTTTCAACCTGACTGATGCCAATTTAACGCATAAGGAGACCAAGGTTCTAAATCTAGGTCTGAAGTGTGGTTTAAAAAGACCTATTAATCAATTTGATGTATTTGTAGATGTACATAAATTTATGAGAAAAATTAATATGAAAAAATACTTCTTAAACAAAAACTCACAACCTGTCACTAGTCTTTCATCGGTCACTATTGAAAGTGGATTATGCAATAAATCACTTTTCAATCCCCTAAATGGGGCTAACCAGCAAGTTGATGTTTTTAAAGGGCTTGTTCTACGGGATCTTGATATCCTAATACCAAGGAAAGATGTGAACCCTCGATATATTCAAGAAGGCATCGCATCATTAGAAAAAAGATCTGGTTATAGGACCACCGGATAAAGGGGGTGGAGTTGTAATACTCACAAAGGATTTTTATCACAATCCACTAAATGAGATGCTCATGGATGAAGATACATATAAAAAGTTGGACAGAGACCCTACTTTGCAATATGAAAAAGAACTACAGGCCTTGGTTGAATCAGGATACCAAACAGGAGTTCTATCTACTAAAGAGAAGAAGCTCTGATAGTGCTCTGTGCCCTGATTGAGCAAAGCTTTCATTGCTTCAGCCCATCAGGTATTACAATGCACTGTGTGGGGGCGCAGTGCATTGTGGTCATTCGGCGGGCCAAACAAACGGTCGAACAAAGAGTTTAAAATTAAGGAGTTCATTACGTGCAACACGGCATATGTGGTCTATGCTCTCCGGTGCCCTTGTGGGTTAATCTACATAGGCCGCACAAAAAGATTGCTCAGAATAAGCATTGGTGAGCATATTGCTAATATCAAAATAGTACGTCAAAAAGATTTCAGGGAAGGGGAAGGGGATTGGGGGGATTGGGAACAAGGGGAGACGTGAGTATCACCTGTACTGGGCAACGATTTTCGCGATTGCCCATACACTTTTTAACCCGTTAGGGTATTGTTGCTGTAACCAAACTATTACCTAGAACAAAAATTAGGGGGATGGTGGGGAAAGGGGTAAACCCAATAGAAATGGGTTTCAAAGGGGTTACTCTGTGCAACAATATAGTCAATGGTCTTGAATTAATAAAATAATCTGTTTATTCAGTCAACTTAACTTTAAAAATCACATATAGAGATAAATTATGCAAATGAGCACAACAATGATGTAGGTGCGGCCGCTAGTTACAAAACAAACAGGACTAACATTACAAAAGACAACATGTAAAGCTACCCGGTCAGGGCTTATTGCATTATACCTCGGTGACCATTGAGGGCCATCAAATTAGCCAAATTGTGGTGTTTAGTAACTCCTGGTCAATGGTTTGGTATCATTTAGATTTTGACTCTTGCGGTCAAACGTGGCAAAATGCAAATGGGGGTGGAGGGTGCAGTGGAGAGGAAGTACCTATGGTGAACCTGGGTAGTGAGGTGCTAAGCGTATTCACATCTGTTAAATCAGGGGTCGTATTTTACGGATATTCCAAAAGTCCTGATAAGGAGGGTAAGGAACGTTCCTCTTGTATGTGAAAGATGGCTAAGATAGCAAGTGGTAAGTCATTTGTCAATCTTGGTTTAGGTTATGCAGGTTCATGGTTCAAACAAATTCCAAGCAAAGAGTAGGATCATTGATTTCAATCAACACAGATTAATCAGGTGTTGTTAGGGACTGTTATGCTAAGCAGTATGGTATTGCAGCCTGCAAAATTGAATTGCTATGACAATCAATCATATTGTGGCGGCTGTACGTTACCATCTACATCTTTACTGCAAGACTCCTGGATGGTACGATCATCTAAGCTTGGATGTCAGTGCTTCATCTGTCGAACGTAGGAATCCTTAGGGTGGCTGCTGGGCGAGACCGTCCGTGTTAGTATGGTGGCTCCTCGGGAGCTTCTGCTGCGGTGATCCCAATACTGAAAGGTTCCTTAGTCAGTATGGTGTCCGTGTAGTGTCCGCCGCTCTTGGAGCCCACTGCGATCGGGAAATCTCTGCTACGGTAAGCAGCCGTGCACTCTCCTCTCAGCCCGTTGCGCATAGACCGGGCAGCGTTGTGACGTCAGTGCTCTGTGCCCTGATTGAGCAAAGCTTTCATTGCTTCAGCCAATCAGGTATTACAATGCACTGTGTGGGGGCGCAGTGCATTGTGGTCATTCGGTGGGCCAAACAAACGGTCGAACAAAGAGTTTAAAATTAAGGAGTTCATTACGTGCAACATGGCATATGTGGTCTATGCTCTCCGGTGCCCTTGTGGGTTAATCTACATAGGCCGCACAAAAAGATTGCTCAGAATAAGCATTGGTGAGCATATTGCTAATATCAAAATAGGCTTCAAGGATCATAGTGTATCATTGCATTTCAAGATGCATCATAACCAGGATCGCTATGGTCTGAAATTCTGGGGTATTGACCATTTCAAACACTTTTGGAGGGGTGCTAATCTAGTAAGGGAACTCTCTAAACGAGTAACCCACTGGATTTTCTATAATTATATATATATATATATATATATATATAGTTTTGGTATTGTATGTCATTTTTATCTTTTAAGTCTTGTTGAGTGTACTCATGTACACCTTTTTATACGGGTTCCCTTCCTGTGTTTAATCAATATGTCCCTATGTTGTATAATCATATAATCATATTACACTGGGAGCTACCTATACATGTACATATTTATTTTGATATATATATGTCCCAACATACTGCTCTCATATTTTTAATGTCACTATTATTTTTATCAATTTCATAATAATGACTGAAATGTTTACACATGCACAAAACCCTATCTCTGCTCCAGGGTTTGACCACTATCTGATGTCTCCCTATTTTAGGGCTATGTCAGACTACTTTCTCAGTCGGTCTTATTTATTTATGCATTTTTTTTATATATGCATTTTTTATGCATTTTTTATATATGCATTTCTTTACCTGGTTTTATAACATACTAGCAGTATGCCAGGTGGCATGCTTAGTAATACAATTATTCTGACCCCATCGTTTCCTCTCTTGCCGGTATTTTTTTAATTAAACTTTAATTGTTTGGCACACTAGTTTAAGTATTCAAATTAGTCACTCAGCTTTTTCTTGTGCTGTTCTAGGTGCTCATCTTCCACCAATCCTTGTATTTGCTTGCCATGCTGAGTTTTCTATGCTAAGATTCTATGCTAATTGATCTGCATAATTTTTATTTTGATGTGCCTTGCTCCCCACACAGCCCTGGAACCGCTTGCGCCCAATTGAAATGACAGCGGCACACCGCGTCATCTGTTGCTGGGCGAATTTGATTGGTTGTCTGGGTGGGGGCGAGTATATTTAAATTCACTACTCTGTCATGTGGCCTCTGTAGAAGTCCGTAATGATGAAACCAGTCAGGGCTTGACCAACACAACGCTGTGTGCTCAACCGCCCTCCACCGCCTACCCGGAAGTGATTGCAGCTGTCTGCAAGGAAGCGTTCGCTTTACTCTGGGCGGCTGGTGACAGTGATAGCGCCCTCTGGGTTACTTATGTTTCTGTGCTTGTGATTTTTTACTTTGATGTACGCAGTTTTTACTAAGGGGTCCACTTGTATATGGGGGGTTCTGTCTAAAAATAAATGAGATTACGCTATGTGCCGATTTTCTTGTATTTTATGACACAACCTTGGAGACCCTGTACTGTCGGATCTTGATGGTAATGTGGATATAGAATCTAGGTGGTTGCTGTTTACTCTACCTTAACGCTGATTTATTTTGTGATTCTGGTGAGTTTGACCCCCTGGGGGAGTGTGCTGCACATGGTGGAATTGGCTCACGATTTCTGGTGAAAGGTACACGTTTTTGACCACTTTAATTCTACAATCAAAACCTTTTTTGGAACTGTTTACCTTGCCATCTACTGCTTATAGACTTTATTTGTGGGAAAGACCACATGCTGTGATAATGCATTTTTATCACGTTTTAATTTTAGCGCTGTTTTAGTATTCTAGTAATTTAGTGTTTGTACTGCTTATTTGTATACTATTGTTTGATATTTTTTTAGTACCTTGTAAATATTGGGACAGTTTTATTTCAAGGATTACATCTATTTCTGCTAACAGATTTGTGGGATTGATCTGGCGCTGAGAGGGTGCTTTCTCTGGGCCTCTTTCTATGCACCTCTTCTTTTAGGATTAATTGGTTGTCTGCGAGCTGGTCGGTATGTAAGCTTGGTTTTTTCCCTTGGATTTATCCTTGGCCCTGTTTATGTAGCCTTCCAATGCTGCTTACTGCAATGGCCAGCTATAGATGGGGGCAGTGGCGTCTTTTTTGTATCACATTAAACTATGCATAACCTTCTCTCTGTTCTACGCTAGAAGGGAAATACTTTTAAGATGGAAGTCGGCAGAGCCACCTACTCATGACTCATGACGACATTCGGTTAACTCGGTACTGCCCCTATATAGACTCATGTATGAAACCACACAATGCCCGGGAAAATTCGATAAGGTCTGAACTGGCTGGATAGATGTTTGTGGTTCATTTTTGATGTTCTGAAAATGTGCATGATTGGGGGGCTACTCCTCCCAGATTGTTTCCCTCCCTCCTCATTCCTCCCTCTCCCTCCTTCTATGTTTCCCCACTCTCTGATCTTGCTCCACATCTCTCCTTATTTTACTTTCTCCTCCCACCCCCCTTCCCCACTACTGACACTCCACCCTTCACTATCTAGTTGCCTTCTATGAGGGTATGGGATGCTGTATAATGATGGTTGACGAGATATACTTTCATTACTAAGATTTAACTTATTGTATTCAGGTTGTATGGTATCTAACTGGGGATTATATCCCCTACAAGGAATAGATTTTTTTGATACATCTTGTCATGCACTTTGCTTTATTCCTATTGATGTGTTTTGTAATGCTGATTTGTTTAATTAACCTCTCTGTTAAAAAAAACAACTTGCAGTAACGCACTGAAATATACTGTGTTATACGTGCACTAATGCACAGAAATATACTGCGTTAAATGGCACGTAACACACTGAAATATACTGTGTTAGATGGAAGGTAACACACTGAAATATAAAGCGTTAAATTTTCAGTAATGCGCTAAAATATACTGCATTAAATGTGCACTAACGCACAGAAATATACTGCGTTAAATGGCACGTAATGCATTGAAATATATGGCATTAAACTTGCAGTAACTGTAAGGGCTGGGCTCAGCCCTTCCTTCTCTGAGTTGGCTGGTCAGCTGTCGGCTAATTGCCCACTCCTATCTCTCCACAGTAACTCACCTGTTGATGATTTCCTGCTCGTCAGTCCTGCCTACTTAAGCCGTCCAGCCCAGATGATCTCTGGCTTTGCCTTGGTCAACATCACAGAGAATCTCCTGCATTCCTGTTAAAAACTTGCTTGGTGGACATTCCTTCTGGCTCCAGATCCTGCTTGCTGTTCCACTACGCTGATCCCTGGCTGGCTCCTCAATTTTCTGGCTTGTCTGACTATCCGTTCCTGTTACCGAACTTTGGCTATGTTTTGGCTACGTTTGTTCTATTTACTTTCATTATTAAACAAGTGTGATTTAACTGTACTTTTGTCTTGGTTTGATTCATGGTTTCTGACAGTAACACACTGAAATATACTGTGTTAAAGGGTCACTACACTCACACTGACTGAACTATCACTAGATTCACACTAAACTGACATTCTACACTGACAATAGAATCATATAGCACAATATAGCACACTAACTAATAGTGTATAATAGCACTAAAGCTTAATCTCTCTCCACGCTGATATCACACTAAAAATGGCTGCTATTGAAGGAATACTTTTATAGTGTGGAGTGGGACTAAGAGCAATGAGCCATGATTGGATAGAGTCATCATAACATCATCCAATCATGGCTCTGATAGTGCTCTGTGCCCTGATTGAGCAAAGCTTTTATTGCTTCAGCCAATCAGGTATTACAATGCACTGTGTGGGGGCGCAGTGCATTGTGGTCATTCTGCGGGCCAAACAAACGGTCGAACGCCCTGATATTTCAGGTGTTCGTTGAATGGGCGAGCAGTCAATGTTTTACTCATGCTCAGTCCGAACCGTTCACCCATCCCTACTGAGCATATTTGGTGGTGTCTGATGGCCTGGCTGTATATGATGGCACGTTTAGTGTGTTAGGGGTGAAAACTGGAACTATGGTGATAATTGCACCTGTCAGTGGGTTTCCTATATATATCGAAATGTGAAGCTTGTCATCCCTGATGTATACTGTGGTGTCTAGAAAGTGGACTTGTGTGTTTGAATAATGCATTTTTAGTTTGATTGATGAGTGAAAAGTATTGATCAATGAGTAAAATTGTTTCAGACTTTCTTCACCTTCTGTCCATATGATGAAAATGTTTTCCAAAATGAAAAAAAAAGCTTTGCCTATCGTTTTACTTTAAGGCATACCCCGAGCATGCTACTTAAAGTGGCTGTAACCCTAAAAAAATGCTCCTGTCCCTTTAAGGCAGGAGATACAGCATTGTGCTTTTGCCATGTCAGTTTTCCCTTTTCATGTTGTACAATACCTGGATGATCTTGCATGTTCCTGCCTTCCCCTCTGTAAACTGACCACATTTATCATGGCTGCTGACCTCTGATAGTGTGGTCAGTTACTGTTCCTCCGTCATCCAGCTATCTCCTCAGTGTCTCTGCATTTCCCCCTCTTCCCCTCCCTCTCTCCCTGTCTCTTCTGTATGTGAGCCGATCTCTTCCCCGCCCCTCCCCTCTTTTCCTGCCAAGATAGAGCAATACTATTTCCATGAAGCTACTCCTCCCCTCTTCTTTGTTAACCATTTTCCACCCAGCCAATTCTGACATTTCTCTCCTACATGTAAAAAAATCTGTATTTTTTTTGCTATAAAATTACTTAGAACCATCAAACATTATATTTTTTTTTTAGCAGACCCTAGAGAATAAAATATTGGGTCTTGCCATTTTTTATGTCACACAGTATTTGCGCAGCGGTTTTTCAAGCACAGTCTTTTGGGAAAAAATCTGCATTAATGATTTTTTTTTTGCATACAAACACTATATAATACAAATTTCTTTGTTAAAATATAAAAGATGATGTTACACCAAGTAAACAGATACATTGTGCTTTAAAATTGCGTAAATGCCAAACATGGTACCTCTTAGCGACCCCTTTAAAAACCTTTACATGTTACCAGTTTAGAGTTACACTGGAGCTAGAATTATTGCTCTCGTTCTGACGTTCACAGTGATACCTCACACATGTAGTGTGATCACCGTTTTCATATGCGTGCAGGACTTACACACATTTACGTTTGCATTGGTATATGTTTGTATTTACACATAAGCATCTGGGGAGGGGGGAGGCTGTAAATTTTTTTCTTTATTTTTTTATTAATTTTATTCAAAACTGTTTTTTACACTGTCGCTAACTTTTTTGCTTTCACAAGGGATGAACAATCACCAACTGATCCTTCCTGTGATGGACTAGACTGATCCTTCCAGCGATCGACCCACTGATCTTTCCTGTGATCACCTGACCGATCCTTCTATCTATCGATCAACCGATCCTTCCCGCAATTAACCCGCTGACCATTCCTGCAATCACTCGACTAATCCTTTCTGTGATCGATCAACCAATCCTTCCTGTGATCGACCAACCGATCCTTCCTGCGATCAACCAACCGATCTGTCTTTTAATTGATTGTTTCCTGCGATCGATTGATCCTTCCTTCGAAACGACCAATGCTTCCTGGATTCGATTGACCAATCCTTCCTGTAAACAATCAAACAATCCTTCCTGCGATTAATCAACCGATCCTTCCTTACTTTGATCCTTCCTGCGATCAACCGAAGCTTACTTTGACCAATCTTTCCTTGTTTTGATCAATCCTTCCTTCCGAACTTTGATCTATCCGTCCTTAAAAATTTTCTAGTAATTTTTTAATGTTGTAATGTTATTTATCCATTTCCATTAAGTATAATACCTGGTTGGTCCTGCCTGTTCCTGTGTACCTGTCAGTAAACTGGCTTTCCATCATCCTTCTCTCTTTGCAGCATCTGTATCTGCGTCTCTCCCCCTTCCTTCTTCTTGTCATTTCCGTGGTATGTGTGAAACCCCTCCTCTCTCCACCCCGCTCCCCCTGAAACTAAACCAGCAGAGGAATGTGAGCCCCTCCCACCTGAGTCCCACTGCTTGGGAGGAAGACCAGAGAAAACCATGTGACTGCACAGAAGCACTGCTGGGAAAAGGTATTTAGAGATTATATTGCTCAAAAATAAACACTGCCATTATTATTGCCCCATAAGAGAACCTATCATGGGGGTTTATTGTGGAGAATTTACAACCACTTTAAAGAATGTGTGGCTTTTAATGCTGCATTTAAAGCCACATGAAAATAAAATATCCTTGCTATCCTGTAACATGCCCTTTTTTGACAATAGCTTGTCTATTCATTTTAAATATATAGAGTAAGCATGCCACATAACAAAAATGCTTTAGCAATACATTTGTAGTAGGCAAATGCACAATTATACAATAGGTACAAATATCCAAGTATGTCATATCACATCAAGTATAATACAGCAAAAATATTTGCTTCACTGTCTAAACACAGCAACAAAATTGCATAGGTACAATGAGCCATACTTAAAATGTATAAGAGCTGATGTTCAGAAAGACATACAGGTGTTCAGTACCAAGAAAAGATAAATTAAAAGTATAGCTGAGTTCTGAACATCAACAATGTTAAAGTGATTCTAAAGTCACGTTAAAAAAACAACAAAAAAACAACAACATATATTTACCTACTCTGTGCAGTGGTTTTGCACAGAGCAGCCTGAATCCTCCTTTTCCCGGGTCCCTCTTTGCTGCTCCTGGCCCCTCCCTCCTATTGAGTGCCCCCATAGCCAGCAGCTTCCTATGGGGGCACCTGAGCCGAATCAAAGCTCCGTGTATCCATTTAAACACGGAGCCCCGACCTGGCCCCACCCCCTCTCTTCCCTGATTGCCTGACTTTGATTGACAGCCACAGGAGCCAATGGCGCCGCTGCTGTGTTAAGCATTTCCCTAGAATTACCAAACTCTAGGATAAAAATCTAATAACATATTAATATTTATGGTATTAAGGTTTGAACATGCAGTACAGACACACATTTAGCCATTGTGATATATAGCATCTTTATAAATGAAACCAAGTTTCAGAAACAATAAAAATATTGCTTTTTGACAAACAGAAGTGCAACTTTAAAGTGGATGTAAACCCGATTTATGAAATTTGAGCTGGCCACATATACTGTATCTGCAGTGTTTTCTTATCTTTCTTCAAAGCCCTAAGTCCCGTTCAGCCCCTAACCTGTCCACCTTTAGGAGATCCCTGAAAACTCACTTATTCAGGGAAGCCTATCCCACACCCACATAACAACTGTCCCCGAGCCACCCCTATCAAATTATTCCCCACATCTATTACCCTTTGTACCACTACCCCCTCCCTTTAGAATGTAAGCTCTATGAGCAGGGCCCTCCTGTCCCTTCTGTATTGAACTGTACTGTAATTGTGCTGTCCTCACTCTACATTGTAAAGCGCTCCGTAAATTGTTGGCGCTATATAAATCGTGTATAATAACAATAAAAAAAGTAGCCAGTAACGCTCCAGTCATCTTAGTGTTTGCTCTACACAAGTTACAACAATGTAATGCTGGATTTTGAAGAACAGTTACTATAGAAAAAGTACACAGCACAAAGAATTTCAATGACAGTAAATAAAATAACAGTTGGTTCATGGTACAATACAGCATTTGTATAAGTAATATAAAGCTGTTTTAATATTGTATATACCAATCTCAAAGAAAAAAATACTAAAAATAGAAGACATATATAGAAAGGTTAAATTAGTGAAAATTGTCAGGAAAGAAAGCTAGTTTATCCCTATAAGTGTAATTTGTTCTAGCCACAGAGAGTTTGGCAATGGTAGTGTTCAGAGCTCCCAAAGCCAAAAATAAATGAAAATGCTGAAGACTATCGTATAAGCTGAAAAAAAGAAGACATTTGATGCCAATGTGTTAATCAGTGTAACAACTTACCATGATTGTGGGCCATTGGAGGAGCAAAAGCACATCAGTACTGCTGCCTATGAATGGGTAGATACAGTATGTCCTCAGAATTTGTGGGCAAGGAAATACAGTATGTATAGATAAGTACAAATCCTTAAAGTGATAATAAACAATATCCTTAGTCTCCAAATATTTTCCATACACATACACTACCTAATGGCCCTGTATTCTATTTTTTATGAAATTGTTTCTAATAGGGCGTACACACGGTCGGACTTTGTTCGGACATTCCGACAACAAAATCCTAGGATTTTTTCCGACGGATGTTGGCTCAAACTTGTCTTGCATACACACGGTCACACAAAGTTGTCGGAAAATCCGATCGTTCTAAACGCGGTGACGTAAAACATGTACGTCGGGACTATAAACAGGGCAGTGGCCAATAGCCTTGATCTCTTTATTTATTCTGAGCATGCGTGGCACTTTGTCCGTCGGATTTGTGTACACACGATTGGAATTTCCAACAATGGATTTTGTTGTCGGAAAATTTTATCTCCTGCTCTCTAACTTTGTGTGTCGGAAAATCCGATGGAAAATGTCCGATGGAGCCCACACACGGTCGGAATTTCCGACAACACGCTCCGATCGGACATTGTCCATCGGAAAATCCGACCGTGTGTACGGGGCATTACTGTGTATTTTTCTGGCTTCTTGTAATATCCTTTATGAGCTCCTGAACATCTTGTAAGGAAAGGCTTGCCAATAGATGAGATGACTACTCTGGATGGACTTCTGTGCACAGGCTAAAACAGGATCAGTGCGGGCTTGTCTTCAGCCTCCTGTGTTCCTGTGATTCTGTATCCTGATTCCAGTTGTTGACCTGGCTTGTCTTGACCACTCTCTGAACTCCGCTTGAACTGACCTCAGCTTGTCCCATGACCTTCGCTTTTGTCTGCCCATTGGCTCCTGCTTCTCTTATCAGTTCCAGACCCGGCTTGTTTCCTGACCACGCTCCTGACTTTATATATATATATATATATATATATATATATATATATATATATATGTACTGTATTTATAGGTTACATGTTTAGAGTTACAGAGGAGGTCTAGTGCTAGAATTATTGCTCTCGCTCTAACAATCGTGGCGTATGTACCCTGTGTGTATCTGGCTCTGATACTAGCCAGTGCCTCACTAGAAGGGATGGACGAACGGTTCGGCCCGAGCATAAGTTCAGGCCAAACTTTGGTTGTTCGGATGTTCTGCGAACACCAAAGAATAAGCGGTGTTCGGGGCAAATTTGAAAGCCCCCGGAACACTGTTAAAAGTCTATGGGACACTAACATGAAAAATCAAAAGTGCTCATTTTAAAGGCTTATATGCAAGTTATTGTCATAAAAAGTGTTTGGGGACCTGGGTCCTGCCCCAGGGGACATGTATCAATACAATTTTTTTTTTTTTTTTTCGGGAGCAGTGATTTTTTTAATGCTTAAAGTGAAACAATAAAAATGAAATATTCCTTTAAATATCATACCTGGGGGGTGTCTAAAGTATGCACGTAAAGTGGCGCATTTTTCCCGTGTTTAGAACAGTACTACAGCAAAATGACATTTCTAAAGGAAAAATTGTCATTTAAAACTGATCATGGCTGTAATGAATTATCGGGTCTCGGCAATATAGATAAGACTCATTGATTCCCCCCCAGTCCATTACCAGGCCCTTTGGGACTGGTATGAATATTAAGGGGAACCCCGAACCAAAATTAAAAAAAAATTTGTGGGGGTCCCCCCGAAAATCCATACCAGACCCTTCGGGAGAGGGCGCCCTCCTCCTGAACCGTACCAGGCCACATGCCCTCAACATGGGGCGGGTGCTTTGGGGTAGCCCCCCAAAGCACATTGTCCCCATGTTGATGGGGACAAGGGCCTCACCCCCACAACCCTTGCCCAGTGGTTGTGGGGGGTCTGCGGGCGGGGGGCTTATCGGAATCTGGAAGCCCCTTTTAACAAGGGGACCCCCAGATCCCGACCACCCCCTGTGTGAAATGGTAACGGAGTGCAAATGTACCTCTGCCATTTCACAAAAAAGTGTCATCTTCTTATATCGCTCCGCCGACAGACCGAAAAAGAAAAAAAAAATCCGCCACTGATCCTTCTCTATGGGAGGCTCCTGCTGTGTGACGCTTCTTCACTGATGACAGTTCTTAAATAATTGAGGGCAGGGCCACCCGGTGACATACCCAGGTAACCCCACCCCCTCTGACGCCACGGGGACTTTCTCATGGCTTCCCCGTGGTGTCAGAGGGGGGCGGGGCCACCTGGTTACTGGACTGGAGGGGATCTCATGCTCTTTTTTTCAATGAGTTTCATCTATATTGCCAAGACCTGACTATTCATTACAGTCGCGATCAGTTTTAAATGACATTTTTTCCTTTAGAAATGTCATTTTGCTGTGGTACTGTTCTAAACTCAGGAAAAATGCACCACTTTACAGGCATACTATAAACACCCCCCCAGGTACGATATTTAAAGGAATATTTCATTTTTATTGTTTCACTTTAGGCATGAAAAAATCACTGCTCCTGAAAAAACGGCTGTTTTTTTTAACAAAAAATTTGCATTAATACATGTCCCTTAGGGCAGGACCCAGGTCCCCAAACACTTTTTATGACAATAAGTTGCATATAAGCCTTTAAAATGAGCACTTTTGATTATTCATGTTCATGTCCCATAGACTTTAATGGTGTTCGTGTGTTCTGCCAAATTTTTTGCCTGTTCGGTATGTTCTGGTGCAAACCGAACCGGAACTACTGAACTACTCACTAGCCACTGACCTTACCGCACGTCCCTGCTTCTGAATACTTCAGCTGCCCAGCGTGGATACCTGCCCTGCTGCTAGCAAAACTTACAGGTACTCATGCTACTCTGTACTCCTGCGCTGTCTCTAGAGACTGAGCTGTCCACTAGAAGCTTGACAGCTGCAATCAGGTGATTGCAGCTGAAAAGCTTCACTGGGATGTGTTTGGAGTGTAAACAGGGCGCAGGCCATGCGTCCTGTTTACACTCCCAGTCCCACTCTACATCCATAAATTCCATCCTGTTGCACCTGATTGGCGGGTCCGGAGGACGGTGGGCGGGGCTTATCTCAGAACCGTCACTTCTGGATTCCCCACCACTAGGACAGCACGGCCTGACGGAACGGACGGGTAAGCTAATAACTTAGCTAAGCAGCACTGATCTGTCCATCTCAGTGTCGCCCACCAGCTTGTCTGGACATGGATTGTGTCAGTTATACTGATTGATAGGCACAGTAACGCTGATTGATAGGCACAGTAATGCCCCGTACACATGGTCGGATCTTCCGATGGAAAATGTGTGATAGGACCTTGCTGTCGGAAATTCCGACCGTGTGTAGGCTCCATCACACATTTTCCATCGGATTTTCCGACACACAAAGTTTTATAGCAGGCTATAAAATTTTCCGACAACAAAATCCGTTGTCGGAATTTCCGATCATGTGTACACAAATCCGACGCACAAAGTGCCACGCATGCTCAGAATAAAAAAAAGATGAAAGCTATTGGCTACTGCCCCGTTTATAGTCCCGACGTATGTGTTTTTTTACGTCACTGCATTCAGAATGATCGGATTTTCCGACAACTTTGTGTGACTTGTGTGTATGCAAGACAAGTTTGAGCCAACATCCGTCGGAAAAAATCCTAGGATTTTGTTGTCGGAATGTCCGATCAATCTCCGACCATGTGTACGGGGCATAAGGCTGCATTTTGATGGGCACAGTGAGGCTGCATTTTGATGGGCACAGTGAGGCTGCATTTTGATGGGCACATCAATTGATGGGCACAGTGAGGCTACAATCGATGGGCACAGTGAGGCTACAATCGATGGGCACAGTGAGGCTACAATCGATGGGCACAGTGAGGCTACAATCGATGGGCACAGTGAGGCTACAATTGATGGGCACAGTGAGGCTGCATTTGATGGGCACAGTGAGGCTGCAATTGATGGCACAGTGAGGCTGTAATTGATGGGCACAGCGAGGCTGTAATTGATGGGCACAGTGGCGCTGCATTTGATGGGCACAGTGGTGCAGCATTTGATGGGCACAGTGAGGCTGCAATTGATGGGCACAGTGAGGCTGCAATTGATGGGTACAGTGAGGCTACAATTGATGAGCTCAGTGAGGCTACAATTGATGGGCACAGTGAGGCTGCAATTGATGGGTACAGTGAGGCTACAATTGATGGGCACAGTTGCTGCAATTGATGGGTACAGTGAGGCTAAAATTGATAGGCACAGTGAGGCTACAATTGATCAATTGATGAGCACAGTGAGGGTACAATTGATGGGAACAGTGGCTGCAATTGATGGGCACAGTGAGGCTGCATTTGATGGGCACAGTGAGTCTGCAACTTATGGGCACAGTGAGGCTGCATGTGATGGGCACAGTGAGGCTGCATTTGATGGGCACAGTGAGTCTGCAACTGATAGGCACAGTGAGGCTGCATGTGATGGGCACAGTGAGGCTGCAATTGATGGGCACAGTGAGGCTACAATTGATGGGCCCAGTGAGGCTACAATTTGTGCACAAGCCGCCACTGGAGGCCTTCCTCATCATATCAGGCTCTGCTACCAGGTATGTGATACTCCTTTTCCTTCTCACTTCCGTTTGTTTGGAACACGCTGTGCATATTAGTTGTAGTCATGTGCACTGCTCAATGCACACTACAAATCTCATAGTCCATAAATTCTGGTCCATTTTGAGAATGAGCAAGAAGGGTTGGCTACACAAGCAACAACAAAAAAAAGCAATTATGGGGATTTGAAGTAGGCTGTGAGCAGTAGAACTTTTCTGAGTTAGGCATTTTTAAAATATATTTAGTGTCACTTTAAACGAGTTGGTAGTGCATTAAGATCCTATGTAAGCTATGCTCTCCACTGCTGCCTCCTAGCCAGCACTGGGAAGATTCAGAGAAAAGGTTGAATAGTTAATACATTGGTGGGATGATGGTCTGATTGCTAATTTCTGAATAACTAGATCTCTCCATGTGTAGTCACCTTAACTGAAGCCGGAAATCTGAATATAAAGATCAAATACTGGATTCCTTTCAATTTTAACCTTAGTAACATCATCTTTCACATCTAAGCAGCAGAGTCTATATTTCCAAAGGGGACACGAGTGAAAAATATTGTTTGAAGTTATTATTATTATTATTATAATACAGGATTTATATAGCGCCAATAGTTTACGCAGTGCTTTACAATATAAAAGGGAGACAATACAGTTATAATACAATAAAATACAGGAGGATTAAGAGGGCCCTGCTCAGAAAAGCTTACAATCTAATAGGTTCTGAAAGGATTCCAAAGAGCATGAACTTTATACAACAAAGGATGATATTAGGCATTCCTTCTAATGCACCAACATGACCCCGTTATTATCATTGTGCCATTTCTGTCTGCCTCACAGACACTAACTACTTCCAAAGTGTTTTGTTCAGCGTTAGCTTCCCTTTCACTCCAGAGAATGGGTGGAAATTCGTTCCAATCTAATCTAATAAAGGCACAAATGTTTACCGAAAATGTAATCAAGTCATAATTATTATTTGGTTTTATTTATTTGCTGCTAAAGGGATTCCCAAGCAGGCGCAGGCTGATTATATAAAAAAGCAAAAAAATTCTCTTGGAGAGACACATGTCTATTGTTTACCGGATGTGTAATCAAGACAGCAACTTTTGTTTTCACCCGTGTGCCTTTCCCAAGGATTTGCAGCTGAAACTACTTAATAAAAAAGAAAGAGAATATATGTGTGTATAAAGCTGTATAATTTGTATTGAACATGTATTTTTTATTTATATCATATATACAATTTAAACAATTAGAGTTGATTGATTAATAGTTTAATTAAACTTGTTTTGTTTTTGTTTTTTATCCCTATTGTAATGCATTATGGTTTCAAAGAATAGCTATTACATTGTGTAGATTAAAATAAAAGATTGGATGATGGAAAGATAGAAAGTCAGTGTTTTGATTTAATGGTACATCTGAGAAACCTATGTGTTTGTTCACCTTGATAAGGCAAACAATACAGACATACAAAACCAAATGGAAGCTCATGGTGTTTAATTTTTACAGTTTTACATACCCAAGAAGACTTATTAGCCTGAAATGTTCATCAACTTGATCACATTGATTGGCGGTCACTTTATTGTGGTCAGATTGGACGGATTATATCATCCATTACTATATTAGTCATACATATTTTGTAAAAAATATTACAATTTAAAAAATTTTACTTTGCATAATGTAGTCTTCATAGTAACAACTTTTTATCCCTATTAATTTTCTATATTATATAGTGCCAACTTATTACCCTGCATTCTACCAAGTATCTTTTTAAATCCAATTAGATCAGTCCATGTTTACCAAAGGAGCTCACAATCTAGTGTCCCTACCATACTCAAACACACAAAGGGCACTTATGGTAAAAAGCTCATAATCTTACTGGCATCTTGGATTGTGGAAGGAAACCTTCAAAGACATAGGAAGAACAAATAGCCTTAAACAGATAAGGGTTGATTTACTAAAACTGAAGAGTGCAAAATCTGGTGCAGCTTCTAACTTTAGTTTGTTCAATTAAGCTTTGACAGAAAAATGTTGAAGCTGATGGTTTCTATGCACAGCTGCACCAAATTTTCACCAGTTTTAGTAAATCAACCCCATAGTGTTCTAGGAAGGATTCAAACCCATGAACCAACATTGGGGGGGTTTACAAAAACTGGTGCACACAGAATCAGGTGCAATTGCACATAGAGCCAATCACCTTGTAGGTTTTATTGTCAAAACTTAATTGAAAAAGCTGAAGTTAGATAGTAAATCTCCCCCTGTGAGCCAAGAGTTCTAAAGCTGGCCATAGATGATGCAATTTTCTTTCATGCAACCTGTGGTTACAGTAAAGAAAATCGCTTGATTCCCATAACAACACAGTCAGTGTTGATCTGGGAATCCTTCCTGCAGGGCTATTGTGTTCTCCTGACAGAGAGGGTGGGAACTGGCCCAGCCTGGAGAACACACAGTGATTGACAGCAGCTATAGCCCCTGGCAATAATTGCATGAAAGATCCGTCAGGCTGGTTGTACCCAAGTTGATCGATTGATCAACTTAGGTACAATCAGCCTGCCCATACATGGTTTGAATCTTGGCCGGTCCCTGCTAAACCGGCCGAGATTCTGTCTATTGCCAGGTTTACTCTAGCCAGCCTAGTGGGCTACTCCGATACAGGGTCTGTATCAACAGGCTTTTGTTCACTTCAGAATTGCTTCCCTCCCTATAGAAGTCTTTGGGGTTGCAAAATCAGCTACAGCAGATCAAATTCAGGTCAAATGCACCTGCAATTAATTCTGAGTGATCTCAGAAGTGTCACAACCTGATGTCAAAAGCACACCACATTTACCTATTGAAGCCTGTCAACACAAGCCTATACTATGCTTTAAAGTTGATGTATAGTAAAACCACTACATTTCAAAACAATACGTTTTAAATTGGCAATGTTGTGGCACACCTGCAGGTGTTGACTGTGAATATACCAAGTTCGATCCAGCCCTGGTGACACTCTCAGTACCACAAACCAAAAAGATGATGTGACAGGCAAAGTCTGACCTTTTTTTTTATCAGCTGAAATAATAAAGAACTTAAGCCTCATACACACGATCTGATTTTCCGATGGGAATTGTGTGATGACAGGCTGTTGGTGGAAAATCCAACCGTTTGTACGCTCCATCAGACAATTGTTGACCAACTTTCTGTGGACAAATTTTGGATGGCAGGTTTATAAATTTTCCGTGGACAATGGTCTCTTGTCGGATTTTCTGAGCATGTGTACACAAGTCCGTCAGACAAAAGTCCAAAGTACAAACACGCATGCTCAAAAGCTAGGACGAGCCGGAAGCGGTCGGTCTTGTAAACTAGCGTTCGTAATGGAGAATTAAAATTTGTGACATGGCAAATTATGAAATCTCGAAATGCAGCGCACATTTTCTTCTTCTCTAATGGGATAATAATGAAGCTGCTTTGCTGGTGATACTGATGGAGTTATGGAAAACACATTTTTAAAGGCTTTTTTTTCTAGTGATAGCAAGAATAATATTATTATGCTTGTTATTTATTTTTATTTTTTTGGTGCAAGTTACCACAGCACCATTATCCCGTAGTTTTCAAGATCAAAGATACAACTATGTTGGTGTCCCTTGTTAATTTTACATTGTATTTTTTAAAATGTAACTGCCTACTCACAAATAGGGATGGGCGAACAGTTCGGCCTGAGCATAAGTTCGGGCCGAACTTTCGTTGTTCGGACGTTCGGAGAACAGCCGAGCAAACGGGATGTTCGACCGTTTGTTCGGGCCCGCCGGACCGACCACAATGCATTGGGTGTTGAACAGTGCATTGCAAGCCCTGATTGGCTGAAGCAGTGAAAGCTTCAGCCAATCAGGGCACAGAGCACTGTCAGAGTCTTGATTGGACACTGTCATCATGACTTTATCCAATCAAGGCTCATTCTCGCCCCACAGTATAAAAGTATTCTTTCAATGGCAGCCATTTTCAGTGTGATTTTGGCGTGGAGAGAGATAGAACAGGGCTTTGTTCAGTGCTATTAGTTAGTGTGCTATACTGTACTATTTTGCTTCAATTGTCAGTGTAGAATATTAGTTTAGTGTCAGTCTAGGAATAGTGTGAGTGTAGTGGGGAGGACCATCATTCAGCTTTTCATAGTGTGCAGCTAGAGTAGGGACAGCTCAGATAGTTTCAGTGTAGTGTAGTGAGAACGTGTCAGTAATCTTGACATTAGTATATAGCTAGAGTAGGGACAGTTCAGATAGCTTCAGTGTAGTGACGGTTGAACACTGTCTATTTAATTGCGTTACTGCCAGTTTAACGCCATATCGTATTGCGTGCATTACTGCCAGTTTAACGCCATATAGTTTTGCATGCGTTACTGCCAGTTTAAGGCCATATTGTATTGCGTGCATTACTGACAGCGTAACGCCATATAGTTTTGCATGCGTTACTGCCAGTTTAACGCCATATAGTTTTGCTTGCATTACTGCCAGTTTAACGCCATATAGTTATGCGTGCGTTACTGCCAGTTTAACGCCATATAGTTTTGCGTGCGTTACTGCCTGTTTAACGCCATATAGTTTTGCGTGCGTTACTGCCAGTTTAATGCCATATCATTTTGCGTGCGTTACTGCTAGTTTAACGCCATATCATTTTGCGTGCGTTACTGCCTGTTTAACGCCATATAGTTTTTTGTGCATTACTGCCAGTTTAACGCCATATAGTTCTGTGTGCGTTACTGCCAGATTAACGCCTTATCGTTTTGCGTGCGTTACTGACAGTTTAACGCCATATAGTTTTGCGTGCAATACTGCCAGTTTAACGCCATATCGTATTGCGTGCGCTACTGCCAGTTTAACGCCATATAGTTTTGTGTGAGTTACTGCCTGTTTAACGCCATATAGTTTTGCGTGCGTTACTGCCAGTTTAACGCCATATCATTTTGCGTGCATTACTGCCAGTTTAATGACATATAGTTTTGCGTGCGTTACTGACAGTTTAACGACATATCGCATTGCGTGCGCTACTGCCAGTTTAACTCCATATAGTTTTGCGTGAGTTACTGCCAGTTTAACACCATATAGTTTTGCGTGCGGTACTGCCAGTTTAATGCCATATAGTTCAGTGTGCGTTACTACAAGTTTAACTCCATATAGTTTTGTGCGTTACTGCCAGTTTAATGCCATTTATTTGTGTGTGCGTTACTGCCAGTTTAACGCCATATAGTTCTGTGCATCACTGTTCCCCAAGCTGCAGCATATTGCCAAGTTGTCTCCAGTGGTAATGATGAAGATGGAGGAGATGGAGATGATGATGATGACGATGATGAGGTCACTGATGCGACTTGAAGGTGAGGCGGCACAACCCCAAGGCATCAAGAAAGAGTAGAGAGCAGCCACCCTATTCCATCACATTCTGAAGCTGTTATCTCCCGGCCCACTCCCCACAGCTCAGCTGTCTGGGCTTTTTTCAGCACATCTGCAGCAGATCGCACTGTTGCTATCTTCAAACTGTGTCACAGGCACATCAAACGTGGCAAAAACACCAACCATTTGGGTACCACATGCCTCACAAGGCATTTAACGTCAAACCACTCAGCCCGTTGGCAAGAGCACCTAAAAACCACACAAAAGGGGCACAAATCTGTCTCTCCTACTCCTCCTTACCCACTTCAGTCTGCCCCTGTGATACCGAGTCATTACCTTTCAGCAGCCTCCACTGACAGGGATGATGGTATAGCACAGGGTGTCCAAGGTCCTAGCAGCTCATCTACCAGCAGCACACCACCAGCTGTAGACTGTAGCCGGCAAATTTCTCTGCCCCATCTTCTGCAGTGGAAAAAAAAATACAGTCCCTGCCACCCACATGCCCAGCGCCTGAATGCAAGCTTGTCAAATCTGTTGGCTCTCCAACTTCTGCCTTTCAGCCTGGTTAATTCTGCTCCCTTTCGTGAATTTGCACAATGTGCTGTACCACAATGGCAGGTTCCCAGTCGATACTACTTTTCATGTAAGGCCATTCCATCTCTCTACCATCACGTGGAAGGGAATGTTCTGGCATCGTTGGGCAAGGCAGTCAGCCATAAAATCCACCTTACTGCTGACCTATGGTCCAGCAAGCATGGGCTGGGACGATATATTTAGTTCACAACACATTGGGTAACGCTGCTTGCAACTTGAAAGGATGCAGGACAGGGCTCAGTGCTGCAGCTTGTTGTGCCCCCACGTCTCCATACAGCTGGTGGTGATGATGCCAGACCTGTGAGCTCTACCCCCTCCTTCTCCTCCGCCACCTCCACGCCCTCCTCTGCAGAATTGTTGTATGAACAACTAAGAGTTCAAAGGGATTTTCCCAGAGTCAGGCTAAAAGGTGTTGTGCAGTGTTTCAGCTGGTGTGTTTAGGGGACAGAAACCACACCGGAGCAGAGATTCTTGCTGCTCTGCAATGACAGTCTCTGACGTAGTTCACACCATGCCAGCTGGAGCCAGGAATGGTGGTGTCCAATAATGGCTCAAACCTCCTGTCCGTCCTTAGACAGGAAAAGTTGACACATGTGCCATGCCTGGCACATGTCCTCAATTTGGTGGTGCAGCATTTCCTAAGTACGTACCCAGGGTTGCAAGATGTACTAAAGCAGGCCAGAAGAGTCTGTAGCCATTTCAGGCGGTCGTACACAGCCAGTGCTCGGTTGGCTGAAATTCAGTGGGAATTCCACCTGCCCGTAAACCGCCTGATTTGTGGCATGCCCACC
This sequence comes from Lithobates clamitans, assembly GCA_037952925.1. Taxonomy (NCBI): domain Eukaryota; kingdom Metazoa; phylum Chordata; class Amphibia; order Anura; family Ranidae; genus Lithobates; species Lithobates clamitans. The sequence continues at coordinate 1,384,859 of JBBGZY010000455.1, read as the reverse complement.
AGGTGGAACTCAACTTTGGGAATGCTACAGCGGCTATACATGCAGCAGAGGGCCATCAACCAGTACTTGTGTCAGTACAGCACGACGACAGGCTCAGGCCACCTCTGCTTTTTTTTTTCCCCATGCCAATGGCTGATAATTAAGAAAGCATGCACTGTATTGTCACCATTTGAGGAGGCCACAAGGATGGTGAGCAGTAACAGTGCATGCATCAGTGGCACAATCCCTGTTGTGTTCCTGCTGGAGCAGACTCTGCATGGCATTATGGACAGGGCACTGGAGGCAGGGCAGCAGGAGGAACAGGAGGACTTCCTTTCCTCTCAAGGCCCACTTTATGCAGACACCATCATTCCTATGTCACAGAACACACAGGAGGAGAGAGGGGAGGAGGATGAGGATGAGGAGGAGGATTCTGGCACTTTCATAGGCTTTGAAGAAGAGGAAGACATGCGTCAATCTGTAAGCAGTGGCTTTCCAACCCCAGGACCCTTGGGAGTAGTACGTGGCTGGGAGGAGGAAGTTCCAGATGCTGTCACCCTGAGTGACCCCGAGGAGTCTGCTTCTCAAGCCTCTGCAAATTTGAGGCACATGGGCAACCTCATGCTTCAAAGCCTGTGAAAGGACCCAAGAATACGTGGCATAAAGGAGAAGGATGATTACTGGTTGGCAACCCTCCTTGACCACCGTTATAAGGGGAAGGTCTCTGAACTCATCCCGTCCCCACAGAGAGTGCAGAGGATAAAATCTCTTGAGGACACATTAAAGAGGATTTTATTGAACATTTTTCCGGACTCTAGTAGGTTACAGTGTGGTGGAAAACGTCGTTTTGGGTCTTCCATTGGTCAAGAAAGGAGTGTTGGAGAAGGCATCCGTCTAAGTGAGGCATTTCGGAATTTTTTTAGTCCTCGCCGCCCAGGGCTGTCAGCTTTCACATCCCATCGGCATTGTCTGTATTACATGGTGGACGATTACCTCGGGGCCAGAACAGAGACAGAGAGCTTTCCAGCTGACGATCCACTGGCTTACTAGGTCATGAGAATAGACCACTGGCCAGAACTTGCCCAGTATGCTATTGAGTTGTTGGGCTGCCCTGCATCCAGTGTGCTTTCAGAACGGGCATTCAGTGCTGCAGGAGGTTTCGTTACTGATCATAGAATGCATCTGTCCACAGACTCTGTGGACCGTTTGACTTTTATAAAAATGAATCAGTCTTGGATTACCAGCTATGAAGCCCCTGATGCCAATGTCACTGATTAAGTCTTTTTGGGATGTGGAATCTCTGCAGGACTTTGAGGCTGCCTAGCTTTGAGGGTGTTCAATCATTTCATCTGGAAGAATGTTTTTGGTATAGGTTTCATGGGCACAATTAACACCCAAAGACCAATTTTTCTGCACCTGTTTGACAGGTGCATATCATTGCAATTTTTTACAGCAAGGCAATTTCTTGCTTGCATCAAGAGTACCTCTATGGGGTAACGGTGAGAAGGCACTACCGACACCCAAAGACCAATTATTCTTCACCTGTTTGACAGGTGCATATCATTGCGATTTTTTACAGCAAGGCAAATTCTTCCTTTCATCAAGAGTACCTCTATAGGATTACAGTGGGAAGGCACCACTGACACCCAAAGACCAATTTTTCTGCACCTGTTTGACAGGTGCATATTATTGCAATTTTTTACAGCAAGGCAAATTCTTGCTTTCATCAAGAGTACCTCTATAGGGTTGCAGTGGGAAGGCGCCACCGACATACCCAAAGACCAATTTTTCAGCACCTGTTTGACAGGTGCATATCATTGCAATTTTTTACAGCAAGGCCAATTCTTGCTTGCATCAAGAATACCTCTATAGGGTTACGGTGGGAAGGCACCACCGACACCCAAAGACCAATTTTTCTGCACCTGTTTGACAGGTGCATATCATTGCACTGTTTTACAGCGAGGCAAATTCTTGCTTTCATCAAGATTATCTCTATAGGGTTCTGTGGGAAGGTGCCACCGACACCCAAAGACCAATTTTAACGCACCCGTTACTTCTATCCAAAGTCAAAGTGACACCAGAATGTATCCAAAAAATCTCTAATCTTGTTCCCAGTGCACTACATTGTGGCCTGATCATACACATTGGCTCCCCAGCTGTTGATGAGCAAAATAAAGGCAGCTTGCAGGAAAAATGTCTTTTTTTTGGCTTTATAAATGCAATTATTGCTGCAGCAAATTCTAGACATGGTTCAAATCTGCCTCTTTACAGTTAGACTAAGGGGACAACCCCCTGGCACTATATTTGAAGGATTTTTTCATTTTTAGGCTTTCACTTTTAAAATAAAAAAATCACTGCTCATTTAAAAATTACGTTTTTCACAAACTTTTTTTTATTGATCCATGCCCCCCAGGGCAGTACCCAGACCCCTATAACCATTGTATGCCTAATTACTTGCATTTAATCCTTCAATATGGGCACTTGTGATATTTGACGTTCGGGTCCCATTGACTTTAATGGGGTTTGTTGTTCAGGTCCGAACGTTTGCAGTGTTCGGAAGTTCTGGTCCGAACTGAACAGGGGTCCATTCGGCCCATCCCTACTCACAAACTGTCATTTTAAGTAAAACACATAGCCAAGTATTATTCTCCACAATTTTTTTTATTGTGCATTAAAAAAAAAGAAAACAAATAAAATTATGCTATCTGCCAATAGAACTTAACCAAAAAGTGCATTCTATACATCCAAAAATATAGAAAATACACCAATTAAAATAATAATTCAACCAAAAAAGAAAATAAAAGCCTCATGCATGTGTCCTGCTTCTTAATATAGGGGGTCAACAATGCCAAAAGTTGGTAAAAGCAGGGGTCCATCATCCAGAGATAATTCCAAAAATCATCTGGATTATTCTCCTGGAGCTCCCTCCTAAAGACATATGACATCATTTGTCACGAATAATAAAGCAACCAATTTTTGGTCCAAGAAATCCTCCTCCTCCTGTTCCTGGACTGGACTTGGGTCAAAGCAATAACTCCAAGGCCAATAATAAACAACACGTGATCTCTTCCAATTTCCAACATGACTGGTTGACGAAACGAACTGAAAAGCATGAAATGAAAAGTGTGAAATGAAAAGCGCGACTCAACACTCACCAAACTTCTACTAACACGAAATAAGCAGAAGGAGCCCAAAGGGTGGCGCAAGACAATTGAACTTCCTCTTTATCGTCTCGTAGTATGTCTAGTACGTCACTACATTCATGTTTGTTGGCCGACAATTGCTTGCCGTTTGTATGCAAGACAAGTTTTAGGCCAAAGCACTTCAGACAAAAGTCAGAGGATTTGTCTGCGGAAAATCCGATCGTGTGTATGAGGCTTAAGTCAATAAGGCAAGACACAGTAGTAATAAATAGCAGTTACAATGTGGTGATTTCCATGATACTCACCACCATCTAGTGACCAAGTGTGGTATCTTTTGTCTTAGATCATAATAACTATTAATGGCTAATAACATTTTTGGGTGGTCTCATCCACAGAATGAATGTATATAAATTTTCACTGGGTGAATTACTATGCATTTTTTTTAATTTAAGTAATCAGTTTGGAGCTTGTAATCTCTTTGGAAATATAAAGTTTCACAATATTCCTGGCTGAAAAATGCATACTCTCCACCTCCAAAACAGCATTACATCATAACGAATGTGATCCTATCTAGGAAAATAAATAAATAAATGCATTTATTTAAAAAAATGTTTTTAGAAACAATACAGTTTTATTTATGGCCAAAGTATGCCAACTTACTGCCCCTCAAATTGTCTCTCTTGAAAAATGCTAAGATTCTGTTAAGTAAATATCTGGTGCAGCTGCGCATAGGAACCAATCAGCTTCTAGGTTTTAGGCCGGGTTCACACTGGTACAACATACACTCTGACTTTGGGAGCACATGTCGCATTACGTGTGTAAATCAATGATCCTCTAGGAGAGCTGTCTTCACTGTTCTGACTTTGAAAAAGGTTTCTGCACTACTTTGGTCCGACTTTGGTCCTACTTCAGCCCATTGAATATCATTGAAGTCAGATCAAAGTCGGTTCCTTGTCCTAACCATCCAAATATGGTGATTACAGCAGCAGTAAAAGGAGTTCATGTCACACGGGGACAGGTTAGACTATCTCAAAGTTGGAGCAAAATCTTATCTTGTTCATTCAAGTAAGATGGAATTAGGACCGGAGTAGGACCGATGTCGGACGATGTCACAGAGCAAAGTCGTACAACAGTTGTATCATACCAGTGTGAACCCAGCCGTAGGCCGGGTTCACACTGGTACATCACGACAGTCGTACAACTGTGGATCCGACTTTGCCCTGCGACTTGAAGTCCGACATCAGTCCGACTTCAATGAACGGGGATCCGACTTTGATCTCAACAATGCAAGCACTTTGTGTCTGGTATGAATCTTTAGGGGAAACTCCACACCAAATTAAAAAAAAAAAACAGCATAGGTTCCCCCTCCAAGAGCATACCAGGCCCTTCGGTCTGGTATGGATTTTAAGGGGAACTCCCAAGCCGTTTTTTTGGAGGCCCCCCATTCTTATGACATCACCGCCCCACCATGACCCAGGCGGTGACATCATAAGGGATGGGCCTCTGGGTGACATCACCCATGACCCCGCCCCATGCCAATATAAGTAGTGGCACACCATGCACCAGCATTAGAGCCGGAGAGAGCTTCGAGTCAACATCGGACGAAGAACAGAGGGAGAAGACCCGGCAAAAGAGGGAGAAGATAGCGGAGAAGACCCGGCAGAGGCAGTAGACAATGGACAGAGGGAGAAGAACTGGAGAGGGCTAGAAGACATCAGCGGAGAGCGGAGAAAACCCGGAGAGGGGGAGAAGAACCAGCATAGGCAGAAGACGTCAGCGGGGGAGGCAGAAGGGCCAGGGAGGGGAGAAGAAATCGGAAGAGACGCCGGATCTGCCTTAATAAATTACTTTAAGAACCTGTGTACTGTGTTTTATTTTTCACACCTTTTTTTTTAGGTGAATAGGTAGGGGTACAATGTACCCAATACTCATTCACATAGGGTGGAGGGCCGGGATCTGGGGACCACCATGTTAAAGGGAGCTTCCAGGTTCTGATAAGCCCCCCGCCCACAGACCCTGACCAATGGCTAGGCTTGTCGGGAAGAGGCCCTTGCCCCATCAACATGGGGGCAAGGTGCTTTGGGGTGGGAGGCGCAGGGCCCCCCTGCCCCAAAGCACCTACCCACCATGTTAAGGGCATGCAGCCTGGTACGGTTCAGGAGGCTGGCGCTAGCTCATCCCCACTCCCTTTCCTGACCTGCCAGGCTGCATGCTCGGATAAGGATCTGGTGTGGATTTTGGAGGGGCACCCATGCCATGTTTTCGGCATGGGGGTTCACCTTAAAATCAATACCAGACTGAAGGGCCTGGTATGCTCTTGGAGGGGGAACCCATGCCATTTTTTTTTTAATTTGGTGTGGAGTTCTCCTTCAAGTTCATCAAAGCACAAGTCGGCTCAGTTAAGACCGCGATCCAACTTTGCTCCAACTTCAGTGATATTCAATGGGCTGAAGTAGGATCAAAGTCAGAACAAAGTAGTGCAGGGAGCATTTTCAAAGTCAGACTGACCTGTTTCGGACCACTTAAGACGGCTCTCATAGGGAAACATTGCTTTTCACACGTCATGCGACATGAGATTCCAATGTCGGAGCGGTTGTCGTACCAGTGTGAACCCGGTCTAATTGTCAAAGCTTATTTGAACAAGCTTAAATTAATAGCTTATTGGTTACTTTGCACAGCTGCACCACATTTTGGGTGCACCAGTGGTATTATAAAAAAATACACCTTCATTTATTTTTTCATGCTAAAATAGTACTAATCTTTGTCTCCAATATTAGCTCACATTACAATGGACAAGATTATTTTGAGCTATTCCATAGGATTTTTATTGTGTCTTCTAAAAAATATATTTTTGTTATTAATATTTCTGTCTGAAAGAAGATGACTCTCTGCCTGGAAATGTGCCTCCTTTAACAAAGGATGAAATTCTGTTCTGCAAATATGTGCAGTTTCTAAAACTGTCCAAAATAATGCAGTTTCAGGTAATATTTCTAGGCTAATCTATGCATCAAGATGGCTGCTTAAGCCGGGAGCTGCAATATCTGCTTGAGCTGCCCACGCTGCTCCTATGCTCTCCTTCACCCCCTTCACTCTCTAACAACCTGCACCATGCCCTGAAGGAAACAGGAAGCCCCGCAGCCTCAGAAGCTGTTGGATTTCTTACCCTCAATACCCCTGAGACCACAACAAGGTTGTGCTGGTTCTCCTTTAACAAGGGCCACTGCTGGTTCTATAGCAGCAGCTTATCCACTATCTCCTTATACAGTAGCATGATTGGCTGGGAACTCAGCGGGCTGCAGTCCCTTCTCGCATACCTTCTGCAGCCCGGTCCAGTCTAAGCCTCGCAGAGACTACCCGGCATAATATGAGGATCGCATGGATCAAAGCGAAACTCATGGATTTAGAAGATAGATCACCATGGAACAATTTTAAAATATGCAGTATTCCTGAAACGTCACAACTTCCACCCTTTGTGCGAGATTTGTTTTCAGCGGTGATACCTTTAACCATAGACAGGATACATTACAATTGGGCGGATTTAAGGCCTACCAATATACTAGGATACATCATGTACCCAAACCTTATCTACCTGCAGAGATCCCCAGAGATGTTATCCTATGGATTCACTTTTTTAGGTTAAAGAACAGTTGTCAGAGGCATTCCGCCATTCGGATGAACTTCCTGAACAGGCCTCTATTCTCCATCTCCTTCCAGATCTGTCACAATACACTATTCAAAAATGCAAGAACCTCCTGTCCATTAAAAAAGCTCTCATGAACCACAACATTCCATACAAGTGGAAATACTCTGCAAAGCTTGAGATAACACTTTGTGGCTCTAGCTCCCTTATTATCACACTGGAAGAAGGCTTAACCTTTTGTGACAATGGGATGTTATCCTAAAAGCTCCTCCTGCTGCATACTGGCCCCATTTCCCTTCTAAGGCAACTCCAGATTGGCAAACTGCCAGCCATCACCGTGACACTTAATATATTGTCAGGCTGGCTCATTATATCTATTATGCACCACTTGTGCTCTACAACTCTACCAGCAAAATTGGAGTGATTGCCACCTTACTCCCTGATCCCTGCTATCTATAGCAGACTACTCTGCTCCAGACTATCCCTGTTCAGTGGAGACCTCACCTTTTTATTTTATCTTGTTATTGTCATTACCACACTTTGTTCTCCATTAGAACTGTTTAATTTTTAGAACACCTGGTCTTTTGATACTTTTTGAATCTTGCTAGACCACTCCCTGATTCATGATTCCACCTTTTGTATGGCAACATGCTTCCTTACCATCAGTTATGGTTATGGTCGTTTCCTGGCATATTCACTCCATGATTTTAAAACCCTCACAAATCTTACATTGACTCTGGGCGAGTCTTACAACATCACCTACCCCATCTGTAGTTTATGGGACTTAAGTTTTTATCTTTAAATGTTAAAGGTCTAAATCCACATGTCAAGAGGCGTTTCATGTGGAATGAGGATCAATATACAGTCAATATACAGGGAACTTACTTCAATCTTCAGGCCACTCCTCACTGCACTCATAAAGCCTACCCACATGTCTTTCTGGCTTGCACCCTTGGGAAGAAAAAAAGAGTCCTCATAGCTATCTGACATTCGGTCTCCTTCGATCTTAAGGAGTGCGTTACAGATCCAAATGGGAGATTTGTCATTTTGTTGTGCTACCTTAACTCTAAACCTTATAATTTGGTAAATGCTTATGCTCCCAATTCCCATCAAATACGATTTGTTAAAGTCTATTCTGGAAGATTCAAGCTGTAAGCTTTGGTTTGGCAAGCTTATTATCGGCGGAGACTTTAACATGGTGGTGAACCCTTCCTTGGACTCCACCTGAAAAGTCAAAGGGCATCATCCTCTTCTCATCCAGACACTCTTCCTACTCATGAATAGATTAATTTTTGCTGATAAGTGGATGTTACAGCAGACCTCTTCCTTCTCAATACATGACATCAAATGCAAAAAATAAAGTGCAGAGCTAGGTTTAAACACAAGATGATCCTGTGCATAAGAACATATATGAAAGTAAATATAACACTGTATTATTAAAATGCAATATGACCATAAACATTACATAGAATAAATTCAAATAAAGTGCAACTATGCAGTGCACATATGATGAATTGTATTATACGCAACCAAAATATTTAGTTTTAGTGCAATCCCATGCAACAAATGCAAGATGAAAACAAAGTTGCATAAAAAACGCACACAAGTGCAAACAATATGCAAATTGTAAAGTGCAACACTAAGTTTGGGCACAAAAAGACTCTGTGCATAGGAACATATGTAAAGATAATATAACACGATAATAAATGTGTATAGTGACCATAACCTTAAGTAGCATAAACTCAAATAAAATGCAACTATACAGTGTAAATGTGATGGATTATGTTATATACAACAAAAATATTTAACTTAGTGCAGTTCCATGCGACAATGCAGAAAGAAAGTCGCATAAAAACACACAAAAGTGCAAAGCGATATGAAGAAAAAAAAATGTTCATAAATTGCTGAAATTCAATATGTGACTTCACAGTGCAGCATATAACATAGATTGAGTGCTCATCACCGTGTTTCCCGTCACCTCATTAAGATAAAAGGCTTACCAGAAAGCCTGCAACCTCCCTTATTCAGGGGGGTCAAACAGCGCTTTTAGTGAAATCCAAGATTCGCCGATGGAACACTTCAGCATTCCTCTCCAGAAGGATCCATGGACATCCACTCGAATCCCAATGATGTGAACAGCAGGATAATATAAAAAAGATAAAAGGGCTCCAATAGTATAGAATATCTTCTCAAGACGTTTTATTAAAAGACAGGAGTTGCAGTACAAAAACTCCGAGGCAAATATATAAAAATTGCGGTAATAGTCCTTGCAAGGAAAAATGGACATACAGGTCCGTTTAAAATCCAATTGCGCATGTGCAGAATGTACGTGTGTAGCGTCCCTAGGACGCTATTCTACAAACAATACCCCATAACAACATGAAAGGAGTTTGTTTAAAATCTGCAAATTTATTAAAAAAATGAAAAATTTACATGTACAGCCTTTGCCATGACACTCAAAATTGAGCTGTTTCCACTGATCATCCTTGAGGCCGGATTCACACTGGGGACACGACAGCCATCCTACTTTGGATCCGACTTTACCCTGCGACTAGAAGCCGACATGCGTCCGACTTTCCAACTTGGATCCCCGCCAATACCAGGCACTGTGTTTGGTATGAATCTTGAGGGGAAACTCCGCGCCAAATTTTAAATTAAAAAACGGCATGGGTTCCCCCTCCAAGAGCATACCAGGCCCTTGGGTCTGGTATGGATTTTAAGGGGAAACCCCTATGCTGAAAAAACGCCGTGGGGGTCCCCCCCAAATCCATACCAGACCCTTATCCGAGCACGCAGCCCGGCCGGTCAGGAAAGGGGGTGGGGACGAGCGAGTGCCCCCCTTCCTGAACCGTACCTGGCCGCATGCCCTCAACATGGGAGGGTGGGTGGGTGCTTTGGGACAGGGGGGCACCCTGCAGCCCCCCACCCCAAAGCACCTTGTCCCCATGTTGATGAGGACAAGGGCCTCTTCCCGACAACCCTGGCCGTTGGTCGTCGAGGTCTGCGGGCAGAGGGCTTATTGGAATCCGGGAGCCCCCTTTAATAAGGGGGCCCCCAGATCCCAGCCCCCCACCCTATGTGAATTAGTATGGGGTACATCGTACCCCTACCCATTCACCTAGGAAAAAAAGTGTCAATAAAAAAAACACACTAGACAGGTTTTTAAAGTAATTTTTTAGGCAGCTCCGGGGGTCTTCTTCCGGCTCCAGGGGTCTTCTTCTGAGTTTGAGGGTCTCTTCCTTCTTCTCCGCGGTCTCTTCCTTTTTCTCTGCGGTCTCTGGCTTCTTCTCCGCTCTCTCCGGTTCTTCTCCCGCTCTCCGATATCTTCTGCCGGGCTCCTCCGATAACGTCTGCTCTTTTGCCGGCTCTTTTGCTAGCGGTGGCCCTTCTCTGCCATCTTCATTCCTCTCCTCTTCTTTCAATGTTGACACGATGCTCTCTCCCACTGTAATGCAGTGTGTGCGGTCCGCAGCAACTTATATAGAGATGGGGCGTGGTCACTGGGTGATGTCACAAGTGACCCCGCCCCTTATTACGTCACAGTCCCATCATGCCACGGGACTGTGATGTAATAAGGGGCGGGCTCACTGGGTGACATCACCCAGTGACCACGCCCCATCCCTATATAAGTCGCTGCGGACCGCACACACGGCATTACAGTGGGAGAGAGCGTCGTGTCAGCATCGGAAGAAGAGAAGAGGAATGAAGACGGCAGAAAAGACCGGGCCACCGCTAGCAAAAGAGCCGGCAAAAGAGCAGAAGATAGCGGAGGAGCCCGGCAGAAGATATCGGAGAGCGAGAGAAGAACCAGAGAGTGCAGAGAAGAAGGAAGAGACCACGGAGAAGAAGGAAGAGACTCCCAAAGTCGGAAGAAGACCCCCGGAGCTGCCTAATAAGATATCCTTGGGTGGCCCAGCCAGAGCCCACACTTGAACCCAGTTGAACATCTCTGGAGAGATCTGAAAATGGCTGTGCACCGACACTCCACATCCAACCTGATGGAGCTTGAGAGGTCCTGCAAAGAACAATGGGAGAAACTGTCCAAAAACAGGTGTGCCAAGCTTATAGCATCATACTCAAAAAGACTTGAGGCTGTAATTGGTGCCAAAGGTTCTTCAACAAAGTATTGAGCAAAGGCTGTGAATACTTATGTACATGTCATTTTTTTCATTTTTCATTTTTAATAAGATTGCAAAGATTTCAAAACAACTTATTTCACATCACAAAATGTGGAAAAAGTGAAGCGCTATGAATACTTTCCGGATGCACTGTAAAAGATTATTTCTTTGCTAATTAGCTTCCTCAACTAAAACACTGGTTTATGTCTGCACCAGAAAACCTATGGGTGGACATTGAGTCTTCCCTACTACTGCACACTACTGATCTTAAATTATTATTGCTAGTCGAGTTATGGAAAGCCTTTGATATGTCACCTCTTCCCCTTACTGTCAGGGTATTACTTTTTTGGGCTTGTAAAGGCTTGGCTAGTTTCTGGCACAAGACCTTTCAAATAGGGATGAGCCGAACACCCCCCCGGTTTAGTTGGCAGCAGAACATGCAAACATCGTTAAAGTCTATGGGACGCAAATGTGAAAAATCAAAAGTGCTTATTTTAAAGACTTATATGCAAGTTATTGCCATAAAAAGTGTTTGGGGACCCGGGTCCTGCCCCAGGGGACATGTATCAATGCAAAAAAAAAGTTTTAAAAACGTTAGTTTTTCTGGGGAGCAGTGATTTTAATAATGCTTAGACTGAAACAAAAAAAATGTTATATTCCTTTAAATATGGTGCCTGGGGGTCTTCTTAGTCTGCCTGTAAAGTAGCGCATCTTTCCCATGTTTATAACAGTACCACAGCAAAATTAAATTTCTAAAGGAAAAAATGTCATTTAAAACTGCTCACGGCTGCAATGTATTGTCGGATCCTGGCAATATAGATAAAAATCATTGAAAAAAGTAGCAAAAATACCAAAAAAAAAAAAAATGACATGGATGTCTCCCCCAAAATCCATACCAGGCCCTTCAGGTCTGGTATGGATATTAAGGGGAACCCCGCACCAAAATAAAAAAAAAATGGCATGGGGCCCCCAGGCATTATATACTCTGAACAGCAGTATATATACTATACGGCCTGCCCTATATACTCTGCATAAAAATTGGGCCTTAGGTGTTGGTGGTGCCAGAACACTGTAACCCCTCACAGTTACTTTTGATAGGTGCAGGAACGGGCCCTGCTGTGAAATATTATATCAAAAATTGTAATTACATGCCCCTGTTAAACAGGGTTAGAAAAATTGGGCCTTGGGTGGTGGTGCAACAACACTGTAATCCCTCACATTTACTCTTGTTGGGCGCAGGAACGGGCCCTGCATTGAAATATTATATCAAAAATTGTAATTACATGCCCCTATTAAACAGGAAAATTGGGCCTTGGGTGGTGGAGGTGGTGCCCTAAACCAAAAATATTGCTGGAAGCTAGCATCATCAAGATTGAGGAGGAATAGGATAGTCAGCATAGGCAGTCTTCAAGGGATCCCAGATCCATAGCACATTCAATTAGTTACATCAGGTGCTTGATAGCTGCTGATCCAGGACTGATTCATTTTTATGAATGTGAGCCTATCAACGAGGTCTGTGGACAGGCGCACTCTTTGATCCATTACAAACCGTCCAGCAGCACTGAATGTGAGTTCAGAAAGCATGCTGGATGCAGCCTGTAGCTCAATTGCATTTTGAGCAAGTTCTGGCCAGTGGTCCATTCTCAAGACCCAGTAACCCAGTGGATGCTTTGTTTGAAAGGTCTCCCAAGTCTGCTCTTGCCCCTAGATATTCCTGCACCATATAATGCAGATGCTGGCTGGTGGCTGGTTGCTTGAACCAATCAGACCTTGGCACTGAGGACTGAAAAAATTGTTTAAAGGCATCGGTCAGCTGGCCACCTTCTCCACCGCTCTTCCTCTGACTGAACGAAGCCTCAGCCACAAGTTGTCCAGCACCAGGAAATGGTAACCTTCCAGGGTCTGGAAATGTGTTACACAAACCTTTCTGAAAGGCCTTCTCAAGATGTTTCATCCTCTGTTCCCTCTGCGAAGGCAGGATGAGTTCTGCAACTACCCTTGTAACATGGATCAAGAAGGGTTGCCAGCCGGTAATGATCCCTCTCCTTGATACCACGAATCCTAGGGTCCTTTTGCAGGCTTTGCTGAATCAGGGAGGCTATGCAGCGTAAGTTTACAGAGGCATTCAATTCTGAGTCCTCTGGGTCACTAAGGATCACATTATCCGTAACTACCTCCTTTAAGCCACGTACAACTCCTTGGGTTTCTGGGGACTGAAAACCATCCATTGAAGACTGCTGCTGAGTGTTATCCTCTACATCCATGCTGACACAATCCTCCTTCTCCTCCTCCCCCTCTAATTCCTGTGTGTTTGGCAGGCATGCAGGATTGCTATCTGGATAAAGGGGGCCTTGAGAGGAAAGGAAGTCCTCCTTTTCCTCCCGCTGTTCTGCCTCAAGTGCCCTGTCCATGATTCCACGAAGTGTGTGCTCCAGCAGGAAGACTAGAGGGACAGTGTCACTGATGAATGCTTTGTCGCTGCTCACCATCCTTGTGGCCTCCTCAAATGGTGACAGGACAGTGCATGCATCCTTGATCAGTAGCCACTGGTGCCATACTCGCACAGGTACTCATTGATGAGCTTCTGCTGTGTGTGCAGCTGATGCAGCATTGCCAGAGTTGAGTTCCACCTGGTGGGCATGTCAAAAATGAGGTAGGTGGTGGGCAGGTTGCATTCCCTTTGAATGTCAGTCAGCTGAGCACTGGCATTGTATGACCGGCAGAAATGACCACTGACTTTTCTGCCCTGCCTCAGGAGATCTTGTAAGCCTGGATACCTGGTTAAGAACTGCTGCATAACCAAATTCAGGACGTGTGCCAAACATGGAACATTGATCAAGTGTCCCTGTCGGAGGGCGAAGAGAAGGTTGGTGCCATTGTCGCATACAACCATTCCTGGCTGAAGCTGACGTGGCATCAACCACCTCTGAGCCTGCTCCTGCAGAGCTGACAGAATCTCTGCCTCAGTGTGGCTCCTTTCCCCATGCAAACCAGCTCAAGCACCGCATGGCATCTTTTAGCCTGATTGCTTGCATAGCCCCTTGAACGCTTACGGAGCACTGCTGGTTCAGAGGACAAATCTGCAGAAGAGGCCATAGAGGAAGAAGAAGAAGGGGGGGTGGAGGAGAGAGCTGTGGCAGGATCACCACTAGCATTTTGAAGGCGTGGTGGCGGAACAAGCTCCAACAACACTAAACTCCGTCCTGCATCCTTCCCAGCTGCCAGCAGAGTTACCCAGTGCGCCGTGAAGGAAAGGTAACATCCCTGCCCATGCCTGCTGGACTATGAGTCAGCGGTAATATGAACCTTACTGCTGACCGCCCTGTCCAACACACACACGGCATTACAGTGGGAGAGAGCGTCGTGTCAGCATCGGAAGAAGAGAAGAGGAATGAAGACGGCAGAAAAGACCGGGCCACCGCTAGCAAAAGAGCCGGCAAAAGAGCAGAAGATAGCGGAGGAGCCCGGCAGAAGATATCGGAGAGCGAGAGAAGAACCAGAGAGTGCAGAGAAGAAGGAAGAGACCACGGAGAAGAAGGAAGAGACCACGGAGAAGAAGGAAGAGACTCCCAAAGTCGGAAGAAGACCCCCGGAGCTGCCTAATAAGATATCCTTGGGTGGCCCAGCCAGAGCCCACACTTGAACCCAGTTGAACATCTCTGGAGAGATCTGAAAATGGCTGTGCACCGACACTCCACATCCAACCTGATGGAGCTTGAGAGGTCCTGCAAAGAACAATGGGAGAAACTGTCCAAAAACAGGTGTGCCAAGCTTATAGCATCATACTCAAAAAGACTTGAGGCTGTAATTGGTGCCAAAGGTTCTTCAACAAAGTATTGAGCAAAGGCTGTGAATACTTATGTACATGTCATTTTTTTCATTTTTTATTTTTAATAAGATTGCAAAGATTTCAAAACAACTTATTTCACATCACAAAATGTGGAAAAAGTGAAGCGCTATGAATACTTTCCGGATGCACTGTAAAAGATTATTTCTTTGCTAATTAGCTTCCTCAACTAAAACACTGGTTTATGTCTGCACCAGAAAACCTATGGGTGGACATTGAGTCTTCCCTACTACTGCACACTACTGATCTTAAATTATTATTGCTAGTCGAGTTATGGAAAGCCTTTGATATGTCACCTCTTCCCCTTACTGTCAGGGTATTACTTTTTTGGGCTTGTAAAGGCTTGGCTAGTTTCTGGCACAAGACCTTTCAAATAGGGATGAGCCGAACACCCCCCCGGTTTAGTTGGCAGCAGAACATGCAAACATCGTTAAAGTCTATGGGACGCAAATGTGAAAAATCAAAAGTGCTTATTTTAAAGACTTATATGCAAGTTATTGCCATAAAAAGTGTTTGGGGACCCGGGTCCTGCCCCAGGGGACATGTATCAATGCAAAAAAAAAGTTTTAAAAACGTTAGTTTTTCTGGGGAGCAGTGATTTTAATAATGCTTAGACTGAAACAAAAAAAATGTTATATTCCTTTAAATATCGTGCCTGGGGGTCTTCTTAGTCTGCCTGTAAAGTAGCGCATCTTTCCCATGTTTATAACAGTACCACAGCAAAATTAAATTTCTAAAGGAAAAAATGTCATTTAAAACTGCTCACGGCTGCAATGTATTGTCGGATCCTGGCAATATAGATAAAAATCATTGAAAAAAGTAGCAAAAATACCAAAAAAAAAAAAAATGACATGGATGTCTCCCCCAAAATCCATACCAGGCCCTTCAGGTCTGGTATGGATATTAAGGGGAACCCCGCACCAAAATAAAAAAAAAATGGCATGGGGCCCCCAGGCATTATATACTCTGAACAGCAGTATATATACTATACGGCCTGCCCTATATACTCTGCATAAAAATTGGGCCTTAGGTGTTGGTGGTGCCAGAACACTGTAACCCCTCACAGTTACTTTTGATAGGTGCAGGAACGGGCCCTGCTGTGAAATATTATATCAAAAATTGTAATTACATGCCCCTGTTAAACAGGGTTAGAAAAATTGGGCCTTGGGTGGTGGTGCCACAACACTGTAATCCCTCACATTTACTCTTGTTGGGCGCAGGAACGGGCCCTGCATTGAAATATTATATCAAAAATTGTAATTACATGCCCCTATTAAACAGGAAAATTGGGCCTTGGGTGGTGGAGGTGGTGCCCTAAACCAAAAATATTGCTGGAAGCTAGCATCATCAAGATTGAGGAGGAATAGGATAGTCAGCATAGGCAGTCTTCAAGGGATCCCAGATCCATAGCACATTCAATTAGTTACATCAGGTGCTTGATAGCTGCTGATCCAGGACTGATTCATTTTTATGAATGTGAGCCTATCAACGAGGTCTGTGGACAGGCGCACTCTTTGATCCATTACAAACCGTCCAGCAGCACTGAATGTGAGTTCAGAAAGCATGCTGGATGCAGCCTGTAGCTCAATTGCATTTTGAGCAAGTTCTGGCCAGTGGTCCATTCTCAAGACCCAGTAACCCAGTGGATGCTTTGTTTGAAAGGTCTCCCAAGTCTGCTCTTGCCCCTAGATATTCCTGCACCATATAATGCAGATGCTGGCTGGTGGCTGGTTGCTTGAACCAATCAGACCTTGGCACTGAGGACTGAAAAAATTGTTTAAAGGCATCGGTCAGCTGGCCACCTTCTCCACCGCTCTTCCTCTGACTGAACGAAGCCTCAGCCACAAGTTGTCCAGCACCAGGAAATGGTAACCTTCCAGGGTCTGGAAATGTGTTACACAAACCTTTCTGAAAGGCCTTCTCAAGATGTTTCATCCTCTGTTCCCTCTGCGAAGGCAGGATGAGTTCTGCAACTACCCTTGTAACATGGATCAAGAAGGGTTGCCAGCCGGTAATGATCCCTCTCCTTGATACCACGAATCCTAGGGTCCTTTTGCAGGCTTTGCTGAATCAGGGAGGCTATGCAGCGTAAGTTTACAGAGGCATTCAATTCTGAGTCCTCTGGGTCACTAAGGATCACATTATCCGTAACTACCTCCTTTAAGCCACGTACAACTCCTTGGGTTTCTGGGGACTGAAAACCATCCATTGAAGACTGCTGCTGAGTGTTATCCTCTACATCCATGCTGACACAATCCTCCTTCTCCTCCTCCCCCTCTAATTCCTGTGTGTTTGGCAGGCATGCAGGATTGCTATCTGGATAAAGGGGGCCTTGAGAGGAAAGGAAGTCCTCCTTTTCCTCCCGCTGTTCTGCCTCAAGTGCCCTGTCCATGATTCCACGAAGTGTGTGCTCCAGCAGGAAGACTAGAGGGACAGTGTCACTGATGAATGCTTTGTCGCTGCTCACCATCCTTGTGGCCTCCTCAAATGGTGACAGGACAGTGCATGCATCCTTGATCAGTAGCCACTGGTGCCATACTCGCACAGGTACTCATTGATGAGCTTCTGCTGTGTGTGCAGCTGATGCAGCATTGCCAGAGTTGAGTTCCACCTGGTGGGCATGTCAAAAATGAGGTAGGTGGTGGGCAGGTTGCATTCCCTTTGAATGTCAGTCAGCTGAGCACTGGCATTGTATGACCGGCAGAAATGACCACTGACTTTTCTGCCCTGCCTCAGGAGATCTTGTAAGCCTGGATACCTGGTTAAGAACTGCTGCATAACCAAATTCAGGACGTGTGCCAAACATGGAACATTGATCAAGTGTCCCTGTCGGAGGGCGAAGAGAAGGTTGGTGCCATTGTCGCATACAACCATTCCTGGCTGAAGCTGACGTGGCATCAACCACCTCTGAGCCTGCTCCTGCAGAGCTGACAGAATCTCTGCCTCAGTGTGGCTCCTTTCCCCATGCAAACCAGCTCAAGCACCGCATGGCATCTTTTAGCCTGATTGCTTGCATAGCCCCTTGAACGCTTACGGAGCACTGCTGGTTCAGAGGACAAATCTGCAGAAGAGGCCATAGAGGAAGAAGAAGAAGGGGGGGTGGAGGAGAGAGCTGTGGCAGGATCACCACTAGCATTTTGAAGGCGTGGTGGCGGAACAAGCTCCAACAACACTAAACTCCGTCCTGCATCCTTCCCAGCTGCCAGCAGAGTTACCCAGTGCGCCGTGAAGGAAAGGTAACATCCCTGCCCATGCCTGCTGGACTATGAGTCAGCGGTAATATGAACCTTACTGCTGACCGCCCTGTCCAACAAGGCCAAAACATTGCCTTCTACATGCCAGAATGGCCTTCCGTGAAAAGAAATGGCATTTTTGAACCTGCTGCCGAGGTATAGCACATTCCACAAATTCACGAAAGGGGGTAGAGTCTACCAGCTGAAAAGGCAGAAGTTGCAGTGCTAGCAATTTGGCCAAGCTACCATTTAGACGCTAAGCATGTGGATGGCTGGGACTGAATTTATTTTTATGGTTCACAACTGGGGTAGGAAAATTTACCTGCAAAAATTAATTGGTGGTGTACTGCTAACAGATTGGCTACAAGTACTTGGGACACCTATTGCTATACCTTCATTCCTCTCAGTGCAGGTTTTTGAGAAGACTGGAGGTATAGTAGCGTTGGAGATCCCAGATGAGGAGCAAGGAGAAGTCCGCCTTTTTCTATGATGGGGGTCTTTTAACTGCTCTTGCCAACGGACTGCATGGCAGTAATATGTCTGGTCAAGCATGTGGTGCCCAAGCGGCTGCTGTTCTGGCTAGACATGTGCAATTTGTTTTGTAACTAATAGAAATTCGGCCGAATTTTGCATCTTTCGGACATTTGGATGCATCTGAATGACTGAATAAAAAAATAACGAATTTCAACTAATACGAAATAAATTATAGTGGATATAACAAATGAATTTGACATGATTCATTTATTTGTTAAAGATCTATTGAAACAAAGGTCAACTCAAAGTAAATCTTACAGTCCAATCAGCTGATTAATTTTGTGCTACAGGTTGGATTACTGGCAAAGTGAATTCCTGAGAACTGAGTGAGAAGGGTGTTGTATTGTATTTGAGCAGAGGTGAAGAGATATCGTCATTGTGTGTGTTAATAGATTCAATAAACAAACGACTTTCCAAACTACAAATCATTATCACTAATATATATACATACATAAATATCGAATTTCAACTAATACGAAAGAAATTATAGCAGATATAACGAATGAATTCGACATGACTCGAGATTCAGTATAACGAATATTGACACTCTACAGAAATAACGAATTATCAGAAAACAAATTAACGTAATATAACGAATATAACAGAACAAAGTTATGTATTTTACGAATGACAACGAAATTAAACTAAACAAAATTTTCCATTGTGCACAAGTCTAGTTCTGGCCACGCTTGATCCGCTTCAGACATAGGTTGCAAACAGCAACGTTGCGATCTGCTGCACACTGGTGGAAAAAGGCCCACACCAAGGAACTTTTAAGAGTCAGTGGGGAGTCAGCAGCGCCCTGCACCTGCGGAGCTATGTGGTGTGATGCAATAGGTTGGCTGCCATTAAGCTGCCCCCTAAAGGACATCCTGCCTCGTTGGAGTTGTGCCTCCGCCTCCTCCTCCTCCTCTCTTCTCTCAGGCACCCAAGTAAAGTCAGTGACCTCATCATCCCCTCCCTCCTCACCACTGGAGCAAACTCGACAGTATGCTGCAGCTGGGGGAACATGGCTGCCAGTTTTTTGTCCTTCTATGGCACCCCCTCTCTCTAGGCTCATGTTACTCCCTTCCTCAACCTGTGAACCAACATCAGAGCCTTCAAATCGCTGCGCATCCTCCAGCAGCATATAACTGACACTGTGGTCGAATAATTCTGGGGACTCCTCCGTGCATGGTGTGGGGCTATGAAAAGCTGGACAAGATGCCGGTGGAATAGGCTGCTTTGGCAGCTGCGTTGGAAGGCAAACTACTCTGAGCCTGGTTGACAGAGGACGAGGAGGATGAGGACGGCTTTGTTATCCACTCCACCAACTCCTCTGCAGGTTATGGCTCAATAACATGGCCAGCAGCAGAAAAAAAGGACAAGCCCCACAGCCACCTGCAGAGGATGCACCATGTCCACGACCACCACTGTTGACTGTAGACACAGAGGCTGCTTGTCCTCTTTTAGTGGCCTGTGAGCATCTGCCTCTCCTTGGCCTTCCAGACTACACTGTATTATATACCGTGTACACCGCCTGAAGTTTATTAGAAACTATACACCACCAAATGCACTGTATACAGTATATAGGCTACACTGAATGCAGAGTATATATATATATCTATATATATACTAGTCTGTATATATAAATTAATATACCGCCTGAAGTGTATTGGAAACAGTACACCCCGAATGCACTGTAGTTATAGGCTACACTGGATGCAGAGTATATATACAGTGGGGACGGAAAGTATTCAGACCGATCTTAAATGTTTCACTCTTTGTTATATTGCAGCCATTTGCTAAAATCATTTAAGTTCATTTTTTTTCCTCATTAATGTACACACAGCACCCCATATTGACAGAAAAACACAGAATTGTTGACATTTTTGCAGATTTATTAAAAAAGAAAAACGGAAATATCACATGGTCTTAAGTATTCAGACCATTTGCTGTGACACTCATTCAGCTGTGTTTGATTATACTGATTGGACTTGATTAAGAAAGCCACACACCTGTCTATATAAGACCTTACAGCTCACAGTGCATGTCAGAGCAAATGAGAATCATGAGTTCAAAGGAACTGCCTGAAAAACTCAGAGACAGAATTGTGGCAAGGCACAGATCTGGCCAAGGTTACAAAAAAATGTCTTCTGCACTTAAGGTTCCTAAGAGCACAGTAGCCTCCATAATCCTTAAATGGAAGATGTTTGGGATGACCATAACCCTTCCTAGAGCTGGCCGTCCGACCAAACTGAGCTATCACTGTCGGCCAATAACTCGATACCCCATGCAGCAAAGGCAATAACCCCTAAAGAGGGGGGGGGGAAAGGGGGACTATTCCGGTACCAGGTGTAATCAAAATTTATGGTAAGAGGTGATAGCGACAAAAACAATGATAAAATCTAAAAATTCCATTTTAATAGAAAACATGGTTAAAAAAATTATAACAATGTCACATACAGTTGCAAATTGAAAACGGAAGCAATAAATACAACCAATTAGATTACAACTCGTAGTGAAGTAGACACAAATAGAACTTGGAGTCTCGACCGGTTTCGCGGTTTTACCGCTTCCTCAGGAGAACAATATCTGTGGTACAACATACAGTAATTATGGTAAATACAATCATACAGAGGTTATACAAGAACATAGAAAAGCAGCAAGAGCATTAAACAATACATTGCACAGTAAATACAGTGTGAATAGAAAAAGGATGAGCTCACCCGTTCTATGGTTGCCTGTGGGTACGCATGGCCCCGAGTGATTCCCCCTGCGGCAAACACAGGGGATGACTAAACAGACCCTGAGTAAATAAATTGGTGTAATAAGGTAAAGTAGATCAAAGGACTGAGGGATCAATCAACAAGAGGAGTAGGATGGGGGGGTGCCAGTGGTGTGTCTCTAATTGAAACAGTGTGCAAGTGAGGAAAGAGCCAAGGGGGGGGGGGGAAGGGGGGAAGGGGGGAGGGAGGAGGGGGGGAAAAAACGGGAGGAGGGGAAGGGAAGGGGGGGGGCACAAGGTGGGGGGGGGGGAAAGGAGGGGAGGGGAGGAAAAGGGGAGGGGGGAGAGAGGGGGGGGGAGGGGGAGAGGGAGGGGATGGGGGGGGGGAAGGGGAAGGGAGGGGGAGAGGAAAACCTGCTGATGAGGTGTGTGGGAAGAGGGTTGAAAGAAGTTGCACACACAGATATGAGACTGGCACTCACCCCTAAAGTATTTGAATATGCGCATGGACTTAAATGAGGACCGAGTGCAGATGGTCATATGGTGAATGAAATGAGGCCACTGGTTGCTATTGGGTCGTGGAAGGGATCCCCCTAAGTAAGCTGGAATGATTGGTATACACTAGAAGGAGTTGCAATGGCAGCTGTAACAGACATAAAAATCAAGTCATATGGATATTGACTTAGCCAGCTAAAGTTCAAGTTACAGGCTGACAAGTCAAAGTAACAGAGTATAAGGTAGGTGTTGGGATAACAGCATGAATGGGTATATGGGAGACATGCTGTAAGCACGGTATGCAGGGGTAGCAATTCAACACAAGGTATAAACTGAAAGGACAATCTGTCTCAAAGCAGGAAAAAGGGGGGGGGGGGAGAGGGGGGGCGCGGGGGCCGCAACACTTACCCACAGCAGTGGTCCTCAGTAGCCAGCGTCCAGGGGCTGTAGGCTCGAATAGCGGCCATGACCGGCCGCTATAAGAGCTCCCCAACCCGGAAGTCAGGGACGGCATCGAGGGCGGTCCCTGACGTCACCGGGTCTGCTCGCCCGCACTGCGCAGGTGCAGTGTGAGCTGCTACTGCGCAAGTGCGCGCTCCTGTCAAAGGGAATCGAGTTCCCAGGCATGGAGACGCAAGCAGCTAAGAGGCTGCCAGGGCGGGCATGTGTCCGCCACAGAAAGAAGGCTCGGGGCAAGGCAAAGCCACAGGAACCTGACGGGGGAAGAAGAGGTGCATCCTTGTACAGCAAAAACATCATAAGGCAGTACAAATTGAAAATCAACATGAATATAAGCAAACAGTCAATATGTGAAATTACATCTAGACAATAGACAGTCAATAGCAACAGACCATAGGCAATCACTTACAGTGGAAAGGCATCATAAGGCATATTGAGACCCAAAGTGCAAGGGGTGGGGAGGGGGGGGGGGGAAAGGGGAGAAAGAGAGAGGGGGGGGGGAAACAAAAGAAAAGGGTGGGTGGGGAGAAGGGGGGAGGGAGGGGGGGGGAAAGGGGGGGGAAAAGGGGGGGAGGAAAGGGAGGGGGGGGGAAGAGAGGGAGACCGGGGAAAGGAAAGGAAGGGGGGGGGAAAGGGGGGGAGGGGGCGAGGGGAAAAAAAACCTACCTGCGACCTCTCTCTACCTCATGCTCCTTGCTTTTGTATAAGATATTTGGGATGATGGTACACATACCTGTTTGTATTCTTTTGATCTAAAACGCTCCCCCCTTTTCAAACTGAGCTATCGGGGGAGAAAAGCCTTGGTGAGAGAGGTAAAGAAGAACCCAAAGATCACTGTGGTTGAGCTCCAGAGATGCAGTCGGGAGATGGGAGAAAGTTGTAGAAAGTCAACCATCACTGCAGCCCTCCAGCAGTCAGGGCTTTATGGCAGAGTGGCCCGACTGAAGCCTCTCCTCAGTGCAAGACACATGAAAGCCTGCATGGAGTTTGCTTAAAAAACACCTGAATATATAAATATATATATATATATATATATATAGATATATAGATATATATAACCTGCCTGCTTAATCTAACTCAAGCTATCTCTCTGTCCACTCCAACAACACTACACACGGCCGCTATGTAAGCAGCCTTATATAGTGTGGGGCGTGGACTTAGTCCCCCTGAGCCATAATTGGCAAAAGGCACCCTGCCTTTGGCCAATTATGGCTCTCTCAGCACAGCACGCTGTGATTCGCAAAAGCATGCAGGTCAGGTGCATGCTTTGGCCAATCATCATACAGCAATGGGGCATTTATGGGGCATTCAGCGGCGCTCGAATTTCCCGCGAACGCCCCATATGTTCGGTTAGTTTTATAACAAATGAACACCCGATGTTCGAGTCGAACGTAAGGCTCATTCCTACTTTCAAATTCAGTAAGACTGTATCCGAAATTACTGGAGTATTGACTAAACCTAATCCAGCTGTAGCACTATTAAATGTGGGTATTGAACAGTTCCCTAGGCAGTACCACACAATAGTAGAACATGTGTTTCTGGTTACTAAATAGTTTCTTACCAGATTATAGAGGAAGGACTTGGCACCCAATGTCTCTGAACTCATTGTCTTGCTGAAACTACATTATGAATATGAAAAATCACTTGCCATTAGAGCTGAATCTCTTTCTATATTTGAAAAAGCATGGAAATTCTGGGTTGACTGGATGTCTTCTTAATGTGGACGGATATGTACTCTTTAGTTGTTGCCAAATTACCTTTTCTCTGTTTAAATTTTGTTGTACAGGGCTATTGTACATTGAGACCCTTCTAAGGTTTTGCTCCAATTGCTGTTGATTTTTCTTATGTCACTAATTTTGGTAAGTGTACATTTTGTACTTAAGTTGTATGCCTGTTTGTTTTACCTTGGAATTTTTTATAAAGTCAATAAAAATGATTGTTGGGAAAAAAAAACACAATTAAAAAAAAAAAAAGTCTCCCATGAGCTTCTCTGCAACACATTTGAGTAATATTTATATTTATTGCTGAAATATGCCTGCTGTCTCCCTCCCTCAAAAATGTTGGTCTATCCAAAAAGTCCAAATATATGTATTGAAATCACTTACATTTTTCTGGTTTTAATTTCACTAATTCTTATTTTCCAATGAAATTGTACCTGCTCTATACCTCAACAGTATTGGCCAATCCAAAAGGGTATAAAAGCTGTGCTGCAATTCTTTATATTGTTTATTTCTCTTGTGTGGGGAGAAACAAGAGAGAAAAGGAGCAAAGTGTGGAGACTGAGTTTAGTGAGGGTGTAAACAATTATTAAAGGAAGACAATTAGCAACTCACATAAAGCAAGACAAATTATGCTTATCATGGTTCTCAAAATGATTCCCAACTGTGGAGGATACCAAGGAAACTGTCACAATGGAAGCACTAGATATGGTCTGGATGGCACCTGCATTAGCTAAGAGAGACAGCAAGGGGGTGCAAATCTAAGTGCAGTAAGGTGGAGAGGTGAACACAGCACACAATAATTGGCAACTCACTTAGCTTGAAAAAGAGGCATCAGCTACAAAACATGTTGCCACCCCCCAACATTGCTTCTTGTTTCATCACTTCCTGTCCTCGCCTGTGCTCCATCGATCCACACATGCTGCTTCCTGCTTCCTGTCCTGAGGCTGCCTGGTCACCCCAGCTACCACACTCCACCCCTTGCAACAGCAGCTCCATCTTGGGATCCTGGATGCCTTCTTCTCCCAACTGCAGATGCACCAATGACTGTAATGCATGATCTCATCCCCAGCTGGGAATCCTTTTGAGAACCATGATAAGCATAATTTGTCTTACTTATGTGAGTTTCTAATTATTTTCGTTTAACAAATGTTTACACACCCACTATACTTAGTGTATGCACTTTGCTCTTTTTGTCTGTTTGCTGCCTAGAGATCTTTTCAGTCTCTCAGAAGTGCTCCATTAGGTGTGCTGGATTGGATTCCTCAGAGGTTACTAAAGCCATAGGAGTTATCCTGAGGATTTGGACCACACAATACTTTCCATCTATGAAGTTTGTCCAGGCTGCACCCATCATGTCATATTGACAATTTTTAGCCATGGAAAGAAATAACCTCTTTTTCTTTTTCCCTCTTTTCTACTATATACATTCAGCTTGTTGTTTGGGTGACATATAGCAGCCTGTCCAAACATGCTAAAAACTGTGGGGCTAATTTGTTAACATGTACCACTTTGATTCATTCTTGAAAACAAAAAGGATTTTTTTTCTTATTTGTAGCTGCAATCTTATTGCATTCAATCTCCAAAAGGGAATCCTTGCCGAAAAGGATTACAAGTTTAGCAGCTAATCTGTCATTTTTTTCTTAATTCAGTCTGTGAAAAAGCAAACCACTTTTTTTTTTTGCTTGGTAATGCAATCTGCTTATTCTCACCCTCAGAAATCGAGACCCAATGCAATGAAGACTTGAAAGGTGTGGTGCAATTCTGTTCAATGTTTGTCCTTTTAATTGTACCTACTCTTTTGTTACAGATGTAAATGTGTAACATATTCCCATCTTTAGTCTCTTAAACATGCCACTATTTTTTTTTAACTTCCAGGTGCAATGTGCTTGCTCTCTCCTTTTTTTTTTTTCTTTCCAGATGCTATATGTCTGCTCATTTACTTAGAAATTGCAGCCTTCACCATACAGGCCTAAAGTGGCTGTAGACTTCAGACATGAAAAATTAACAAAGGGGGGGGGGGAGATGGGCGGAGCCTAGCGGAGCAGACATGCATTGTTAGAGCTCCACACCGCTGAGGAGAGAAGAGAAGGACAAAGCGGAGCCTGCAGGCTCAAAAGGTATCCATTTGAACCTTTTTGCCCCAGGGAACAAACTGTAAAAGTTTGGGCAGGAAATATGGTACTGGGAGGAAACCGTGGCAGAAATAAAAATCACCTCACAAAGAGCTCACAGGCACTCACTGCAACTAAAGCAGCTCCAGTCACCACACAAGATACAGCAGCAAGGCGCTCTCACAGACAGAAAATGTCACAGCAAGACTCTCTATTTGAGTCAGATACAGAACAAATCCTCTCACAAACTTCTCCACAAGCCTCCTCAGCATCCCCAGTAATATTATTACAATTTGAAAAGATGCTTCATAAGGCTTTAAAACAAACCTCAGACCAAATAACAAAAATCCTAACCAAAGAAATAAGAGAGCTGGGAAACCGCACCGCAGCCTTAGAAATAAAAATGGATGAAATTGAAATTACAACCCAAGAAAATATAACAGAATTGGAACAATTAAAAGAAGAGAATTTAATACTTCAAACTAAGCTCAAAGATTACGAAAAGATTACGAAAATAGAGCCAGACGTTCAAACTTGCGCATAAGGGGAATACCTGAAACTGTGACAGACCTGCAATCTACTATTACTGCTCTATTACAAGAACTAAAGCCAGATATCCCTATTGAACGTTTAGAACTGGACAGAGTACACGGAGCCCTCACAGCCAAAAAGAAAGATGGACCCCCACGTGATATAATCACAAAATTTCATTATTATAGAACTAAAGAACAAGAACAAATACTAATTGCTGCAAGAGAAAAAAAGGAACTTAATTTTCAAGGACACAATTATCACATTTTTGCTGACCTATCCCAACTTACTATTACTAAAAGACGATCCATGAAACCCCAACTAATGGAACTGCAATGCCACAACATTATGTATCAATGGGGCTTCCCCTTTTCAGTCAGATTTAACTACCAAGGTACAATTTACAGAAGCAGATCAGCAGATGAACTACAACAAACCCTTTTAAAATTAAATCTGACAGAACCCACAAGCAGCAACTCTCCCACACGCAGAAGAATGGCATCATCTTCACCTTCAGGCAACACCCAGAAAATTTCAGAACAAAATGGGAATCATCATTCTCACAAAAGAGGGCGTTATGCCACATCATCCATGGACCAAGAAGATTCAATGGACTGACATCCTAATTCCTGATATCTCTTCATTTATTATACTAAGAGATGGTTCTCTATAAAAAACCTGTATTTATAACTGAATGTAACTGCATTCTGATAGTCACACACTGTGTTACATTCCAGTTACATTTCTTATTACTTCTGATTCATATAGCCTTAGAATATATAAGTTAAATAAGGAAATTCTTGTTCAGTTATATATTATCAGGTAATAACAATAGATTTATTACTTTTTAGGACAAATATGTTCAATAATCCAGAAGTAATGGAAGCTTTTTCTTTCTTTTCTTAAAACAAATATATTATTACCTAACTAGTTCCTAGAATTATGTTTTTGTTTATTCTAATCTGAAGCAATACAACCTCAATTTTATGAGTTAACATATCTAAACAGTTACATATGAATAAAATATGTAATTGTTTACTCTAAAAGGGTTAAAATCCCAAAATAATTCAAACTATCTTCATCAATACCAAAGTTATTAACAGTACCTTTCTAACTGAATTATTTAGCCTAGGGCAAGACTAACCATATACAACCACCCTGGAATAAATAATTTCAACAAAAAACATATTCTGCACTCCAATTAATGAATCATCATTTTGATGTCTTTTGACATAGCACTTCTCTCCTGTAAGCGGAAGATCCGTGTACCCCCATTAGCCCTCCTCATTCTCCCAACCATATTATGTGGGAGTGTGACAAAGGCACTTATTCCCCTGAGAGAGATATTTACTCTCTTTCACGGGTAAATTGTGATTACTTGCAAAAAATAATTTATACAATGTATCATCTGATCTCATATGTTTTTTGTTTACTCTTTACTCCAGAATTCACTGGTTTCTTTTCTATCTTTTCATTTCTTCAGTCCACACAGGTTGATCTGCGCAGTCAGCTCTGCATAACAAAAAATATACTTTCCCTGAATGTTCAGGGAATAAATGTCCCTCAAAAAAGGACCAAAGCCTTCCGTACTTTCCATAACAAGAAGGCTCACATAGTATGCCTCCAAGAAACACACTTCACCAAAGATTCTACTCCAAAATATATTTCTCCTTTTTATCAACAAATTTACACGGCTTCTGCCTGTACCAAGCAAAGGGGAACTCTAATTGCATTTCACCGATCCACACCATTCACCTTATCATCAGAAATTAAAGACCCAGAAGGTAGATACCTGATACTCATGGGTTATATAATGGATACAGCAATCACGGTGATTTCCTACTACGCTCCTAACAAACAACCTACACCATTCCTCTCACATATATTACAAGTGATTAATACACACAAAATAGGAACAGTGATAATGTGTGGGGATTTGAACCAGGTCCTCCTCCCATTTCTAGATAAATCACCTTTTACACCATTCAAAATAACCTCTAGATTACCTTTTTCTCAACTTCTTTCCAAATACAATCTGGTAGATTCGTGGAGAGAAAGTAACCCAATGAAAAAGAAATTCACTTATTTCTCGCACCCTCATCAAACCTTCACCAGAATAGATCATATTTTTCTAACAATAGGAATGATACCAGAAATTATTGCATCAGATATAATTCCGATTCCGTGGTCTGACCATAATGCAGTATACACTACTATAGCCTCAGCCATACCAAAAGCGCATGACCCAACGTGGTACTTACCGGACATAATGCTCAAACACCCACTACATCAGATGGCCATTGAACAAGCTTTAAAGGAATACATATCAATTAATAATACAACAGACATCTCCCCAATAACACTGTGGGAAGCTCATAAGCCTGTCTTGCGTGGTACAATACAAAGACAAATGGCACTATTTAAACGGGAACGCAAAAATCTAGCAAAAAAACTAGAACTCAATTTTAATGCAGCCTACATATCATTCCAAGATAATCCATCTCAGAGTACAAAATCTCATCTGGAAAAATCTAGATTGGAATACGATCTATTTCTCACTGAGTCAGTTGATAAATCCCTCAAACGCTCCAAACACAATTTCTACATGAATACAAACAAACCAGGTACATATTTGGCTCGGGCAAT
This sequence comes from Lithobates clamitans, assembly GCA_037952925.1. Lineage (NCBI taxonomy): Eukaryota > Metazoa > Chordata > Amphibia > Anura > Ranidae > Lithobates > Lithobates clamitans. The sequence continues at coordinate 1,355,695 of JBBGZY010000455.1, read as the reverse complement.
AAATTCAACTAACAAATCTTTCAAACCAATACGTTTGAAATTATCAAAAAATGTTTATACTTGTAATCCAGTTAAAATAGTCCATAAATTTCACTTACATCTCGCAACTTTATACAAGACACACAATGAATTTAATCCTACAGAGGCTGAATCCTTCTTCTCAAAAATAACCTTACCTGAGTTATCTCAGAATCAAAAAAGCAGTTTGGATGAGCCTATAACTATAGATGAAGTTGCTAACGCCATAAAAGACCTAAAACTTAACAAAAGACCAGGCCCAGACGGCTACTCGGCTTTATACTATAAAACATTCTCAGAAATACTCTCTCCCATTCTCACTGAAACTTTTAACAAACTTCTAGATGGACACTCTTTTCGGCAAGAAACACTAATGGCAATTGTTTGTATGATCCCAAAACCCCTTTCTGATGATACTTCCTGTGTGAATTATCGGCCTATCTCTCTGTTAAACCTTGATATTAAATTATTAGCAAAAATAATAGCAAAACGCCTCAATAGCATTATAGGAAAATTAATACATAGAGATCAAGTAGGCTTCATGCCAAATAGACAGGCAGGCGATAATATACGCAGGGCAGTGTTATTGGCACATATTGCTAAAAAACGAAAAATCCCTTTATGTTTTCTATCTCTCGATATTAAGAGGGCATTTGACACAGTATCCTGGCAATATATGCAATATTCATTACAAAAATGGGGTTTTGGACCCCACTTTTTAACATGGATCAAAGCATTATATAATAAACCCAAAGCCTATATAAAATATGCTGGATACAAATCTGATGCCTTTAATATCGAAAGAGGTACCCGACAGGGTTGCCCATTATCTCCCTTATTATTTGCCCTTATACTCGAACCCATGGCCCAATACATCAGAACAAACCAAACTATAACTGGCATTGAAGTAGGAGGTATTACACACAAATTATGTATATTTGCAGACGATATATTACTTTTTCTATCATCACCACAGGTCTCTGGTCCTAACTTAATACCAGCTCTTGATGGATTTGCAGCCCTATCCGGCCTTATGATTAATCCTAAGAAATGCCTAGTGCTTAATATTTCACTCACAAACATGGAATTGATCCCGGCTAGGGCTGCACTCCCATTCACATGGGCAGAAAAATCAATCCCATATCTTGGAATTCATTTAACAGCATCTCATTCTGACTTATTCTCAACCAATTATCCTCCTATATTAAGACAGATCACAAATCTAATAAAACAATGGTCGCAACTTCCTTTATCCTGGATAGGGAAGAATAATGCAATCAAAATGATTATTCTACCCAAATTGCTTTATCTATTCAGAGTCCTCCCTATTCCAATTCCTTCCTATTTTTTGAGAATAGTACAAAAAAGAGCAACTTCGTTTATATGGGGCTCTTCTAAACCACGTATACCTATACACACACTACATCTTCCCAAAAATAAAGGAGGCCTGGGATACCCTAATTTTACTAACTACTACAGAGCAGCACATTTGGCCAGTCTGTCCAAATACCATGCAAAACAGGAAATCCCATTATGGGTATTTATAGAGGCTTTAGAAAATGACCCTCTATTAATATCAAACTTATTATGGCTTGATCCTAAAGACCGCTTTAAAATTCATAATCCCATAACTAAGCACTTCTTATCTCTCTGGGATAAACTTAAAACCAAATATCAGTTACAATCTCCACACAATCCTCTCCTTTCTTTTATCAGAAATCCGGCCTTTTATCCGGCATGGATCTACCCAAATTCTTTTAAAGCTTGGACAACATCAGGCATTCAGACACTAAATGACTTCATAGCATCTAAATCATTCCTTTCATTCCCATCGCTTAGAAAAAAATGTGATCTACCAAACTCTGAGATATTTAGATATCTCCAAATCAAAAATTTCTATACACCATTCCTAAAGGGGGATACACCATTATCCCAATTATCCATTTTTGAATCAATCTGTACAAAAGATCCATTTGCTAAAGGTACAATTTCATCACTTTATAATCAATTATATGGAGTAGCAAATCTTAATAGACCCTCTTACATTCAGAGGTGGGAGGAGGACCTGGGACGAACTTTAGAAGACACGGACTGGTCTACCATATGGCTCACATCTAAGTCATCTTCACCCAACATCTTAGCACTGGAGACAAATTATAAAGTCCTAACTCGCTGGTACCTTGTACCCGCTAGAGTGGCAAAATATTCAACTAATACCTCAGCTCTTTGTTTTCGAGGATGCCCAGAAATAGGCACACATTTACACATATGGTGGACGTGCCCAGTAATCCAAACCTTCTGGAAGGAAGTCTTCGTGATTGCATCTAAAATATTTAAAAAAATAATACAACCTGATCCATATATAACTTTACTTAATCTAAAACCAGAATGGTTAACACTCTCTCAATTCAAACTTATGATCCAACTAATAACGGCTGCAAAACAAACAGTGGCCAAGGCATGGAAATCTCCTACATTGGTACTAGCAGAAACAATTCACAGAATGAATAATACAATGTCCCATGCTAAGATGGTAGCCATCGATCAAAATCAAATTCCAAAATTTAAAAAACTTTGGCATCCTTGGATAAAACAATAGTTCCTGTCAAACTTCAATGACTCTGTCCTGTTGCCATGGTAACAGATTAAATGACTTACAGAGACACCCATTCTAAGGCTTCAAAGAGAACTAAAAAGAATAATAAACTGACGAGCAGGACAACCTTGTGGACCATACCTCTACCTTTCTACCCTTTTTCTTCTTTCTCTTTCCTTTTCTCCACCTTACGATTAAAGCTCATTATCAGAATTTATTTGACCTATATACACTCTACCTGTAAACAATATGTATAGTAGGTATAAATCATTTAAATACCTACAAAAGTAACTAAGAAAATGATATATATCTTTAATTTAGGTTTACGTGAACCCAATGTTTAATATTTGAAATTTCATGATATTTACCTATATAAACCCTACTGTAAAACAATGAGCTTACTTTATAGATCCTTGTAAACTTACTTTATGTATCTTTATAATATTGTATACTCAATAAACTTCTTTTGACAAGGAAAAATTAACAAAGCACATCTATCTATAGTGTGTACTAGCCTGAATCCAAAGCACCAAGTGTTGTTCCTCTCTGACCCCTCTGCTACCTGCATGAGTCGACGGGAATTGTGTGATGACAGACTGTTGGCAGAAAATCCGACCGTTTGTACTCTCCATCGGACAATTGTTTCGGATTTTCCATAGACAAATGTTGGATGGCAGGCTTTAAAATTTTCCGCAGACAAATGTCTGTTGTCGGATTTTCCGATTGTGTGTACACAAGTGCATGAGACAAAAGTCAAGCCAGAAGTGGTCGGTCTTGTAAACTAGCGTTCGTAATAAAGAATTAACATTTGTGACGCGGCAAATTATGAAATCTCAAAATGCAGCGCACATTCTCTTCTTCTTTAATGGAATAATAATGAAGCTGCTTTGCTGGTGATACTGATGGAGTTATGGCAAACACATTTTTAAAGGCTTTTTTTTCTAGTGATATCAAGAATAATATTATTATGCTTGTTATTTTTTTTTTGGTGCACGTTACCACAAAACCATTATCCCGTAGTTTTTAAGATCAAAGATACAACTATGTTGGTGTCCCTTGTTAATTTTACATTGTATTTTTTAAAATGTAACTGCCTACTCCCAAACTCTCATTTGAAGTAAAACACATATCCAAGTATTATTCTCCACAATTTTTTTATTGTGCCTTAAAAAAAGAAAACAAATAAAATTAGACATGCTATCTGCCAATAGAACTTAAAGCGGAGTTCCACCCAAAAATAGAACTTCCATTGATCGGATTCCTTACCCCCTCCGATGTCACATTTGGCACCTTTCAGGGGGTAGGGGGGGAGCAGATACCTGTATAATCCAGGTATTTGCTCCCACTCCCGTGCATAGATCACCACAGGCTCCGTGGCAATCTACGCCATGTCCGGCCCCTCCTCCGCCCTCCTGCTGTCTTCTGGGAGACACACAGGTCCCAGAAGTCAGCAGGGACCAGTGAGGACGTGCAGCGCGACTCGTGCATGCACAGTAGGGAACCAGGCTGTGAAGCTGCAAGGCTTCACTTCCTAATTCCCTTACCAAAGATGGCGGCGCCTCCACCCGAGAGCCGAGGGACAGATCGGCTTTGGGTGAGGACATCGTGGGCACCCTCGACAGGTAAGTGTCCATATTTTAAAAGTCAGCAGCTGCAGTATTTGTAGCTAAAGAAAAAGGTAATGGGAAATGTAAGTGAAAATACGTAAGTGCATACAATAATTGGGATGTTAACTGGCTAGACAATTAGTCCAAAGCAATATATCTGGCAGTTCAAGGGTTAAGCAAGTATCGTGGCTGGTCAAATTATGGCTGCTATCCTCAGAGAGCTGGCTCTGTAGTAGGCAAGAAGAAGTTAGAGAAGAAAGCGCCACCTGAGTGTAGTATTAGAGGAAAGCTTTAATGACACAGTATAAGGTCACACTTACAGGAAACAGAAGTTAAAAAGGCTCATCTGTGTATATGATGGTCCATAGTATGGTCCTCAGATCTGGATCCGTTGGTGCTGCAGAGATGCAGGGCTGCAGATCGTTGTGTCTCGGCCTGGAGCACGTCCTCATTGAAGGCCTCATTAAAGGAGCAGTAGCTCCGAGCACGTAGCCAATCCAGCCTCTCCCTTTGGTGGAAGTCCTCCCCCGGAAGTGCTCCTGGAAGAGATCATGTGACCCGTGACATCACGTGCGTTCCACGCCGGCCCCAGCCTCTTCCTGACAGCCACAGGACGTGCTCCAGGCCCAATGATCTGCAGCCCTGCATCTCCCAACAGATCCGGATCTGAGGACCATTCTATGGACCATCATATACACAGATGAGCCTTTTTAACTTCTGTTTCCTGTAAGTGTGACCTTATACTGTGTCATTAAAGCTTTCTCTAATACTACACTCAGGTGGCTCTTCCTTCTCTACCTTCTTCTTGCAGTATTTGTAGCTGCTGACTTTTTTTTTTTTTAAATTTTGATGGAACTCCACTTTAACCAAAAAGTGCATTCTATGCATCCAAAAATATAGAAAATATAACTAATCAAATCGTTATTATTCAACCAAAAAATAAAATAAAAGCCCCCTGCATGTGTCCTGCTTCTTAATATAGGGGGTCAACAATGCCAGGAGCTGGTGAAAGCAGGGGTCTGTCATCAGGAGATAATTCCTGAAAATCATCTGGATTATTTTCCTGGAGCTCCCGCAGCAAAGGCATATGACATAATTGGTCATGATTAATAAAGCAACCAATTTTTGGTGCAAGAAATCCTCTTCCTCCTGTTCCTGGACTGGACTTGGGTCAAAGCAATAACTCCAAGGCAAATAATAAATAACACGTTATCTCCTCTGATTCTGCAATATGGCTGGTTGACGAACGGCCGTTCAGAAACAAATTGAAAAGTGAGAAATATAATGTGTGAACTGAAAAGTGCGAAATGAAAAGTGTGAAATGAAAAGTGCGAACTGAAAAGTAAAAAATGAAAAGCGCGAAATGAAAAGCACGAATCAGCACTCACCAAACTTCTACTAACATGAAATTAGCAGAAGGAGCCCAAAGGGTGGCGCTAAAGAGCTGAAAACCACGTAGTACGTCACTATGTTCGTGTTTGTTGGCCGACAATTCCTTGCCATTTTTATGCACGACAAGTTCCTTGCCAACGCCCTTCGGACAAAAGTCCGAGGCTTTGTCTGCAGAAAATCCGATCGTGTGTACAAGGCTAAACAGTCCACCCCCCCTCCATCACATAGCAGGTGACTTATCTCTTCCTCTTACATTGCTGATCTGGGCCACAGTCTATCTGCTAACATATTTTCCAGCCACTGTGCTATATGTTTGGCTGTTGTCTCACTGGACTGTAATTTGTTTGGATCACCTTAACAACTGCCTCATCTGTGGAATGGGGGTTTGTGGTTTTGAGGTGTTTTGGTGTACTCTGGGTTGTCAAAGTTTGTCAAAGCGTTACTCCGCTTTTGTTAAGAAAAAAACATTCCCCACTGGGTGATCAATGTACTTTGCAAGGATTATAACAAATTTTGTTGTAGATTCCTACCTTTTGTTACTCTGAAGAAATCCATGTGTGTTTCTCTGTGCCTCTGCTCTGAGTAGGTCTAATGGGAGTGGTTTCATAATTAACTGTCAGGTGTGGAGCTACAGGGCACTAATGAGGAAATCTGCTGGGCCTACATCCCTTCAATCTGACTTGTATCTTAGGCAGACTTAGCATTAACTTTATATTTGTGTAAAGTATACACTTTGCAAGAGAGAGCAATATTTGCCCTGCCAGTACTAAATTATGGTCTAAAACTGTTATACCAAAATATTATTGTCTTTAAAAAAAATTACCTAATAAAGTTTTGTTTTTGTGTAAATTAGCTATATTGGGCTGCTGCTGTATGTACGTCAAAGAATAATGTAAAAGCATGCTAAATTAGTACACATACAATTTATGTGATGCCTCAATAGGATGTTACCGAGAACTGAAATTTTCTGTGAAACCACATACAGCTTTAAGGCATCATCTAAATATGTTATTTATAGGATTTTTGTGTTTTCCATGTTGCCCTTTATGTGGTAGGAAAAGACTCTTTCCCCACTGAACAATAAATTAAAACAATTATTTTCAACCGAGCATGTCCCATAGGTCACTGTCCAACTCCCCACGCCCTTTGTCTGACAATTCCTTGCCATTTAACCAATAAAATTGGCATTATAGATTTCTAAGATTTAACCCCCTTTGGCATCATTCGGGTGTGAATCCCAGGTACAACCAACTCACCCTTAATCTGGAACACTAGGGTTATAGGCTTTTAGGGTAACAGGCTTGTGAGACACAATCTGAGTGTTTTGGAACACCCAGCAGCCAAGAGCATTCAAGTCCACAAAGACCAGCAGGTTAATATAGTTGTAACGGAAGGTCCCGCACTCCGCTTGAGTGCTTTCGTCATATACCACTTCCTCCCAGTCTATATATAAGGATCAGATATTCCAACCGCTCACAAGCACAAAACAAGACGATACTTGTTTAGCTGCTGACATGGACTCTTTTAGTCTTTATATACAGTTTCTGTAACCAGAAACCTAATTAACATGAGCTAATTAACTAATCCCTTAAAGCAGCCGATGTGACTCCGTGCCCTCCGGAGCATTGTTATGAATAATCAGGATTTCACTACAGGTCAGACTTGTTGTCACCGAGCTTCACACATTAGTATAAACACAGGACACCTTCTCACAATAGCAGGAGCTAATTACAATTAACAATACAAACAGTGATCTCCCCCCTTCCTCAGCCTAGTAGGCAACAAACTATAGTAGGAGTAGACTGTCCGGCTCCTACCCAGTTCTAGAGGCCAATGTGATCAGCTCTCTCAACTAACATGTTGAGTTCAGATCACTAAATAATCAAACAAACCAAGAATAGTCTTTACATATATCCTGGGAGATATTGTGGATAAATATTACTGTCCCATTTTAAGCAATCCAAGACATACCCTCCCAGTCACCATTTCCAATATGGCATACACAGGGTTTGCAGAGTCTGTGTGTCCTGGGGACAAGGACTCCAATCCAAAGTAACACCACCTCAAGGGTCCCCAGGCATACAGCTCACAAAGCGCACCGTTCCCCCAAATGCCAGGGCCAAGAGGCTAGCATTCAGTCCCCTCCAAAAGCCTCTGTCCCGCGTCTGTCACAAAAGTAGTTACACACAAAATGTTTTTATGCTTTACTTACCTTTTTTCTCTCACATTTCCTAGTTTTCCTGAAGGCAGCGGTGACATACACACAGATGCCTGTAGTGTCACACAGTGCATGCACAAGATGAAGTGAAAGTGAAGAAAAAGTCACAAGGATATAGGTAAGTATGATTGCTTATTTACAGGTTATTGGGCACTGTATATTGTGAGTGTAACATTTGGATTTTATGGCATATAATCACTGTGAGCAAATAAATACTGCATTATGAGCAGGGGTGGATTAATGCACAGGTTGGTCTAGGCTGCAGCCTAGGGCCCCACGTGTGCAAGGGCCCCCGATTGGCCATGATAGTTTTATTAATTTATATATATTTATGTATATGTAGAATAAAATCCATGCCTGCATGTTATACATATAAGCCGATAAATTTTTTTTTACCAACAGGGGGCGGGGATCGGGCGGTCCGCCCCGGGTGCCACCCATTGGGGGGGTGTCAGGCCAGCTGTACCGCCTCTCCTGGCCCTGGAACAGCGCTGCCAGCATACTTTAAAGTTGGGAAAACATTACTGCCAGCCCTTTCTCATGCACAGCTCCTCGTGTGTCACTCTCAATGTAAATGGAAGTCTCTTAGTACCTCAATTAAAGCCGCTCTCCTCCTCCTCCCGCTCCACCTCCTTCCCGAGTGTAGCCTTTGATTGCAGTAGGAGAGCGGTCATGTGACTGTCAATGAAACAGCGGAGGAGAGCAGTCACATGACCGGGTCATGAAGAACAGCGTTAATTGAGGTATTTAGAAGCTTTGATTTACGAGTGACACAGGAGGAGCGGTGTATGAGAAAGGGCTGGCAGTGATGTTTTCTCAACTTTACAGTATTCTTTCCCAGGAGACTGGGGTCTCCTGCGAGTGCAGGGGGGCTTTATAATGAAAGAGGCCTGTGTGATATGCAGGCAAAGGGGTCTGTGTACTATGCAGATGTCTGTGTACTGTGCAGGGAAAGGGGTCTGTGCACTGTGCAGGGAAAGGGGGCTGTGTTATGTGCAGGGGGTCTGTGTACAGTGCAGGGGGCTGTGTACTGTGCAGGGGGTCTGTGTACTGTGCAGAGGGTTGTGTACTGTGCAGGGAAAGGGGGCTGTGTTATGTGCAGGGGGTCTGTGTACAGTGCAGGGGGGCTGTGTACTGTGCAGGGGGGCTGTGTACTGTGCAGGGGGCTATGGGAAGTTTTTTTCCTGAAACTTCCCTCTTAATGTTAGGGTGCGTGTTATATGCACTCTGAAACTGAAACAAAGGCGCCACTCTAAGTGCAGTAAAAAACATGAAGTTTAATAAAACTGTAAAAAGGTACTCACAAAGGTACATAGTGAACAAGCATGTTGGCAAAAGCTGCCGGATATCCTGGGAGTGAGTCTGGTCCATTTCCTGGATTGCAGTGGTGTCCGATGGACAGGCTGCGCCGATGGATGCTGGCACTTCCTTCCGTTGGAACGTATGATTGTTCTGCTGTTGATTATTGCTTGCTTTTATGTGCTGCTGCTGCTGTTTATGGTATTTGTATGGCTTTTATCATATTGGAATATTACACAGCGTTTCGATTGGTCTCTGTCAGGATGTTGTCATTTTGCCTCAGTTAAACAGGAGCTGCTGCAGACGTTTATGGCCTAACTGTTGGTTTAGAAAGGTAAAATCTGTTATCAGCTTGCAGGTGTATTTTGAATGCTTTTTTTCTGTGGCATTGCTGTTTATAGTAGGCTCATGTCTGAATGTGTTTGGGCTGTAGACCTGAGAGTTGCACTTGAGGCATTTAATATAGGTCTACCTTTTTACACATGGCACTAAATAATATATTTTCTGGTAAAGCATGCTTAGGAGGGGGCCACACAAAAAGTAGGCTAGGGGCCCATGACCACCTTAATCCTCTACTGATTATGAGAACATTTAACTTTTTGGCTCTGTGTCCTCTCCTGAGAAAGAGGAATGGTGGCAAGTTATTGAAGGACCATTAAAGTGTAAAGTCGCATATACACGGGCAGACTTTTCGACCGGACTGGCCCGACAGACTTCCCAACGGACTTTCAACGGATTTTTGACGGACTTCCGACGGACTTTTTAATGAACGGACTTGCCTACGCACGATCACACCAAAGTCAGACAGATTTGTACGTGATGACGTACACCGGTCTAAAATAAGGAAGTTGATAGCCAGTAGCCAATAGCTGCCCTAGCGTGGGTTTTTGTCCGTGGACTAGCATACAGACGAGCAGATTTTTGGGTCCGGCAGGGTTACAACGTAAAGATTTGAAGCATGTTCCAAATCTAAAGTCCATCAGATTTTCAACTTGAAATGTCCGCTAAAGGCCCGATGAAGCCCACACACGATCAGATTGTCCGCCAGACCTGGTCCGTCGGACCAGTCCGGTTGAAAAGTCCGACCGTGTGTACGCTGCATTAGGCAACCTGGAACCAAGCCATTAGAGGGAACATCTATTTATTCATAAAGCATTGTTTGACCTTCAGTAATAAAACATCATATGTTTTTGGTAAGTGCATATGTGTGGAGCACGTGGTGGAGCAAATTTTTGAATTAAGGAAGAAAGTGTAAGGATACTTTAAGAACACTATTTTATTAGCGCGGTGTTGGACAGTTCACATTTATCACATTTGAATATATGGACCAGTTTTGTTTGGTGTTATTTAAAATGTGAAGCATCTTACCTTTTCCATACTTTATTAATAGATAAGGATTGCAGTAAGTCTAGAGAAGCTGCCCCTTCAGAAACCAACTGCCTACATATGCATCCTACTTTGTAAAGAAGCTGCACAACTTTGACCATTTGCGCTGTTCCTCTAGTTTACCACCGGACCATGAATTGTGTGGCTGGGCCCCCTGGACAACGTTTGGACCCTAGACTCTTCCTTAGGTTGTACTGTGGATGATCTGGCTGTGCCCTACAGTTTCATATCAATGTAAGTCAAAGTTAGAGCAATAACTACACTACTGTTTACATGTCATTTCTTGGGTGTGGAAGATAATGCAATGTGCAGTCATGCAAAAAGAAAAAGCAGGCTTACCTTTAACTGCAATTAAGCTCTTCCTGAAGCTGCTGATCCCATTGGCCTGTTTAATGTTTAAAAATTTTCTGAACAAAGACCTCAATATTTTCAATAAGGGTGTGGCATTGTGTGGCAGCAAACTTTTCTCTTACTGCCAAAATTAAGGTGGACTTCTGGTTTTGATAGCCAAAGTGGAGATTTTACATGCTTTTTTTTTTTTTTGCAGAAAGCCTGTCAAGCATATGTTGCCAAATCTTTATGCTTAATGTCATTGACTTAATATGGCCATATTAGTTCAATGATGTGACAAGCATCACGCCCCAAGTGTGTACATCAGCTGTGGGGCAGGGAATCTCCTACCCGAAGGTCATTGGACCAGCAATGATAGCTAACTTCTGAGTTCAGACCAATCGCAAGCTAATCTGGTCCTTTAGAGACTCAGCTGCAACAAGAACAGCTGCAGGCAAAGACATTGCTTGGTTCTGAAGACAGCGAACTGGGACAACAATGGTCATACTCTCTTAGCAGTTTTGTTCATTAGAGCACTGTGCAGGGGGCATGCTGTGCTGTTGGCTATTCAAACTGGTGTACTCAGTGTGAGAACAGCAGTCTAGATCTCCAAGTTACTGCCAGTACATGGTAGCCTATTTTAGTTCTAAAGCACGCTCTACAAATAAAACTGGAGCATGCAAAATATGGTGCAGCTCAGAAACCAATCAGCTTCAAAGATTTATTGTCAAAGCTTGAATTGAGCAATCTTGAGTTAGTAGCTGATTGGCTACCATGCACAGCTGCACCAGATTATGAGTGCACCAGTTTTGATAAATGTCCCCTACATTGTCTACTTTTTATGCAGCCTGACTGCATAACAACAGTAGAAAATGGTTTCAATTGGTCTTTAAGCTAAAGTATATTGCTTTATGCACCAAATGTAATGGGGTGATTTATTTACACTGATTATTGTCTCAAAATACCCTTTACATCTTTTTTCTCTCACAGTAACTGAATATCTGGCTCATGACATGATGTGACATATCTGAAATATGTCACATAAGGTGATTCTTGTCTGAGCAGTACCTTCAGATATACAACTGCAACAGTCATTCACCAATTTCCAAGCTGCCCCAGTCTTCAATGCAAATATAAAATCAATTTAGAGTCACTGTCACTGTTCAGCCTTTAATTGCTCAATGTCCACTATCTTAGTTATGTGCATACGTGTCTGTGTGCATGTCTTTGTTTTTTGGTATTCCAGACTAAGGTAACTAACTCCATAAAAAGGTAACCGTGCCTATAATATTTTCAAATTCTCCATAACCTCTTGGGTTACAGGGGAAGTGCGTGAATTATAATTAGACATACTGTAATTGCAGGTTTTGATCATTTCCATGTGTTCGATTGGATTTAAAATAACAGCTGCAGTAAATATTATTTGTTAAATATGTTTTTATTATTGTAGACATTGGATGGAAATCCCTCACTCTGGAACTCCAGGTACCCACCAAAGGGAGCCCAACCAGTCTCTACAACCTCAGTAGTAAAGTAAGAAGTCACACACTGATAATGCCATCCAACTTTATTTATGTCAAGCAAACACACTGCATCCCTGCCTAGGACTTACCCTCTTCATCGTTTCACTAAATATGGGCTTGATCACAGAGAACTAGGATCAATACAAAAAAAAAAGTCTGTAAATTACAGATGTGAGAAAAAAGCAGGCACATAAACTATTACAGAAAGAGAAAATGTTTTATAAAAACATTTACCATTTTGTAAACTGTATGCTACAGTTATAATGCAACGTGTTTTGAAATACACTCAGTAAAGCTTTTTGGAAATATTTGTCACACTAAACTGAAATTTTGTGCTTTTATTGTATTTGTATTATAACACATAAAGCAATATTATAAAGTTTAGAAATGAACTGTGTAGATTTTTGGTTCTGGGCACTAGGTGGAGGTAGAAACCCTAAAACCATACTGATGTAATACAGTTCTCGGATGCTAAGGTTAGATCTTTAGTTTGGTTTATTCTTGTACTCACCTGAACTAATATATATATAACATATATATAAAAGGAGATGCTGTATCCAAATTATGCAATATTATTTACTTATTGATCGGTAAACCATCATAAAATTAGCATATTAGCTAATATTTGCTTACTCAAGAAGTAAATAATTTTGCATCAGTTTGGATACCGCATCTTTTTTTTTTTCTTAATATGATTTTGGTGGAATATCGGGAGCCTGTCTTTGATGTGGAAATCTGCTGTTCAATATTACAAGTGATAAGTAACAAGTATGACTCACCCTTTTCTGTTATTTTCAATGATAAAACACTGGAGATGGAGCTTTTCTTTAAATGCATTTAAATAAAAAGGATTAAAGGGAAGTATGCATATGTACATATATGTGTATATACTGTATATATGTATGCATTTATGCATGTATGTATATGTATGCATTAAGTGCAGACATCATAATGGTCAGTGTGGCTGCCCTTCATAATAAATGAACAATAGGAGGGTTGTTGGCAAGGGGTGGGCCAGCTTTTCACACAACCACTTTCTGGCATTTTGGGAAGCTAGTAACACCTCTGCAGACATTTGAAGAGTTGTGTAAGGACCTCAATGTGACTATGCTTATTGCATGTGCTCACTTCAAAATCCTTTAAAGGCTAAGTTCACCTTTAGTAAAAAAATAACGAAATAAATAATAATAAAAAATGCACACGATTTTGCAGGTAAAAAAATGTGCATTTATTCATTTTTTTACACTGGAGCCTGCAAAGCACTGCAACTGCAATCAGTGGATCGCGGGTGCAATGTCAGGCTTTTGCAGGCACTCAGCACAGCTATCTGTCTGTACCTCCATATGGATAGACAGTTATTGAGCTGCGGGAACAGTCAATGAACTATGAAGGCACTGATCAGCATACTTGTAGTTTATTGAAAAATATAGGCTGTCTGCAGTGGTGTCCGACAGGACTTGTAGTTCATTTAATCACAGATCTCTATCAATGAATGACACAGCTCTCCATATCCCCACTGTTTTGAAAATATGACAGCAGGGGTGTGAGAAGAGCCCCCGTCTGCTGTTAAAAGGGAAGGGGGGATCGGGGGAGGTGAACTTGTTACATGTTACACCCTAAATATGGGTGTAACATGTTCAGAAAGTGACCTTAGCCTTTAGTGACAGATGTGTTAAAATAGGGCAGATAACAGTTTTTTTTTATAACTTCCCCAATTTGTCCAGAATGATTCAGCTTTAAGAGACTTTTTATGAAAATTGCATATCCCAAAGATGTCCCTGTAAAAAAAAACAATAAATACTCATTGCTTCCATTGCCAACATTGCCGTACCCTGCTCTATTGAAGAGAAATTTCTGGGAGTGTTGATTTCATGGTCCCCTGCTGCACACACAGTAGTGGCATAGGCATGCGCACAGGGTGTGCCACCTGTGCCTGGGCACACCCTAATCACCCCATGTGGTGCTGATTGCCCCTGCTTCTGGTCTCTCCATTGCAGCACTGCCAGCTTCCCTCCTCTCAGGAGCTTGAAAGGGGCATGGTAAATATTTAATTAACTGGACTTCATTTTCTGAATGAACACAGTGAGTAATCTGTACTGATGGCTCCTGTCTTCATTCTTAACTGAAGCATAGTAAACTATGTTTACAGCAGGCTGCAGAGAAAGGGGACTGGGGCATCTCTGTCCTCAGTTTCTTTCTCTGTCTCAAAAGAGAGACATCAGGGGTCTGTTTAGACCCTTGATATTTCACCAAAGCCCCATAATGGGGCTCCTACAAAAAATTATAAAAAAATTATAAAAAATAATATTGTGAAAAATAAATAAAAAATATTAAAAATAAAAAAAAGACCACTGACACCATTCACTGCCCTACTGACACCAATCTTTGCTCTACTGACACTGTCCACTGCTCTGCTCATATACACATATGTGTGTTTGTGCTCTGGGGTGCACACCCTAATGCAATAGGCTGAGCACCCCAATGAGTAGTGGTTCCTTCTACTGACCTCCACTTTACTATAGGACACAATAGTGTAAAATGAATTCAATAAATAGAATATGTAAATAATAAAAGATTTAAAGTGCATGTAAACCCTAGCAATGAACTTGTTATTCCTCTGTTTGCTCCCTTTTGGTCTGGTAAATATAACACTGAAAGCATTTTGCTATAGCTGTTTGATAAGTGCAAAAGAATACCTGCTAATTCTGCCAGATATCCAGTGTTGTCACATGTCCCGTACACTCTGCAGTGTTATTTCAAGAAGTTATATCAGCCCTGCCCAGTTAACATTGGTGAACTACAAAATACATCCCCCTTATTTTATGAGAACAAGAAAATGGAGGAATTGACACAGTCCTAACACACTTCTGGTTTGCATTTTTGAGTGGAGTCTTCTGGCAAAAAAAAATGCTAGACGCACCTTAACCCTCCTAAATGCTTAAAAACTCCTGTACAAAAATGCTGTATATGAGCGTTTTTTTTTTTGCCAAAGGAACTGGCGTTTTTTTAGGCCTAGTGCGCATTGACCCTGACTGTCATGATAGAGCAAGACGTATGTTACTAGAGGAATCATAAAAAAACAAAAGATTGCTGTGCTAATACGTTGTAAACAATATAATAACTAAATAATGGTGATTAGTCCATAAAGTGTCCAAACATGCAGAAATCCTTGAAATCATGTCTCTTGGGGTGATAGATAAAAAGTGCACCTTCCACCATGAAAATAACAGATGTGCCCTTACCGGATAGCTAGTCTTCAGGTTATAGGAGCCTAGTAAGACATAGATTCACACATCATTGAAGATCCATCCATTGGAAACAAGCGCAAATGGCGTTGAAGTTTCTCCTTTTCCTTTAAATTTCTGACAGGAGTCCGAGGCGAGACATACAGCTAAACCCAGGCCGATTCCTAGAAAATAAGCTTCTTTTCTTGGAGGAGAGAACAAACTCCTCAGTCCTCTTGCTTGGTATCTTGGAAGCTGTTATGTCTATAGCTGATACCATTAGGCCTTCAGCTGGCATTGCCCTCTACTCCTCATTTCTGTACAAACATCTCACTCCTATTAATCACAAGTTTATCTTTATTACAACTCCAGCCAATCCCTCAGGGGTGGATATCTCCTTTGTTATCCATGGATATGTTTTTCTTCTCTCAAAAGCTTTTCACATGGACCACATGAAATAGAAAGGCAACTGCATAGTGCTCTCTGTATAAATCATTTATTAAAATACCCCAATAAAATTGCACTTACAAGAAGTTAAATAAAAAACAGCACTTCTTAATATCTCTGTGAATCTATGTCTTACTGGGCTCCTATAACGTGTATAGCTATCCGCTAAGGGCCCATCTTTTATTTTCACGGTGGAAAGTGCACTTTGGGTGTTTCTGTCATCTATCACCCCAAGAGACACGATTTCAAGGATTTCCTCATGTTTGGACAATTTATGGACTAATCACCATTATTTAGTTATTATATTGTTCACAAGTTATTAGCGAGGCAATCTTTTGTTTTTTATGTTTTTACACAAAGTGTTCTGTTGTGTGATTGCCAGCTCATTTTTTGATTATTTATCACCACTCTTCACCTGCACAACTATTACATTTCTTATTCTATACTAGAAGAATCACCAGATCAAGAAAAAATGCCTGAAAAAAACCCAAAAAACTAAAGCAGCCACTACATCTAAGCAGCCACTACATCTACATCTAAGCTGTAATATATTACATTTTGGTTAATAGGTTTAGGTATACTTTAACTGTTAGGTCCTTGCTAACACAATGGGCTTCCCGAAGGACATTTGTGTAAATAACAAATATTCATGAAAAACAAGTGCAATGTCACCGTACAAATTTATGTCTGCACAAACCCAACTTCATCTTATGTGGGTGTAATGATAATGATTTATATGAATAGACTGTTTTCACCATTCAACACAATGCAATGCAAAAGTATAAAAGGAAACATATCTCTAATTTCAAAGGTAAACTTTGACTCTGGCTTTGCTAAACCCTCAAACTACATAAAAATAAGATGGTAATATCTTAGTTTTTTGGGGGGTAAACATCTGGGGAAACTACAGTAGCTTTGGGAAAAAAATTAATAGATAATGCATTTTTTATTTTTTTGTTCCTAAATAAACTGTATGTTGAAGTTTCCTTCCAAAATGAATCCCTTTTTGTCCCCAAAAGGTATGTTAGGGCACAATACAAAAGTGAAAAATGATTTGTACAAAGCAGTCAGATCCCTGAATTAAAAAAAAAAAAGGAAAATAGAATAATGATCTGTATCTGCATTTTTTACTGAAATGTGAAACTCATAAATAAAAAAAAAAACCTCAATTTACAGTGCTGTACTTCAAGTGTCTTTCTTATCTATTAGGGGTCGATTTAGTAAGTAGACTGTTGACTTTGCAAAGTGAATGGTCACTGAGCTTAGTAAATAAGGTGAAGTTGTAGTCACATCAATCTTACAATTCCAAACATTATTTGTATTTTCCATCACACATGATTGGTTATTCAGACTGAACACTTTTTCACCCTATTTACTAAAATATCTTTATCATTGCTCTACCCATTTAGCCATATACTGAACGTTTAATTGTTTAAGTGATCAAAAAAGTTTTTAAAAGTAAATCAGATTTTTTTTAAGGTGTCATTTTCTCACACATCTATATAAAAAAAAATGGCGTGATTTTAGAGATGTTGCACAGTTAAGCAATATCACAGTAGCCTTAGACAAAAATTAAAACTCAATTTATACAATTGCTCTTGCCTCATATATCATCACTTTTGCTGTTAAGAATATCATTGATAGTGCTTTGTTAAATTTTTTCAATAAGTGCAAAGAAAAAAAAATCTGCTGATCCGTCCTGTGCTCCCTGCAGTGTTATGTATAAAAAACCCGTGCTTGGTGTGTACAATGTGGTAATGAAATAAATACAATTGAAGTCAACAGCAGCACTCCCAATATTGTACATAGCAATATACCAAAAAATCGAAGTCAAAAACGTGTTGCGCTGTCATATATATATATATATATATATATATATATATATATATATATATATATAGTGCATAAACCTTCATAAAAGCTGCTAATTATTAAATTTAACTAAATGAAAAGTCCAAAAATGAAGTGTCCAAAAACCAAATGAAGTCCATAAAGTGAAATAGAAAATGTGCAGATATCCTCCTTTTCTAATTATGTGCAACACCCGGTGCTCCCCATAGGAAATCAGGGCAAATATATCCTCTTACTAGATCATTAGACCTATCAAGGTCTGTATTCAAACCAGTGAACTTCACCCCACACTATAGGTATACCTCTGCTTTCCAGCCGCCATATGGATGCCAATAATGAAAGTGACCACAAACATATATTCTCAGGAACCTCAGACCTGGTCATACAGAGTACCAATGAGCAGAGAAAAAGCTTTTTAGGACAATACCATGCATATAAGCCTTTAAAATTAGCACTTTTGATTTCTCCCATAGACAATTCATTATAGCCGCGAGTACTTTTTTTTTCCATCAAAAGTGAGTTTATTTAGTAAAATAAAACATTACAGAAAAAAAAGTTTTGTATACATAGTGATCCCGGAGGATAACAATACAGTTTTCAGCATGTATATATAAGTTTGCATACTACTTTATATCTCATGTCTAGTTTCTTTTATACTTTTCCCATGGTACATATATAAAAGGTAATTATTCTGGGTTGGTGTGTATTGGTCAATCTTCATTAGGAGAGCTTCTCTAATATGGTGTGGGTAGGGGCCATCAACCAGGTCATCTCCATGCCCCGCCCATTCTCACGTACAGGTATCAGATGACTGAGTCCACTTATCCCAGATCTGGTCATATTTGAGAGGGCAGCCTCTGTGTAAGTACACCAATTTTTTGTAGGGTAGTGTGTTATTGACTTCTATTATCCAGTGTGTGAACTCTGGGGGGTTAGGCCTCATCCAATTTCTGGCAATAACTTTACGTGCGGAGAAGAGTGTTTCGTGAACAAATATTTTTTTGAGTTTATTTATCTCTGGGTCTGATAGGATTCCCAGTATGCAGAGCTTGGGTTGTAGTGTTACTGGGGAACCCATAGTATCATGTAGGAAGCGTACTATCTGCGCCCAGTATGCTTGGATTCGAGGGCACTGCCATAGTAGATGAAAAAAAGTACCTGTGGCCTGATTGCACATTGGGCATATTGTTGTTTGGTTACTCTTGAATTTTGCTAGCTTGAGTGGTGTGAGGTATGCTCTATGTAGCAGGAAGGTTTGGGTTAGGCGGTCTGACAACTTAGGGGACACTAGTTTACATGCATCTAAGGCATCGCTCCACTCATCGTCTGCTATTGTGCCAACTTCTCCCTCCCACCTTGATTTTAGGGCGTAGGCTGCTTTGGTAGCCTGCGGCAGTGTCAGCATCTGATAGAATTGAGATATTAGTTTTTTAGGGTCAGGGCATTTCAGTGCCTCCATTAATGGGTTGTTTGTCAAATTTGTTTCCCCCTGCGGGAATTGTGTGTAGAAGGCATGGCGTAGTTGTATATACCTGAAGAGCATTTGGTTTGGTAATGCAAATTCTGTTTGCAGTCTTTCAAAGGTTTTTAGTCTGCCGTTGTGAATGATATGTGACATGTAGAAGATCCCCCCAGAACTCCACACCTCATTATCTGGTATTATGTTAAATTCTGGGAGGTTTATATTATGCCATAGGGGGGTGAATTCATTAATTGCTGACAGTTGTAGTTTGTCCATGGCTAGGTTCCATATCTTAGTGTAGTGATATAGCAGTGTTTTTCCTCTTACATTTTTATCTTCTCTAGTGGTTTTTCCTGCTATTACAGTCAGTGGGTCTTGTGTTGGATGAGCCCACCTGGGACATAGGAAGTGCATGAATCTTTCGCTATCTGTCTTGTCTATATGAAAGATTTGGGACAGCTGTGCAGCTATATAGTAGGCATTGAGGTCAGGTAGGGCCATTCCCGCTAGGTCTGTGGGGTTTTTGAGTTTTTGCCAGGCGATTTTATGTCTGTTGTTTCCCCAGATAAATGGTTTCAGTATAACTTCCATTAGCTTAAAATGTCTAAGGACTAGGTATATTGGCGAATGCCAAGTCATATATAATACTTTGGGTAAGAGGACCATCTTAACTAAATTTATTCGCCCTGTTACTCCCAGCGGGAGACGAGCCCATATCTGTGTCTTGTGTTTAAGCATCGCAAACAACGGTGTTATATTGAGTGTTTCGTAGTCAGCTGGGTCTCTTGTAGTCCTTACACCTAGATACTTGATGGTGTCAACTCTCTGTAGGGGTAGCAGTGCTCTGTCTTTAGGTTGTGGGAAACTGTCAAGGGGTAATATTTGGGATTTGTCCCAATTTATCCTAAGGCCTGAAAATGTACCAAACTGTTTTATTAGGTCAAGTGTAAGGGGCAAAGAGTTTTCAGAGTCGTCTAGGTATAACAGGGTGTCGTCCGCATAGGTACTGATTTTTTCAATCACGTCCCCCCTGCGGAGTCCCTTTATGCCCGGGTGTGCCCGAATGGCGATGGCAAGGGGCTCTGCCGCCAGAGCGTACAGCAGCGGCGACAGAGGGCATCCCTGCCGCGTGCCTCTGGTCAATGGGAATTGCTCGGATGGCCACCCGTTCGCCAGTACCCTCGCTGATGGGGATTGGTATAAGAGCTGCACCCATTTTATGTAGTTGGGGCCGAAGCCGAACCTGGCCAGGCAGCTCCACAGGTAGTTCCACTCTACTGAGTCGAACGCCTTGGCCGTGTCCAAGGCGACGATCATTCTAGCTCCTACATTGTCATGGGTGGCTTGTAGATTTATGAATAGTCTCCTGAGGTTGAAGGAAGTATTTCTGCCAGGCATAAATCCTGCCTGGTCACCATGGATTAGGGAGAGGATTACTTTATTCAAGCGAATGGCTAATATTTTTGCGAGAATTTTAATATCTACTTGTAGTAGAGATATGGGGCGGTATGATTCTGGGACTAATGGATCTTTCCCTGGCTTGGGGATTAAGACTATAGTAGCCTCTCTCATGGAGGCTGGCAGACTGAGATCCTTGAATATGGCTTCGTATAGCTGTAGCAATCTAGGGGTCAGTGTTGCTGCATAGGTGGAATAAAATTCCACCGGAAGGCCGTCTGAGCCTGGAGACTTTGAGCCAGGGAGTGTCGCCAAAGCACTGGATATCTCATCTGTTGTCAATGGAGCCTCTAGTTCCTCAACCTGTTCTGTGGAGAGTTGGGGAATAGTTAATTTCCCCAGAAATGTTTCCATCAGGGAAGTGTCTGTGGGGGCTAATGAAGTATAGAGTTTACTGAAGAATTCTCTAAAGATGTCTGTTACCTTGTGTGGTTCTGTCTCTACGGTCCCAGTGGGTGAGCGCAGTGAAATTACCACGGGGGGTCTATCTTCACTATGTACCAAATAGGCCAACAGTTTCCCCGCCCGTTCCCCGTGCTCGAATGATCGTTGCCTATGGAAAAATAGTTTTCTTTTGGATTTTTCATAATGTAGCTGAGTTAATACCCTTGTACATAGTTTAAGATTGTCAGCTTTGTCTGCGGTGGGGGCCTCGAGAAACAGTTTTTCAGAGTCTCGAAGACCAGCCTCCGCTTTAGCTATCGCAGATTCTGAAGTTCTTTTAATTTTGTTAATTCTACTGGTAAGGATCATTCGGGCATGTTTTTTAAAAGTTTCCCACACTAGTTGGACTGGGGCGGAGCCTTCATTAATTTGAAAATAATTGTCCCATTCTGTTAAGAGATCGTCCTCCTCCGGCAATATGGTCAGCCAGAAAGGGTTCAGTCTCCATGTCGCTGGTGGGCGGTTGTGAGGAACTTTGAGCGTGGCCCAGTAGGGACAATGGTCGGAGAGGGACCTAGGAGAGAAGCCAGCGTCCGTCAGTCTTGGGAGGAGTGTTTTGGACACTAATATGAGGTCTATTCGTGACATAGCCCTATGCGACGTGGAAAAGCAGGAAAATCGTTTATCTGTGGGATTCCTGAATCTCCATGTGTCTATTAGGCCAAAATCTGATAGAAGTCTGGCGAATCTTGTGGGGTGTGATGTCATAGGTTCGGCAGATGAGGCATTAAGTCTATCTAGTGCGGGATCTAGGACATTATTGAAATCCCCTAGCCATATTGCCGGGATGCTGGGGTGTAGTGCCATGAAATTAAACCCTTCAACAATAACGGCTGCATTAAATGGTGGCGGAACATAGAATGCCATAAGGAGGATTGGGTCTCCATATATTCTGGCCTTTATGAGGACATATCTGCCTGATGGGTCGATTACTGAGTCCTGGAGCTCGAAGTGTGTGCTTTTGGCGATTAGGAGTGAAACTCCTCTAGATAGGGTAGTATGTGTTGAATGGAACGCCCATCCAATCCATGGTCTCTGGAGTACTTTATGTGCTAGGCCCTCGGCGTGTGTTTCGACCAGAGCCACTACATCTGCTTTTAGTTTTTTAATGATCGAGAATACTGCTGACCTCTTGATAGGTTCTCTGATACCGCGGATATTCCACGTGACAAATTTTAGGTTGGTCATCTAAGTATTTATGTTATGTATTGAGCTCCAGGACTCAGGCCACCCCGCTCCGCAGTGTCTCAACATAGGTAACAATATTATAGGCAAATTTCTGATGCACCCTGGGAATCATACATAGACAGGTACTTGCTTTTGACGTTAGATAGCACAATGAGAATTGCATAACTCTAACATTCCCTTCCCCCCTCCCTGCCCTGCACCTCCCGAACCTGGTGCGGGCTTTGTTCCCGAACTGCCAACATGGCATTAACCTTGTCCAACCTGTGGAAAAAAAATGGTATGTTAAGGTTTCTTGAGAGACAGTCACTGTGTCCAGGATAGTAATGAGCTCAGGGAGCTGAAATGTCTCGGGCAGTGCTGTCATGATCAGAGCGTTCCATTTCAGGTGGATAACCGTGGTACATAGGGCGAAAATACGCTGCGTACCGTTGTAGAGTTCAGGACTCGACTCACCTTCACTGGTGAGGATCATTGTTAAGTCAAGCGTGCTCCGTCGGTTATAGATGTGGACCTTGCTGTGCGATTTTAGGGTGAACTTGTTGCTGGGGTAGGGTCTTATAGGAAGTCCATTAGGGAAAATGGTGTTTGTTATGGTCAGTTGAGGATCTTGCGGATTGTATCCTGTCGGAGTCCCCCAATGTATTATGCGGTTGTGGTGTTTGATAAAGTCTATTCGTTCTGTTATTATAATTGAGGGGTTTATCCAGGTGGGGTAAATCAGATGAACAGTCTTGCAGCATTTCAAGGTGCTGATCATGTGGAGAATGTTGGGGGGGCAGACTGATCAGCTTGCATATGTATGGAAATGTCTGGACTTAAATAGTGTTGCGTCCGGAGGTTCAGGGTATTATAGGGTGGAATATTTTGAGGGGACATATATGTTGCATAGGGTAGACAAGTAAATTGTAAAGTGGTACTTATCTGTGGGTCTCTCTCTGCTCCAGCCAGGCGATGGCAGCCTCCGGGTCCTCGAAGAAGTGTGCCCTGTCCTCGCCCTCTACACGTAGCCGGGCCGGGAAAAGCATGGCGTATTTGATGTTCTTGATGCGCAGGCGCCTTTTGACCTCGGTGAATGTGCGGCGTCTACGCTGTACTTCTGCAGAGAAATCCGGGTATATGGCAATCATTTTGTTTCCCAGGGGGATGTTGCCCTTCACTCTGCTGAGCCGTAGAATAGTGTCTCTATCCCTGTAGTTCAGGAATTTTGCGATGAACGTGCGTGGGGGGGCTCCGGATGGTGGTGGTCTGCCTGAGAGGCGGTGTGCACGTTCGACCACAAATGTTGGGGAGAATGATTCCTTTCCATATGTGTCGCAGAGTAAATTTTCCAAAAACGTGGGGGGGTCTTTCCCTTCCACTCCCTCTGGGAGGCCGACAAATCTGAGGTTACACCTGCGAAGGCGATTCTCAATGTCGTCTTGCTTCTGGAGGAGCTGGTTCACTTGATGCTGCAGTTCTGATGTTGTGTTCTGCAAGGGGGGGAGGGAGTCCTCCACAGTGCCTAGCCGATTCTCAGCTTCTGTGACTCTGCCTTTTAGTTTCTGGAAGTCTTGTCTTACCAGTGAGATGTCCACCTTTACTTCCTCAATCCGCGCTGTAAGGGAGGTTTGACAAGCTGTGATGGCTTCTTGGCAGGATGATATAGCCTCCAGTACCCTTGCTGTGTCTGTTCCGGCCGAGGGCTCCTCTTCCAGCGCGGCGGCGCCATCTTGGCTGGAGGGGTCTGTGCCTTGTCGGCGGTATTGATCCAGTTTTGAGGCCGCCGCGGACGTCTTTTTCGGCGGTGACATGTTCTGGCTGGTCTCTGGGTTGACGGCTGTGTAGTATGGGCTTGTGGATCCGTGTGACGGTCTCAGGATGTTAGGACGGATAAGTGACCGGCGGAGCTCTGCCTAACTGCGTCCTACTTCATGCCGCTCCAGGCCACGCCCCAGCCGCGAGTACTTTTAAATGACTTTTTTCCTTTAGAAATGTAATTTTGCTCTCAGACTGTTCTAAACATGGGAAAAATGTGCCACTTTACAGGCATACTATAGACACCCCCCAGGCACAATATTTAAAGGAATAGTTCATTTTTATTGTTTCACTTTAAGCATTAAAAAAAAAAATCACTGCTTCCAAAAAAAACGGAAGTTTAAAAAAAAAATAATTTCATTGATACATGTCCCCTGGGGCAGGACCTGGGTCCCCAAATGCTTTTTATGACAATAACTTGCATAGAAGCCTTTAAAATGAACACTTTTGATTTGTCATGTTAATGTCCCATAGACTTTAACAGTGTTCCGGCGGCTTTCGAATTTGCCCCGAACACCGCATATTGTTTGGTGTTCGCAGAACATCCGAACAACCAAAGTTCTGCCCGAACTTATGCTCGGGCCGAACCGTTCACCCATCCCTATTCCCGCCCGGCCTATAGCAGAATGACGGCTGGGCGGTGGTTCAGTTATCCTGACTGGACGCCATATGATGTCTTTCAGGATAACAGCCGATGCACGCTCATGGTGGCTCTTTACCACCAGATCAGCCATGTCCAATCACGGTTAATCACAGTGTAAACAGGAAAAGCCGTGTATTGACTTTTCCTCACTTTTCCTTGCTCTCCTGTCAGGGGGGTCTGGGTACAATGTACCCATACCCATTCACATAGGGGTGGGGGGGCAGGATCTGGGGCCCCCTTGTTAAAGTGGGCTTCCATATTCTGATAAGCCCCCACCTGCAGACCCCAATAATCAATGGCCAGGGTTGTCGGGAAGAGGCCCTTGTTCCCATCAACATGGGGACAAGGTTCTTTGGGAGGGACCCCAAAGCACCCTCCCCATGTTGAGGGCAAGTGGCCTGGTATGGTTCAGGAGGGGGCTCGCTTGACCCCCCTTTCCTGGCCTGCCAGGCTGCTTGCGCGGATAAGGGTCTGGTATAGATTTGGGGGGACCCCACACCGATTTTTTTAAATTTTGGTGTGGAGTTCTCCTTAAAATCTATGCCAGACCCAAAGGGCCTGATATGGATTTTGAGGGGGACCCCATGCTGTTTTTTTTACAAAATTTGGAATGGAGTTCCCCCTAAAATCCATACCAGACCCAAAGAGCCTGGTATAGACTGGGAGGGGGGCGCACGCCGGGGGGGACCCACGCCGATTTTGTCCTTGATTTTTCATCTATATTGCCGGGACACGGCAAAACATTAGTTTAAATGTTTTGCTGGGGTTTGCCGCTTAATCAGGAGAGTCTGTAGTCTGTCTGTAGTGGAGTAACAAAAATACATATAATAAACAAAAATATACAGGTATATGTACACAAAAACAGTTTACAAGGGAAGATGCGAGGTAGAAAGAATTCCTCTTTCAAACACTGTCGCTTACCAATGAGTCGGATGTGGGGGGCACATAACGCACAAACGGCAATTAGAACTGTTGTATAAAGATATATAAATATATATATAGTCATTTATAAGATAACCATCTGGTGAAATAATCAGTTGGGAAAGGAAGGAAGATGGAACTAAATGAATTGGGAATGAAAGAAAAAGGGGGGAAAAAAGGGGAAAGAGGGGAAAGGGAAAGAAAAGAAAAGAAAAAGGTGGAGAAAAGGGGGTAGGGGAAAGAAGGGGGGGACAGGGAAGGGAGAAAGGGGGGGAAGGGGACAGGGGGAAAGGGAAGGGGAGAAGAAGGGGGGGGAGAACCTTAATCATGTCCTTTTTTGGTATAGATTTATCGATGGCCTGTTCCTTGTTTGGACAGGCCCATCGCAATTATTGAGAGAATTAATTGAACAGCTGAATGATATGAATTTACATTTTACATTCACCTTTGATGACACACAGATCTCCTTCCTGGACCTTCCTGGACCTGTTGGTTATCAAGGACA
Organism: Lithobates clamitans; assembly: GCA_037952925.1. Taxonomy (NCBI): domain Eukaryota; kingdom Metazoa; phylum Chordata; class Amphibia; order Anura; family Ranidae; genus Lithobates; species Lithobates clamitans. Next base: position 1,329,389 of record JBBGZY010000455.1, on the reverse strand, counting down.
GTGATGGAACACTGGTTACAAATTTGTATTGCAAACCCATGGCTGGAAACACCCTCTTACATGCCTCTAGTGCACATCCCAGGTCTTTGGTACGTAGTATCCCGTACGCACAGTATCTGCGTTTACACAGAAACCAGGCTGGTCAGCTATGTTAGCGCCTCTTTCTTAGGGGATACTCACTGACTAACCTAACGAAAGCGTTTAATTGAGCACTGGCACGGACTAGAACCTCTTTTCTTTATGCTTCCACTAAACCTAAACAACCTGACTTTGTCAAGATTATCACTAGATTCTCCGCTCACCACCATCAATTACGGACCACTTTATCAAAACATCGGCACCTCCTGACCGATCACCATATTCTTAACAAATAGGTCAAACCCTTTCCGGAACTAGTTTTCTGCAGAGCTACTTCACGCAAGGACCGATTGACAAGTAGTCATTATGGTCCTGTCTTGGAACACCCTATGGCACCTCAGGGTACCTCCCGATGTTGCCAATGCCCATGGTGTCCTTGGATCTATGAAGGTACTACCCTTACACTATCCAATGGCAAATTGTTGTCCTCCCATTCCCCTGCTAATTGTGGCACCACTGGTGTTGTATACCTAATGTTATGTGCTTGCAAAGCCTTTTATGTGGGGAAGACCCTATGTGAGCTTTGTCAGCTCATTGGAGATCATGTATATTATTCCACCAATAGCAAGTTCATCACTGTGGGATGCCACATTGGCCTGTGTCACAGATTTGACTCCTCTGTAGTCAGATTGTTGGCCCTGGAGGTCATCCCCCAGGACCCAAGAGGGGGAGACTGGGACAGGTTTATACTGCAATGTGAGACCATGTGGATAGAAAGACTTAATGCTACTATACCACCTGGTCTTAATGAGGTAATATCATATAAATATTTTATATGATGTTGCCATCATTTTCAGCCAAATCAACTTCCTGGGTATCAGTTTATTATTTTTAGATCTAAGAGGTAATTGGATATGTGTCTGTACTTAAGCTCTGTTCCACTCCACAACCATCTGGGATATACAGATCCAGCGTTTTTGCCATTATTGTGGCATCCTTTAATATTCAATTGATTTGAAGTAGTTTATGCTTCATTAAATACATATGAATTTTTCAACTGTATTGTATAATTTGTATATATTTTGTTTATTTTATGTTTTATGAACTGTATAAGAAGTTACTGTCACTCTCCAATGCACTGTCTTTTGACTGATTGCCTCTCAGTCCTGCGCCTGCCTTGTGTCCCCTCGGCGGATGTGTGATCTTCCTGGTGTGTGGGGTTGTGTCCATGGTCCTCTGGATCCGCCCCCTTACTTGCACTGATTGGAGCTTGGGTTGTCTGCCCTTTGGCTGCCTTTTTCTTGTACGCAGGCGCCGGCGTGATTGCCCTGCATGCGCTCTGCGGGAGATCAGACCCTGTGATGTCACACAGCAGGAGAATGGCTGTGACCAAAAACACGTACTTTCAGTAGTCTATAATTTCATCGCTGACATCATTTTTTTTTTATACCATCTGAACCTGAGGAAGTTTCTGTTGTCTTCTCAAACGATAAAACAGTGGATAAAACAGTGGAACATTTGCTGAATGTCAGCCGCAACAGCAAATGGTTTTGTCTGAAGCGGAGCAAAATTCTTGTAAGGTTGATGTTCAGATTAGGCCTAGTGAAAAGGACATTATTGATGAGAACACCTTCATATCGAGCACTTGAGGCAAAGTCCACTCTCTCCTGCCATACTTTGCCTCTGGAGGATTACCTGTAGACAGGATCGGACTGTTTTGAAATAAATGAAGTGCTTGCACATGGTCATCACTATCACATTCTATACACTTAATAGTAGTCTAAGGCCCCTTTCACATGGCAAGCCCTCCTGGCTCCGCCTGTCTGTTTTTCAGGCGGATCCAAGTGGGCCATCCATTGATTCCTATGGGGAGACGGATGTCAGTGGAGAAGTGTCCGCTGACACCCGTCTGCCATGCGCTAAAATCAGGCATATGGCGATACATTCGCCATCCATCTTGGCAGATCGGATCAGATGAGATCTGATGAAAACGGACATGCTGTCCATTTTCATCCGATCTCTCCATAGGAATCAGCAGCGCTCTGACAGGCCCCTCCCTGCTCAGTGAGCAGAGACGGACCTGTCATCCCCCAGCTCAGAGGAGATCAACAGAGCAAGTGGATCCGCTAAGTGGATCCGCTAAGTGGATCCGTCTTGTGTGGAAGAGGCCTTACAGTCTTTAAAATGTTGTTTTGTGGGTGTACAGCATTTCAAGCAAACCCTGCATTTTTTTTGAAAGCTCTGCGTTCTTGCAAGCGTTTCTTTTTGAAACATATACACTTCCTAAGCAGTTTGGTTTGTTATCAATGGGACATTTGTGATTTGGGTTATATTTTTTTTGTTCTGATCAGTCTTTGAGGGACTAGAGTAGGTGTAGTTTGAACATCAGTTCTTTTCACAGACACTAGACCTCTGCAGTCTCCATGTGAAACTTGCAGACCTCGAAGAAGGTGGGCCAAGAGAGTTGTACTCCTCAGAGGAGAAACTTGAAAAATTCTTAGTATCTTCAATTCTCCTAATGAACTCACAAAAGTAGGAAAAGGAATGAAAGGAAACCTTTTTTTTTCCTGTATGCCATAAGGTAACTTGGAGACTATTGGGTTAACCCCACTAGTGGTATCTAGGCAACTGCGGCTGGGTAGATGGGTATCAGCAGAGAGTTGAAGCTTCAAGAGGAGAGCTCTTGAAACTTTAGAATGTCTCTGCCAGATAATTTTGGGAAGGTTTGCATCCTTTTAAATAAAGCGTCCTTAATGGCTTATGGACTGCCAAAGCTATGCCAAAGTCTGTCCCAAGAAGCCTTAAGACCTGCAGTAGGGTTGTCAATGTAAATAGTTTGGAGCCTTTTTCATCAGATTTCATCATTCATCAGATTGAGGACCTAGCCACCTGATAAATAGATCTGTAGTTGTGAAATCTGGTTCACTGATGGTGGCTTTGAAGGTGGATTTCCATCCTCTGTAGTTTTCAGGTTTGTCATCAAACGTGAGACATGATGAGCTCTTTGTGAAGCATGTATTTAGCGAACTGTGACATGTCTGTGTTTTCAGGCTTTGGATATACAGTTGTATGTGGAACAACGTCAATTACATTGGCGGGTGTGCTAAGATTGAATGATTTTGGGAGGTATAGTGGTGCAAAGGTGTTCATATCTGACATGGCTGGCTTAGAGTTGATTGCCATTTGGATTGCAGCTTTAGAGTAGTATACTTGGTTGGAGGTAATTGACTAGCCTTATGGTAGAATGTATTGTCTATTTTCTGCATAGCGGTGTGTGTAGTATGCTGCAGTGTAAAAACCTGTTGTACTGAGGGATGAATAGGAAGATTGTCTTGAGAGGGGGCAGGCACAATATACTGACTTTGGTTAAGGGATACGACTGCTGTGGCTGGGAGCTGACGTTTTGGGTGAGAGTGTGAGGAATATGATGTATACAATGCAACTGAGTGTCCATGTCCGCTGCTGTTACCTCCTTGAGCTTTGACAATAAAACCTGGAAGCTGATTGGTTTCTATGCAGAACTACATCAGATTTTGCATGTTACAGTTTTAGTAAATTCCTCCCATTGTTTCTCCAAAGCTTTGGTCTCTGCTTTCTTGTGTGCAGTTTCTGCTTCCACCTCTGCTTTCTTGCATGCAACTTCTGCTTCCACCTCTGCTTCCATTGGTGCTTTCTTGCATGAAGTTTTTATGGCTTCTGCTTCCATCCCTGCTTTCTTGTGTGCGGCTTCTGTGTTTTCTTGCATGCAGTTTCTGTGACTCCTGCTTCCATCTCTGCTTGTTTGCATTTGGCTTCTGTCTCCATCTCTACTTTCTTTGAGGCTGCCTGAATTTTAAAAGCTTCAGCAATAGTATGGACTTTAATAAGTTATTGGCTGAAAGTGGAAGATCTTGATTGCAGAGACTTGACAAATCTGGAGGAGTGCCTCGTGGATGCACAGTGATGAGATTTAGGGGTTAATTTACTAAAGGGAAAAAGACTGTGCACTTTGCAAAGTGCAATTCCTTATTTTTCCTTTTCTGCAAGTTATTGCCATAAAAAGTGCATGGGGACCCAGATACTGCCCTAAAGGACATGTATAAATGCAAAAAAAAGTTTTTAAAATGACTGTTTTTTCAGGAGCAGTGATTTTAATAATGCTTAAAGTGAAACAATAAAAATTAAATATTCCTTTAAATATCTTGCCTGGGGGGTCCCCTTAGTCTGCCTGTAAAGTGGCACATCTGTGTGATGTGTACAACAGTGCCGCAGCAAAATGATATTTCTAAAGGAAAAAATGTAATTAAACTTGCTCACGGCTATAATGTATTGCCGGCTCCCGGCAATATAATTCAAAAATCAATGAAAAAATCGGCATGGGTTCCCCCCCCCATCCATACCATGTTGATGCTAGCTCGGTAGTTGTGGGGGTCTGCGGCCAGGGGGCTTATCGGAAGCTGGAAGCCCCCTTCACAGCCAAGAGACAGCAGTTGGTGAGAGGCCTCCCATCGAGGCAGAGCTTTTTTTTTCTCAATTTTTCAGATCTGTCGGGCAGCGTGATTGAAGATGGATGGACATTGCGGGACACTTTTTTTTTCCTTTTTTAATAAAGGAATTGGCAAAAACTGTCTATTGTGGTTTTTACTTTTTGACACTTTTTTTTGGTGAATAGGTAGGGGTACAATGTACCCAGTACCCATTCACATGCTGGGGAGCTTGTGCTTTTGAACAGCAACAGACTTGCTGGCTGAATCCCCAGATGAAAATAGAAGAATGAAAGCCTAAAAAGGAAACTAATACAGCCATCACATCTAAGAATTGATAAGCTGTAATATACTAAGTGTTTACTTTTGGGTTTAATACTGCTTTGTTGAGTGCCTATGAACTTGAACACATATACAGTACATGCCCAATATCCTTTGAGGTAAGGCAGATGGTTACATTTGCAGATTAGTAGCAGGGTTGCCGGTTTAGTCAGGATTATCATCCCCCATGCATAGCACTCCCAGAATAGAAAACATAACCTATTTGCTCAAAGGTTTAGAACAGCAGGTCATACTGGGTAGTATGTGTGATACTATGTCCCCGGGAGGGAGCTACTATCATATATCAGTGCAGTGGAGTACAAAAGCATACCATGAATAAGAAAATAAACTTTGTGGGGCTGTGAAACCCCTGTAACGGCCACCCCCTGGAGTGCTGCCACATAGGTGTCTTGCGGTATGCAGGAGAAGATCAGAAAAATATGACAAGCATCCACAGGGGTGTCCAAAGATATGTAACATTCAAATAATCTAGTAGCTTTTGTGGTTAAGGCATGCATGGGTTTATATATCATATATACAGGGCCATCTTAACAGCATCATGAGCCCCTGGGTACGCACTGGGGCCCCTACAAACCTGTCCCAATTTTCGCACCTACTCTCAAAGTGAGATCAATTAAAGTATAATTCCTCACTGTGCCCAACATTGCAGCCTCACTGTGCCAACATTGCAGCCTCACTGTGCCCCCATTGTAGACTCACTGTGCCCCCATTGCAGCTTCACCTTGCCCCCATTGTAGCCTCACTGTCCCCCTTGCAGCCTCACTGTGCCTCTTGCAGCCTCACTGTGCCTCCATTGCAGATTCACTGTGGAAGAGGAAGGAAGAGGAGAGCCGGGGATAGCACGCTGTTACAGCTTACATGAACTTGCCTCCGCTCTGCTCGCCATCACACACAACCCCGCCTCCTCCTAACCCTGCGCCTGTGGTAGACAGAAAACATCCCAGTATTGGACCTGCATTCTGTCTATCACAGGCGCAGGGTTAGGAGGAGGCGGGGCTGTCTGTGAAGGTGAGCAGAGAGGAGGCAATTACAATAGCTTTGCTCTAGATCCGACCGGCCCTGATGGGGCCCCATGTGCATCTGGGGTCCCTGGGTTCTGCCCAGGTGTGCCCGCTTGGAAAGATGGCCCTGCCTATATATCTACGAGGAACAGACAAGGGGGAACCAAGCACCCTATGTCCTGTCTATGACTGTGTCTTCAGGTCAAGTGTTTCCTAAAATCTGACTGAACAGTTTGCAGATGGTATCACCTAGATTAACAGTAGGGCAATCCCCTAATGCATCCAGCCCCCAGACCTCGACCTGGGGGCTGGATGCAGCCCTTTGCTTGTCTTTATCTGGCCCTTGGGGCACATTTCCTCCCACTGATGCAAGACACTATTCCTTCCACTGACACTAACAATGAGGCGTAATTCCTGTTAATAGCATCAACAATGGGGCACTACTCCTCCCACTGACACCAACGATGGGGCACTATTTCTTCCACTGACATCAACAATGGGGTACTACTCCTTCCACAGACACGATGGAGCACTATTCCTTCTACTGACACCAAACATGGGGCACTATTAATTTCACTGACACCAATGATGGGGCACAAATGGGGCACTATAGCTTCCCCTAATGCCAAAGGTGCACTTTTTACTCCCACTGACGCTAGGACAATTCCAACTCCCAATGGCCACAATCTAGCCCCCCTCAAAGTCTGAGGGACAGTAAACTGGTCCTTTGTTTAGAAAGTTTGGAGACCCCTGCACTAATGCATACAGTTGTGCTCAAAAGTTTCCTTACCCTTGGAGAATTGGCAATATACAGTATGAACCATTTTTAAAGAAAATATGAGTGAGCAGGAAAACATTTATTTCTTATGGGATTCAATTTCCACTGTAGGTCATAACAGAATGGAACAATCCTAAAACAAAACATGACAACAAATAAACAAATGAAATGACCCCTGTTCAAAAGTCTGCATACCCTTAGTTCTTAAGAATGTGTATTGCCCCTTTAGCATCAATGACAGCATGCAGTCTTTTGTAATAGTTGTCTATGAAGCCCCAAATTCTTGCTGGTGGTATATATGCCCATTTGAGTACCACAACAAAGATTAATAAACATTTTTGCTGCACAGGAATATTGAACAAATTTGTGATTGTGAAAAATATTATCAAAAAACAATCAAATTAATATACATTAAATTTAAGAGCTGCTCGTTTGTACAGCTATCATAGCCAAAAAGTGTTGTATCACAATAAACCGCGCTTTCACTATTACCACAAAAACAAAACCATATGAAAACTTGTAAAAATGTTATAGAAAAATGTAAAATAATAATATATAAAATTAAGAAAGTCCAGTAAGAAAGTGCTGAAAATTCACAGTGTTCTTTCCAAATATTCGAATAGATTTGTGCCCACCAACACCGAAAATAATGTCCACACCAGCTGTGTCTTCAGTGTGTCCTCTTTACCAACATACAGGCATACCCCACTTTTAAGTACACAATGGGGTTTATTTACTAAAGCTAGAAGGTGCAAAATCAGGCTCACTTCTGCATAGAAACCAATGAGCTTCTAACCCCAGCTTGTTCAATTAAGCTTTGGTAATAAAACCTGTAAACTCATTGGTTTCTATGCAGAAGTGAGCCTGATTTTGCACTTTCTAGCTTTAGTAAATAAACCCCATTGTGTACATAAAAGTGGGGTATGCCTGTACAAGCACGCAGCTCAATCTACTTGACCCCCATTACAGGTAGTCAAATATGGCATTTGATATCTGTTGATCCACTTACATTTGCCATCCCTGGACACACCATCAATAGCAGTGCTTCTATGCCTTTGAAAACTCTTGAGTCGAGCCGTATTCCGGGGGGATAGAAGGAAAGCCTCATAATGCAGTATATCCAATTTTATTTAAAATAGGTAAAATTACACTTACAACATTCAAATGTATTCACAGCATTCAAAAAATCCAGAAACGCTGGTCTGCGTTCCACCTTCGTTCCAGTATGGCGGAAGTGGCGTGTTACGTTAGTCCCACCCTATGCACGTTTCGTCAGAGGGGTCACATGTCCGGACACGTTGCTTCCTTAATAAACCCAACCGCCATATGGATATTATCCAATCCAAACCAATCCACTGGTATTTTGCTTTTACTCACCAATGGAGTGATAGATGGTTAATGAGTCACCTCATATCTATTTTATTTAGGTGTTATATTTGTTGTTATAAATATGAGAAAATCTTGGGCGACATCTGGTGCTGGAAAATGAGATTACTTAAAAATAGTACTTCTTATATTAAAACAGTGAGTTTCCATTGCCCTACCAATTTACCCAATAGGACTCTAAAAACAGGGGGGATTTTTTTCCCATTGTTGGTTTTTTAAAACCTATTGCACATACATATCTAATAAAAATTAATAAAAATGGGATGCTGCTAGTTCTTTATTAAATCTATATTTTATATTTTTTAAGGATTGGTTTCCATTGGATTACCTCCAAACAGCCTACTTTATTATAAAAAGAAATTTCACAACAAAACCCCCACTAATAGTTTGAAATATAACAATTTAGATCTATCTCCAAATTTATACCGGCAGCATATAAGTATAAAAACCACAGTAGTTGAAATAGCATGGCATATATGGCATTATATGCCATGCTATTTCATCTACTGTGTTTTTATACTTATATACTCACCCGTGTATCATATATTATTTTTGTTCTTTTTTTTTGTTATTAGAAAAAACTGCTTGCTTCAATTCAGCCCCTGAAGAAGGAATTAAGTATTTACACCTATTGGCCGAAACATGTTGGGATTATTGTGATTACACACTCCACCTGATCTCGTTTTGAGATCACCTGTGTGTTCCAGAATCTAGCTGCTGCTTATTAATCGAATCTGCTTTAATTGTTTTTAGGTACTGTATTCATACCTGTGTATCAACCTTATTATCATTTGTACCCAATAAATTTTGTACTTTTTCACACAATGTTACTTCTTTAAATTCTGGTTTACCTCCTTTGCCCATACAATCCCTGGGGCACCTCTCTGCAATTTCTTCTGAAATTGGGATGTGGCAAAGGTTTCTAGTGTTATGCCCCGTACACACGGTCGGACTTTGTTCGGACATTCCGACAACAAAATCCTAGGATTTTTTCCGACGGATGTTGGCTCAAACTTGTCTTGCATACACACGGTCACACAAAGTTGTCAGAAAATCTGATCGTTCTGAACGCGGTGACGTAAAACACGTACGTCGGGACTATAAACGGGGCAGTGGCCAATAGCTTTCATCTCTTTATTTATTCTGAGCATGCGTGGCACTTTGTCCGTCGGATTTGTGTACACGGAATTTCCGACAACGGATTTTGTTGTCGGAAAATTTTATATCCTGCTCTCAAACTTTGTGTGTCGGAAAATCCGATGGAAAATGTGTGATGGAGCCTACACATGGTCAGAATTTCCGACAACAAGGTCCTATCACACATTTTCCGTCGGAAAATCTGACCGTGTGTACGGGGCATTACACTTATTGGTGGTTTCCCTGCATAATCTTTTTAGGTTATAAGGTAAGTGAGATGAGTAGATTGAAACAAGATACATTTCTTAATATCATATTCTTTCCCTGTATCTTTTGATTTGAATGAAGCCAAGATTCCCCATGCCTTTAGAGTGAGCTTCCACAATGCTTCACAGTGGGGATAGTAATCTTGTCAATATAGGCCTTGTGGATTCCTTTACAAACATAGCTCTTATTGTTGTGACGATAAAGCTCTATTTGGGTCTAGTTACTCCAGATTACAGTGTGCCAGAAGCTGTGAGGCATGTCAGGGTGTTGTTGGGCATATTGTAAGCAAGTTTTTTTTTGTGGCATTGGCACAGTAAAGGCTTCTCTCTGGCAACTCGACCATGCAGTTCATTTTTGTTCAAGTATTGTCATATTGTGCTCCTTGAAACAACCACATCTTTTTCCAGAGCAGCCTGTATTTCTCCTGAGATTACCATTGGGGTTTTCTTTGTATCCCGAACAGTTCTTCTTGCAGTTTTCGCAGAAAATGTTCTTGTTCTACCTGACCTTGACTTGGTATCAGGAAATCCCCACATTTTCCACTTCTTAATAAGTGATTGAACAGTACTGACTGGCATATTCAAGCTTTGGATGTCTTTTTATATCATTTTCCATTTTTATAACGTTCCATTACCTTGTTACGCAGGTCTTTTGACAGTTCTTTTCTGCTCCCCATGGCTCAGTATCTATCCTGCATCCACATAAGAGCTAACAAACTAATTTACTAAATATACACAGACACTAATTGCAATTTAAAAAGTCACATGTGTGAGAAGTTAACATTTACCATTTTAACCTGTGTGCTTCATCTTGTGTGTCTTTAGCAAAGTCAAACCATGTTGTGAAAATAAATTGCTTTATATGATTATATCCCTAAATAAAAGACAGTTTATGGCATGATCAGCCATATTTTTAATATCAAAATGTCACAATTTCTGACAGGGTATACAAACTTTTGAGCACAACTGTATGTTATTTTGTCTACTGCAGTCCCTTACGATTATTTGAAAGTAGGCAAGGTGACTGGAAGTAAAGCAGCATAGCAAGAACGGTAAAGAAATAGTGAGTTCCTTATGCTATGCAAAATGGAATCTTGCTCAAACTTCTCAAACCTGATCCTAGATGTGAATCCCTTTGAAGTCTATTTGGGACAGTATTTATTTTTCAAATTCTGAGCATTGGCAGCTCATACAGTATGTGGCTGTGGAACTGTTTTGTTTTTGTTTGGCTTCAATGCAGCAGCAGTACCCCAATCCTAATTTCAGTTACAAAAAAAGCTTTTTCCAGGTCGCTTTAACAACGACATTTTTCATCAATACTAACAAGTTATTAGCCTATGTTCAGCAATTACTGGATTGCTGAATCTCTTTAAGAGTATATTTTCCAAAAAGCCACCCACCAAGAATCGGGATTATGGGAGAGGCTATAAAAGAAGTTTCCCATGAGGCCTTCACTCTCTTCTTCCAGGCATCCATCAGTGAGCATCAGAGCTGCCATCCAGCTGCTGGGACCGCGGCCTACCAGGACCCAGGGACAGGGAGGGATCGCTGTGTCTTTCAGACAGGGTTTGCATCGCTGCGCAACATTGGGGATCCTGTGTCCCTCCTGCTAGTGATCGGTGGACAGCATTGCGGGTGCCAGGCCAGACTGCTGTGTCCACCTTTCTGCTGGTTGATATATAGACCCTGTATAGCTTCCTGTGTGTGTGTGCCATGTCTAGGATCTGGTGAGCGGGCTCATGCCCAAATCCCTTTCTTCTGAGTAACATACAACACATGGGCACTGCATGCAGACATCATAATCTGGATTGCCAAGAAACTTGCCACTTTTACCATACCTACTATTTACCTGCTGACTGCTATACCTTCTATTCTTCCCTGGGTATTCCCCCATTCTACATCTTTGAGCTCCAACATGCCGGGGAAGACTGTGTTCAGGCCTGACACTTGGACTACCCTTTTCCTCTCATCTGCGGGGAAGTGTGACTGGCCCAAATACTGCCTAATCCCTCCATAGATTAGAGTCCCTTCAGGCTGGCCCCTTCCCCTAGTTACAGTCCATCACAATTGAGCCATCTGGCCCATTCAGTTATTAAGTGTCTATTATTGCCCTGCACATTTAAGTGGTATTATTCATTACTCTCTGTTTGTTATTCTGTATATACCTGACTGCAGAGTGTTCTTTAACCGTTCCTTGGTGCTGTCCCAGGGTTTGGCTGACTGACACTTTATTACAACTCCTGTTTGTTTGGTTAATACAGAAAGTCTGCTGAATTCAGTTTACATTGTGTCTGTGGTTCATTTAAAGGGGTATACAATATATCTGAACCTAGAGTGTCAGAAGGGCTGGGAAGTTCCCAGGGTCAGGGCAGCACAAGAGGGCATACAATATCCAGCAGCCCTCAGGTGGTTAGCGCTACATATGTAAAAGGCACATTGTACAAATGTCATGTATACTACCAGTAAAACACAGTATATAGTTATCAACAGTTATGTCCATCAGACTCATTGAGGCTGACAGCGAATACAGTTATGAGACAAGTAATTACTTATCGGTAGAGATATATCAGAAGATTAATAGGTCTGATGCGGAAAGGATACAAAATAAAAATGACATCCTCTTGCAATTTAAGCTATGTTTAAAGTACATTTTCACTTTTACAGCCAATGTCCTCATCCACAAAGCATAACTTAAAAAAAAATTATTTAAAACTGCAACTTACCTTTTTACATGCTCTTTGCTGGAAACTCCAGCAATCAAAACAATCCTACTCAGTTCTCTTTGTTCATGAGGTTATTGGGAGCTGTGTTTGCCATATTTAATTATATTAATAACTGAGCTGGCAAATATAATCAAACAAAGGTTTAAAGATCTACAAGTTGATTTTCTCCATTGTATGTTTATTGAGTTAGAGCTTATCTTGTGTTATTTATTATAGGTACTTATATAGCACTGTCAATTTGCACAGCACTGTACATGTATTGTACATTCACATCAGTCCCTGACCTTGTGGAGCTTACAATCTAAGATCCCTAACTCACATTCATACATACTAGGGTCAATTTAGTCAGGAGCCAATTAACTTACCAGCGTATGCTTGGAGTGTGGAAGGAAACTAGAGTACCCAGAGGAAGCCCACGCAGGAACAGGGAGAACATGCAAACTCCAGAAATGCTTGCAGTCAATAATGACACTTTCTCTTAACAAACATCTAAAAGGTAAGGTATACTGTGTGAAAGGGACAACATACAAAACATATAATGGGGTTTTCTCAAATTTGACTATATAAGTGGAAATACACCTGAAGGTGACTGTGAAGTAGCTGTGGTGAATTGGTGACAAACACAAAATCTTAAAGTAGTTGTAAAACCTTACATATATGCAGTGAAGTGACTGGCCTCAGATGACACAGAAATTAAACAAATCCTCCTACATAAGTTGTCTATCTTCAGCCCTTTCTTCTCTACATCTGTTCAAAGTGCTGACTTTTAAAGCTTGTCTGAGAGTTCAGAAAAAAAGGGGCAGAGAGCTGAAGTTACACTCTGCAGAACTCAGTAAGGGGAGAGCTCTGACAGCTGATTGGAGGGAAGAGACACCCCCCCCTCCGCACAGCACACAGGAACAGATCTGGGGCTGTCAATCAGCTGGAGGTTCCTCCCCTGTCACCATTTTTCTCTCGGTGTCAGGAAAACTTGTCAGAAGTGATTCATGCTGATAGCAGAGAAATGAAGCAGACAAAAGTGACACTAATGCTGCGTACACACGGGCGGACTTTTCGACCGGATTGGTCCAACGGACTTTCCAACAGACTTTCGATGGACTTTTGACGGACTTCCAATGGACTTTTGAACGAACAGACTTGCCTACACACGATCACACCAAAGTCCGATAGATTCGTACATGATGACTTTCGACTGGACTAAAATAAGGAAGTTGATAGCCAGTAGCCAATAGCTGCCCTAGCGTGGATTTTCGTCCGTCGGACTGGCATACAGACGAGTCCGTCGGAAAGATTTGAAGCATGTTTCAAATCTAAAGTCCGTCAGATTTTCACCTGGAAAAGTCCACTAAAGGTCCGATGAAGCCCACACACGATCAGATTGTCCGCCGGACTAGGTCCGTCGGACCAGTCCGGTCGAAAAATCCGCTCGTGTGTACGCTGCATAAGTGCTCTTAATTGAGACAAGTACATATTATAGAGGGATTTGCTTTGTTTATATTTCATGTCTGAGGTTTAGAACCACTTAAATCCAGAAGATATAATTAGACATGTGCAATTTGTTTCGTTCCGAATTAGTTTTTTTAACAAATTTTGACAAACTAGTTGATTCGGAAACATCCGAATTAACGAAAACCCGAATTTTTCCAAATAATCTTAAATTTGAATATTTGAAAATTCATAAATTAGAGAATTCAGAAATTCGAAAAATTGGAAATTTGGAAATTTGGAAATTCGGGAAATTCGAAATCCGAAAATTCAAAAACCCAAAAATTCGAAAATCTGAAATAATAGCTAACTATTAAATTATAGGCATTGGAATTTCCTTTCAAATTTGGCTGTTAGTGAACATAATGAATATGAGTTTATCGGAAGTTATGAATTATCCGAAATAACGAATGCCGTATCTAAACGAATGGAACATAATGGATTAATAATAATAAATAAAAATAATAATAATAAAAAAAACGTTTTAATAATATTATTATTTGCTATTAATTTGTTCTGTTCCATTTGTTTAGATGTGGCATTTGTTATTTTGGATAATTCTTAACTTTGGATAAATTCGTATTCGTTACGTTCACTAACAGACAAATTTGAAAGGAAATTCCAATACCTATAATTTAATAGATAGTTATAGTAAGTTAGTTAGGTATTCTTTCGAATTTTAGGATTTTCGTTCTTTCGAATTTTACAGGATTTTCTTTCTTATTTTTAGATTTTCAGATTTTCGAATTTAGGGATTTAGGAATTTAAAATTTACAAATTTGCGAAATTACGAATTTTCGAATTTACGAATTTTCAAATTTACGAATTTTCAAATTTAAGAAATTACGAATTGCGATCATAACAAATGACCTGAAAAACGAAAAATAAAAAAAAAAAAAACAGAAAGAAGCGAAAACTAACAAATTTTTCAGCAGCACACATGTCTAGAGACAATTGCCTGAAGTGGTGAGTTTTAAGAGAGTACTTTTAAGGTTGTAATATACTAATTAGAGCTTTGAGCAGACTAATAGATCACTGTACAGAACTACTAAGCAGTAAAATTTTTTGCATAGTTAATGAGCAAGTATGGCTGCTTCCATGTATATACTATATATATTTAAATTTTAGGATTTAAATTTTTTTCAAGCACATAAATATACTGTATATATACATATACACACACTTTTCCCTGAAAAGTTAAAAGTGATTGAGATGCGTTATCGATTGACTACCACAACAGATGCTTACCCTTCTAATAATATTATCTGTTGTTTTCTGATGGGACCAGCTAGATTTTAACACATTTATAAATACAAGTTTACAGGCCATATGACATTGATGCTTCAAAGACATACCAAGATTTGAAATGAATCTGGGGGTCATAAGAACCCCCTCAAGAGACTTCTTGTGCTCTGTGGTCTTCCAGTTAGAAAGCTCTGCTCTACATCATGTCTGTTTGTCTCATAGTATTTCAATGGATGTTGACACATGCAGAGGCACCAAGAGCAGTCATAGCAAAGCAAACAGTGTATCCCATATTATAAACATGCTTAATGAAAATATACAGTACTTTTAGGACAAACATTAGAAAATTATTAAAGTATTAAATGCAGCCATGCATCTATGAATTGTTTACTGAGTTATATCATATTCACTTGAATAAAAATATACTATATTGTCTTTTGTAACACGAAGATATGTAATAATTGTGCAGGTTTTTAGTCACAACATAGCGAAAATAAAACTGATCAACATAATATTATTATTATTATACAGGATTTATATAGCGCCAACAGTTTACGCAGTGCTTTACAATATAAAGGGGGCAGTACAATTACAATACAGTTCATTACAGGAGGAAAAGGAGGGCCCTGCTCATGGAGCTTACAACCTGAAGAAAGGGGGAGGTGGTACAAAATTTAATAGCTGCAGGGGATGATCTGATGGAGGTGACTCAAGTACAGTCCTTAGGTGGAGGTGGGGAAGGCTTCCCTGAATAAGTGAATTTTCAAGAATCGCCTAAAGGTGGATAGGGTAGGAGCTGACCAGGCATACTGGGGCAAGGAGTTCCAGAGGATGGGAGAAGCTCTGGAGAAGAACTGGAGGCAAGCATGGGAGGAGGTAACAAGGAAGCTAGAGAGCAGGAGTTCCTGGGAGGAGCGGAGAGGACGATTTGGGCGATATCTGCAGGTGCGTCTGTAAAGCGCCTGCTATTCATTGCAATGGGTGCTTTCACATCCGGGCAGTGCGTTTGCGGAACGTTAGAAAAAGTCCTGCAAGCAGCATCTTTGGGGCAGTTTGGGAACGCTGTATACAGCGCTCCCAAAATGCCCCTGCCTATTGCAATGAATGGGCAATGCTTCCGAAGGGCCTGAAAAACACTTCGGAAGTGCCGCAACATGGGAGACAAAAATTAAATATGCGCAGTTAAGTCCATAAGTAAAAGTAGTCTTATTGCTTAAAATAGTAAAAAAAGAGAGCCAATAATAGATAACTTGGTGATTTCTCCAATAAATGAAAACAGCTGACACCACACCACTGTGCTCACAGAACTCTCACCTCATAGGCATAAGTCATATGCCTTGAATCATGATCCAATAGAAAACGATAAATTCTGTTTCAGGATCCAGGATAAAAAGTATGCCTTTTTATAAGAGAATTCCGCTCCACATATACGATGTTCCGTTCCACATGTAAAGTAAATAAGCCACCAATAATGTATTACCATTAAAAGTCATTTATTACACTTAAAAATGCCTGCTTACATAAATGAAGCAAAAATTGCGCCCAAGAAAGACAAAGGTTCGGCGTTCACGCCACCTTGCACGTCACTTCTGGACTGCGGTATACTCTGGCCACACCCTACGCGTTACTTCACGTCATGTGACTTGCTCAGGGGACCCCGTGGTTCCCTACTGTGCATGCGCGAGTCGCGCTGCACGTTCTGAGTGGTCCCTGCTGTCTTCTGGGACCTGTGTGTCTCCCAGAAGACAGCGGGGTAGACGGAGGAGGGGCCAGACATAGCGTAGATCCCATGGATATTGCGGCAATCTTTTGCCGGAAGCGGTAGCAAATATGTGACACAGCACACAGACCCCCTGCACAGCACACATACCCCCTGCACAGCACACAGACCCCCTGCACAGCACACGGACCCCCTGCACAGCACACAGACCCCCTGCACCGCACACAGACCCCCTGCACCGCACACAGACCCCCTGCACAGCACACAGACCCCCTGCACAGCACACTGACCCCCTGCACAGCACACTGACCCCCTGCACAGCTCACAGACCCGAAAGAAAAGAAAGGGAGAAGAGGCGCCTCTGGGTGCAGATTTTAACAATTTTAATATGCAGTAAAGTTTTCTTATAATAAACTCACATTTCAGTAGTTAAAAGAAGACATGAATGATCTCCCAAAGATTTGGGGTTGTCCTCAGTGGAGTATATCCCTTGGGCCCGTCTGTGTGCATCCTGTGGTGTTTCTCATGTGCAGCTGGATGATATTCTCGTTGCCAACTGTGGTGGAGTCTCTCAGCTGTGCAAGCATCCTGTGCTTCAGGCACTTCTGGAGGGTGCTTGGCCACCCGCTGTGGAATCTATCCTCAACACTATATACAGATACTCCAGTCTCTGCTGTGGAATGGAGGTTCACCTTCCAGCAGGACAATGACCCCAAACACACAAAGCAACACTTAAGCGGTTTAAGGAGAAACATATAAATGTGTTGGAATGGTCTAGTCAAAGCCCAGACCTCAATCCAATAAAATATCTGTGGTCAGACTTAAAGATTGCTGTTCACAAGCGCAAACCATCCAACTTGAAGGAGCTGGAGCAGTTTTGCAAGGAGGAATGGGCAAAAAACTCAGTGGTAAGATGTGGCAAGCTCATAGAGACTTATCCAAAGCGACGGAGCTGTGATAGCCGCAAAAGATGTATTGACTTTAGGGGGGTGAATAGTTATGCACATTGACTTTTTCTGTTATTTTGTCGGATTTGTTGTTTGCTTCACAATAAATTTTTTTTAAAAAAATCTTCAAATTTGTGGGCATGTTCTGTAAATTAAATGATGCAAATCCTCAAACAATCCATGTTAATTCCAGGTTGTAAGGCAACAAAACACGAAAAATGTGGGGGGAGGGGGGTGAATACTTTTGCAAGGCACTGTACATTGTAAATAATATATCTTGTTTCTATAGCACCAATTAATTCAAAGACATGTAATACTGAAGGACATATACAGAAACTGTTTACTTATGTAGACCTTTAATTACGGTTGTCATAGTGATTGTCTTATTGTAATCTTATCTGTTCTTTCTTCTACTCTTCTATACCTAAATACATGCTTGTTAAAGGTCCACTTATTCTTGTAACTGTATGTGGTTAACACATGTGTGGGTGGGAACTCCTCACCCTGCACACATGGGGGGCCAACCTTTCCTCTCCTCTCGTGTACCCACACATCAATGTCTGGAACCAGGTGGGGCGCGGTCAAGTGAAAGTCAACATTAACTGATTCAACCCCGGAAGATTTTACCCTCTTCCTGACCAGAGCACTTTTTGCGATTCGGCACTGCCTCGCTTTAAGTGACAATTGCGCGGTCGTGCGACGTTGCACCCAAACAAAATTTTCCTTTTTTTCCCACGAATAGAGCTTTCTTTTAATGGTATTTGATCACTTCTGCGGTTTTCATTTTTTGCGCTATAAACAAAAAAAGAGCGACAATTTTGAAAAAAATGCATAATTTTTTACTTTTTGCTATAATAAATTTTCCCCAAAAATATATAAAATATATAAAAAAATCAGTTTAGGCTGATATGTTAAAAGTTATAGCGTCTACAAAATAGGGGATAATTATATGGCATTTTTATTTTTAATTTTTTTTTTACTAGTAATGGTGGCGATCTGCGATTTTTATCGGGACTGCAACATTATGGAGGACAAATCGGACAATTTTGACATTATTTTGGGACCATTGTCATTTATACAGCGATCAGTGCTATAAAAATGCATTGATTACTGTGTAAATGACACTGGCAGTAAAGGGGTTAACCACTGGGGGGCGATGAAGGGGTTAAGTGTGTCCCAGGGAGTGATTCTAACTGTGGGGGGGTGGGCTTCAAGTCACATGACAGTGATCACCAATCCTGATGACAGGGAGCAGTGATCTCTGTCATAACACTAGCCAGAACGGGGAAGTGCCTTGTTTACATAGGCACTTCCCCGTTCTGAAGATCCATGACACAATCGCCGGGAGACCGGCGGACATGAAATCTGCCGGTCCTGCGGGAACAGTCTAGCTGTACGCTGCAAGCGCGGATGCTCCTGCTATCCCCTGCCCTTAAAGAAGACGTACAGGTACGCCCATTTGCCCACTGCTGCCATTGTGCCGACGTTTATCGGCGTGCAGTGGTAGGCAATTGGTTAAGGAGGAACCCGGCTTAGAGTTAAGCCGTATACTATGTGCAGCTGTATAACATACAGAGTTCCTCTGTGAAGTGTTCTGTCCCATGTCACTACACACCTTAGCCTGATTAATGTTTTAATTAGGAGGGACACTGCTGAGCCCATGCCCTCTCCACCAGTCCAGCATATCTCTGCCAACTCACGCTAGGTGACAGAATGGGGTCCCATTGTGCACATAGCACAGACCTCATGCGTGCACTTAATTAACTCCTTACTCTCCCGTACGGTGCGCCCTGGTACATGGGGTCTCAATTCTGTGGGTTCGGTCTTAGATACTTTGGGGGAACCAACAACTAGGGAGGGAGCCAGAACACTGGCCCCCTTGCCAATGGACCTGTCACCCACACCAAGCACCATGCTTTATTGACCAACTGCGATGTATTCCCATCAAATCATGGTTACCCGCGACTAGGGCTTTTTTTCAGCTGGAACTTGGTGGAACTCAGCTCCACCACCTCTGGCTCAGGGCCTCCGCTCCCTGCTCACCATTGTCACTTGTAAACACAGAAGTTCAGCTTCTGTGTTTACAAGAGACGGCTTGCCTCCCAATGGCTCCCACAGATCTGATCTCCTGAGCGGCTCCCACTGAGTGCAGGATGGGGACAAGGGAGATGCAAGTGCCTGGGGTGCAAAGCAGATGCCAACACACCAGCTGAATACAGCAACAAAAGTAAGACATGTGGAAGATGGTGGAGCATTTAAGGAGGGGGGAGAAGATGGGGTGGGGGCAGTGAGGGGATTGCACGCCAAGGTCAGCAGAAGAGGAGTAAAAGTGAGATGTGGATGGGCATGCAGAGGTAAGCAGTTGTGGAAGAAGACTGAACTCTGCACTTTGTGTGTGGTGCACCCCTGCACTCTGCACTATATATTCAGTGCACCCCTGAACTCTGCACTATGTACAAGCGCAGCCCTGAACTCTACACTATGTACATAGCGCACCCCTGAACTCGGCACTCTCTGTGTAACACCCTCAGAACTCTGAACTCTGTACATAATGCACTCTTGATATTTAATGCTCCTTTAAGACCCTCCCACATTGAAAGGTGTGAGTATGGGGGGAGGTTTCTTTTTGGGGAGGGGGTCGTGGTTGATTTCCTGCACTCATTTTCTGAGAAAAAAAGCCCTGCCCGCGGCAGCTAATCTCCTGCTCCAAGTGGTAGTAAAGTTAACCTTAAAAAAAAAGAAAAAGGTCCCCCTGTGGGTTTAAGCCATTAAGTGCTAGTATGCACTGCATACTAGAACATTATGTTAGACTTACCTTTAGAATGGATCCCTCCAGTGGCACCGTCACTGCTGACAGGGGTTCCATCTTCTTCCGGTCTTCTTCTGTGTTCACAAGCTCCGGCTGCCTGAGTAGTGGGAGCCGCAATGATGTCAGTCCCAGGCACGGCACAGATATTTGAAGGAACAGCGTGGGTATGCTGTTCCTTCGGATCGCATATGCCGGTGACGTCACTGACTGCATTCGTTGGAATATCTCCTATACAGTGCATGTTTAGGAGATATTCATTTTACCTACATGTAACCTTTTTTTAGACTTACCTGTAGGTAAAAATGGCACAAAAAGGTTTACTACCACTTTAACAGTTTGTGAAGGCCTCCTTCCTTGTGTACCCTGTGTGTGTATTTCTCAGGTCCTGTTTTCTGATATGCCATGAACCACCATGCACCCCCTGAAATAACTTCAGGCCAGGCTCAAAACAGTTTTAACACTTTACTGTGACTTTTGAAGTGCAAAGATTATAGTCACAACAATGTTTGCAGAACCCTAACTAAACTATCCTGTGCTGCTCAGGTGTACCTTGACAGGAAGAGTCCCATATTTAAATGAGTCCTTGCAGGTGCAGTCCCTTAGGGTGGAAAGTTACTCTAATCTACATCTTTTCTGGATCTGGATCTCCCAGCTTCCCACGTGATCCCACACTCTCTGAGCCCAGCCTTCCCTATATATCTATATAGATATATATAGATATATATCTATAGATAGATAGAGAGATAGAGAGATAGAGAGATAGAGAGATAGATAGATAGATAGATAGATAGATAGATAGATAGATAGATAGATAGATAGATAGATAGATAGATAGATAGATAGATAGATAGATAGATAGATAGATAGATAGATAGATAGATAGATAGATAGATAGATAGATAGACTGCCTGCCCAACATTAGAGGATTGGAAAAAGTAGGTAAATCGGATAATGGAAGCTAAGAGGTGGACTCAAGTAGTGAAAGATCAAAAAGGTTAATTTGAGAAGACATGGGCAGGATGATGGATACAGTGTGTGCCTGAGATGGGCTGAAAGAGAAGAGATGTGGAATGGGAGGGCACGGGGTGTAGTAGACCCATGGGGACCCTAGTATAGATGCTTGTGGTTCTAGCCATAGAGGAATAAAGAGTCAATTATGAACCTTGAATAGGATTGACCAATGTGGATTTTTTTTTTGGTACTCTGACAGGGTGAAGTGAAACGCCTTCCCCTAATGAGAGAAGAGAGAGAGTTAGTCAAGTCAAAGTAGTGAGGGGAGGAGTGGGAAGGGGGGGGGATAAGGAGTAGGGAGATCACGGGTAGACCACAGGAGAGGAGGGATTTAAAATTCAAAATGGAAAAATGATAGAGATTGTATATGTCACCATAAGGAATTACACATTTTTTTTTCTTTGGTGGAGTAATGGGGGTGTCACTTAAAGTTGGGGGAGGAGTAAGAGGCTTGTCTACATATAAATACAGTTGATAATATTTTAACACATGATACAACTATTATATTTTATTTATTTTTTTTTGTTTTGACAAAATGGCCATTAGTGGCCTTTTATATTACACAAGGTTTTGGTAGAGAGGGAATCAACACCCTTTTTTTTATTTTTTTTTTCCTTTGGTGGAGTTATGGGGTTGTCACTTGAAGTTGGGGGAGGAGCAGGTCAAGAGGGTTGTAAATACAGTTGATAACATATTAACACACGATACAATTTTTTTTCTTCTTATTTTGACATAATGCCCATTAGCGGCCTCTTATATTACACAAGGTTTTGGTAGAAAGGGAAACAACACTTTTTTTTTTTTCTCCTTTGGTGGAGTTATGGCGTTGTCACTTAAAGTTGGGGGAGGGGCAGGTCAAGGGGGTTGTTTACATGTAAATACAGTTGATAACATTTTAACACACGATACAATTATTATTTTTTTTTTTTTTTCTTATTTTGACATAATGGCCATTAGTGGCCTCTTATATTACACAAGGTTTTGGTAGAGAGGGGATCAACACTTTTTTTTTTTCTTTCTCCTTGTGACACAGAAGGGCACAGTAGGACTGTACAGGACTCAAAGTAGAAGGAATGGAGTGGGAAGGGGGAAGGGATGGAGTAGATCTAACCCAGGGATGGTTGAGAGGAGGGAGGAGGAGGGAACTGAAGAGTACTTTACTCTTTTTTTTTTTTTCTTTGTTTTGTTTTGTCTCTTTAGGGAGAGGGGGAGGTAGTATAATTGGTAAATTTTTGACAAGATAATTTAGTATTCAGTCTTTTCTTGCAAGGTGTTTATTTGGGTGTTCTTAATGTAAAATATGGAATACAAGAATGTATAATATTGAATGGAAATGTTGAAGTCTATAATAAAAAATAAAATTTGATTATAAAAAAAAAAGATTGATTCATCATCTTTAATATCCAGCAGGTGATTCCTTAAATCAAATTTCTGAAGTAATGACTACGGTTAATTACGTGTCTTTTGAAGATGCTCTTAGTAAACTTAGGCTTTTGGGTTCAGGAGCTATGTTAGCAAAAGCAGATATTAAATCTGCATTTCGGCTCCTTCCAATCCATCCAGACTGTTTTGTTCTCAGTTTTTTTCTTTGATAATATGTTTTATTTTGACAAATGTTTGTCAATGGGCTGTTCTCTATCGTGTTTTTATTTTGAAAGTTTTTCCGCCTTTTTAGAATGGGTAGTTTTTTATTTTTAGGCCCACCTGGTACTTCTGATTGTCTTTTCCTGTTACAATAATTTTTTGAGGTTTGTAACTAGGGAAGAGCTTCGTGTTCGAGTCGAACCCATGTTCGACTCGAACATCGGCTGTTTGCCCGTTCGCCGAATTCCGAACGTTATGGGCCGTTCGCGCCAAATTCGTGTGGCGCGTCACGGCCCATAATTCACTGCGGCATCGCAGTGCATTGCTGGCTGATGATTGGCCAAGCATGCACTATGACCCGCATGCTTGGCCAATCACAGCGCCGTCTGAACAGAGAGCCGTAATTGGCCAAAGCCAAGGAGGCTTTGGCCAATTATGACTCAGAGGATTTAGTACATGCCCCACACTATATAAGGCCGCCTGCACGGCGGCCCTGTGTAGTGTGTGTTCCGGCGTTCATTGAGAGAGAGACAGACAGTGACATTTGATTTGAGTTAGATAGATTAGGCAGAACAGTCAGTCAGTTTAGCTGCACTTACAGTGTATTGTGTATATATATGCATCCCAGGTGTTGCATATATATATATATATATATATATACACTGTATTCAGTTTAGCTAGATCCGTTCCTGTTATCTTCCTACTGACAGGCAGGCTTGTCTTGTTACAGTATTTACAGATACCTGAAGAAAATTGCTGGTGTTCTTTTGATCCTATTAGTACCACAGTCAGGCAGCTAGACTATTTACAGTTAGTGCAGTGCGTCCTGCTGACAGTGTTCAGCTAAACCTACAAGTTAGTGGGGTGCGTCCTGCTGACAGTGTTCAGCTAAATCTACAGGTTAATGCGGTGCGTCCTGCTCACAGTGTTCAGCTAAAACTACAAGTTAGTGGGGTGCGTCCTGCTCACAGTGTTCAGCTAAACCTACAAGTTAGTGAGGTGCGTCCTGCTCACAGTGTTCAGCTAAACCTACAAGTTAGTGGGGTGCGTCCTGCTCACAGTGTTCAGCTAAACCTACAATTTGGTGTAGTGAGACCTCTGCATAGTGTTCATCTAAAGCTACAAGTTAGTGCAGTGCGTCCTGCTCACAGTGTTCAGCTAGATCCGTTCCTGTTATCTTCTTACTGACAGGCAGGCTTGTCTTGTTACAGTATTTACAGCTACCTGAATAAAATTGCTGGTGTTCTTTTGATCCTATTAGTACCACAGTCAGGCAACTAGACTATTTACAGTTAGTGCAGTGCATCCTGCTCACAGTGTTCAGCTAAACCTACAAGTTGGTGTAGTGAGACCTCTGCACAGTGTTCATCTAAAGCTACAAGTTAGTGCAGTGCGTCCTGCTCACAGTGTTTAGCTAAAACTATAAGTTAGTGCTGTGCGTCCTGCTCACAGTGTTCAGCTAAAACTACAAGTTAGTGCAGTGCGTCCTGCTCACAGTGTTCAGCTAAAACTACAAGTTAGTGCTGTGCGTCCTGCTCACAGTGTTCAGCTAAAACTACAAGTTGGTGTAGTGAGACCTCTGCACAGTGTTCATCTCAAGCTACAAGTTAGTGCAGTGCGTCCTGCTCACAGTGTTTAGCTAAAACTATAAGTTAGTGCTGTGTGTCCTGCTCACAGTGTTCAGCTAAAACTACAAGTTCGTGCTGTGCGTCCTGCTCACAGTGTTCAGCTAAACCTACAAGTTGGTGTAGTGAGACCTCTGCACAGTGTTCATCTAAAGCTACAAGTTAGTGCAGTGCGTCCTGCTCACAGTGTTCAGCTAGATCCGTTCCTGTTATCTTCTTACTGACAGGCAGGCTTGTCTTGTTACAGTATTTACAGCTACCTGAATAAAATTGCTGGTGTTATTTTGATCCTATTAGTACCAAAGTCAGGCAGCTAGACTATTTACAGTGAGTGCAGTGCGTCCTGCTCACAGTGTTCAGCTAAACCTACAAGTTAGTGGGGTGCGTCCTGCTCACAGTGTTCAGCTAAAACTACAAGTTAGTGTGGTGCGTCCACCTCACAGTGTTCAGCTAAACCTACAAGTTAGTGCGGTGCGTCCTGCTCACAGTGTTCAGCTAAACCTACAAGTTGGTGTAGTGAGACCTCTGCACAGTGTTCATCTAAAGCTACAAGTTAGTGCAGTGCGTCCTGCTCACAGTATTCAGCTAAAACTACAAGTTAGTGCTGTGCATCCTGCTCACAGTGTTCAGCTAAAAATACAAGTTAGTGCTGTGCGTCCTGCTCCCAGTGTTCAGCTAAACCTACAAGTTGGTGTAGTGAGACCTCTGCACAGTGTTCATCTAAAGCTACAAGTTAGTGCAGTGCGTCCTGCTCACAGTGTTCAGCTAAAACTACAAGTTAGTGCTGTGCGTCCTGCTCACAGTGTTCAGCTAAAACTACAAGTTAGTGTGGTGCGTCCACCTCACAGTGTTCAGCTAAACCTACAAGTTATTTTTTTGCAAGCTCTGCACAGTGTTTACCTAAAGCTACCTGTAGAAGGTTGGTGGTGTTTTCCTGATCCTATCACTACCGCAGGCAGTTAAAAAAGCTACAAGTTATTTTTTTGCAAGCTCTGCACAGTGTTCAGCTAAAGCTACCTGTAGAAGGTTGGTGGTGTTCTCATACTACAGGCAGGCAGTTGATTTTGCTAGCTGCAGTATCAGTACATATATATATATATATATATATATATATATATATATATATATATATATATATATATATATATATATATATATATATATATATCCCAGCTTAGTGCAGCTACAGGCCATTAGTATGTCTGGAAGGCCATGAAGGAGAGGCAGACAGTCACAAGCCAATAAGAGAGGGCAAGCAGGCTCTGTGTCTAGTGCTGGTCGTGGAGGCGGTGCATCCTCATCAGCACGTGGCCGTGGGACACGCTTGGGCTTTTTTTCGGCAGCTGGCCGCAACATGCGGAAGACTTGGTCGAGTGGATGACCAAGCCGTCCTCATGCTCCTCATCCTCTCTCACCCATGCCCAGGGTACTTTGTCTGGCAAAGCAGCGGCCTCTTCCCTTGGCTCAATGTCATCAGTGACTCCTTCCCTAGCCCTACCATGTCCTCCTGAGGAGTCCCTCGAACTGTTTGACCACAGTGTTGGGTACATGCTCCAGGAGGATGCCCAGCGTTTGGAAGGCTCTGATGATGATACTAAGCTCGATGAAGGCAGTAACATGAGCACGGACAGAGGGGGTGCCCAAGAAGGACAGCAATCTGGCAGTCATGCTCCCCCTGCTGCAGCATACTGCCAGGGTTGCTCCAGTGATGAGGAGGGAGGGGATGATGAGGTCACTGACTCAACGTGGGTGCCTGATAGGAGAGAGGAGGAGGAGGAGGCGGCACATCACCAACGAGGCAGGATGCCCTCCAGGGGCCAGCCTAAGGGCAGCACATTGACTGCATCACATCCCAAAGCTCCACATGTGCAGGGCGCTGTAGTCTCTGTGCGTTATTCAAAAAGTTCTTTGGTGTGGGCCTTTTTTGAGATGAGTGCATCAGATCGCACCACTGCTATTTGCAACATATGTCTCAAGCGTATCTCGCGTGGCCAAAACATCTCCCGCTTGGGTACCACATGCTTGACCAGACATATGTTGACCTGCCATGCAGTTGGTTGGCAAGCGTATCTAAAAGACCCACACCAAAGAACAAAGAGGACCTCTCCTTGCTCCTCATCAGCTGAGATTTCCAACCCCACTATACCTTCAGTCCTCTCTGAGACCTGCACTGAGAGGAATGAAGGTGTAGAATTAGGTGTGTCACAGCCAAGTACTTGTGGGCAATCTGCTTTTGGTACATCGACGTCAGATTGTACCAGGCAAATTTCCCTGCCCCAGCTGCTGCACCGCCGAAAGAAGTTTGCTCCCAGCCATCCACATGCCCAGCGGTTGAATGCTAGCTTGGCAAAATTGCTAGCACTTCAACTGCTGCCTTTTCAGTTGGTAGACTCTGCCCCCTTCCGTGAGTTTGTGGAATGTGCGGTTCCTCAGTGGCAGGTACCCAAACGCCACTTTTTCTCACGGAAGGCGATTCCGGCTCTCTACCGACATGTGGAAGGCAATGTCCATGCCTCGCTGGACAGGGCGGTCAGCGGTAAGGTGCATATTACCACTGACTCATGGTCCAGCAGGCATGGACAGGGACGTTACCTAAGTTTCACGGCGCATTGGGTGACTCTGCTGGCAGCTGGGAAGGATGCAGGACAAGGTGCAGTAGTGTTGGAGGTTGTTCCACCACCAAGCCTCCAAAATGCTAATGATTGTGACACACCTCTCTCCTCCACCCCCTCCTCTTCTTCTTCCTCCATGGCCTCTTCCTGTGCTTTGTCCTCGGAACCAGCGGTGCTCCGTAGCCGTTCAAGGGGCTACGCAAGTACGCAGGCCAAAAGATGCCATGCGGTGCATGAGCTGGTGTGCTTGGGGGACAGGAGCCACACTGGGGCAGAGGTTCTGTCAGCTCTGCAGGGGCAGGTTCAGAGGTGGTTGACGCCACGCCAACTTAAGGCAGGAATGGTGGTTTGCGACAATGGCACCAACCTCCTCTCTGCCCTCCGACAGGGACAAATGACCCATGTGCCCTGTTTGGCTCACGTCCTTAACTTGGTGGTGCAGCGGTTCTTGGGCAGGTACCCGGGCTTACAGGATGTCCTGAGGCAGGCCAGGAAAGTATGTCTGCATTTCCGCCGGTCATATAATGCCAGTGCTCGTGTCAGGATATCTAATTGACCAGACTGTGTGGACTGCACAGAGAAAACCCAAAACACCTGTAAGTGAAATAATGGTGTTTAATAAATAAGTGACAAGTAAAAGAAATATAAACAGTGCAAAACCAACACAACAAACCCACTACAAACAACAATATATATAAGTGAATGGAGATACCGTAATCGTAAACAAAGCCAGGCCAAGGTCATACACAGGGAGATCAGCAGATGGGTAAGGACGGGAAACCAGCAGGACAGGAAGAGGGTGGATGGATGGAATACAGGGCAGGGATCCAAGGTAATCAGGAACAGAGGGGATAGGCTCAGGATAGGGATGGGATCAGATCAGGTCAGGTCAGGACAAGGCAGATGCAGGCTCAAGGTCAAAGTAACAGGCAGCAAGGTCCGAGTGCAGGGAGAGAGATACCAAGGCAAGCCTATGAGGGCTTGCCGGGTATTTATAAGGCTGGTAATTGACCTCATGTCACAGCTGAGCGCAGTGTGTGTTGTCTGCTCCATACTGCCAGGATCCATCCGCTGGTGGACATCAGTACTGCGGCCAAAAGATGAAATGACACCAGTAGGGAAATATTCTCCTGACAGTTCAACACTGCCAGGAGACACCTGCTGGTGGACCCCAGTACTGCATGCCAAATGATATATCTTACCAGCGGATGGACCCTTTCCTGACAGTACCCCTCCCTAAAGGAGCGGCCTCCGGACGCTCCAACTGGTCTTAATTGTCCATGGTCTATGACATCAGGCAGAATGGTGGAAGAAGGCATTTCAGGCTGGTCATCAGGCACATCCGGGCAGACGGCTGGCATGTCAGAGTCTTTGAGCTGGGCAGCGGACAGGAACAACTTGAGCTGGGCAGCGGACAGGAACAACTCGAGCTGGGCAGCACACAGGAACAACTCGAGCTGGGCAGCACACAGGAACAACTCGAACTGGGCAGCACACAGGAACAACTCGAGCTGGGCAGCACACAGGAACAACTCGAGCTGGGCAGCACACAGGAACAACTCGAGCTGGGCAGCACACAGGAACAACTCGAGCTGGGCAGCACACAGGAACAACTCGAGCTGGGCAGCACACAGGAACAACTCGAGATGGGCAGCACACAGGAACAACTCGAGCTGGGCAGCACACAGGAACAACTCGAGCTGGGCAGCACACAGGAACAACTCGAGCTGGGCAGCACACAGGAACAAGCCGAGCTGGGCAGCAGGCTCCGGGTCATCGAGCTGGGCAGCAGGCTCCGGGTCATCGAGCTGGGCAGCAGGCTCCGGGTCATCGAGCTGGGCAGCAGGCTCTGGAACATTGGGCCGAACAGCGAGCACCGTAAGGGCAGGCCGGATTACAGGCACCGGCTCAGCAAGCTGGGTAACGGACCCCGGCCCAGTGGGCTGGGTAACAGGCCCCGACCCAGCGAGCTGGACACCGGGCACTGGTTCGGCAAGCCGGATAACGAATACTGGCTTGACAGGCCAAGTGACGGACTTCGGTTTAGCAGACTGGGTAACGGGCACCAGTTCAGCGGACCGGGTAACGGGCACCGATTCAACAGACTGGGTAACGGGCACCGATTCAACAAGCTGAGACACGGGCACCGAAACTCCAGGCTGAAACATGGGCACCGAGACTTCAGACGGAGACACGGGCACCGAAACCTCAGGCTGGGATACCAACATCACGACATCAGGCTGGAAGACAGGTACCAGGATATCAGACTGGAGGATGGTCACATCAAACCGGAAAGCAGGCTCATCAGGCTGAACAGTGGGCACATCAGGCAGAACAGCAGGTACTGGCACAACAGGCTGAACAGGTACATCGGACTGGTCAGTAGTCACTGGAGCGTCAGACTGGAACATGGACACTGGAATTTCGGGCTGAGCAGCAGGCACTGGGACCTCAAACTGGGCAGCGGACACAGGCATTGGCACAACTGGCTGAGTAGCAGACACTGGCACATCAGGCTGGAAAGCGGACTGGAAAGCCGGCACCGAGACATCAGACCAGGCAGCGGGTGCTGGAACTTTAGACTGGGCAGCAGACACAGGCGCTGGCACATCGGGCAGAACAGCAGGTACATCGGACTGGTCAATAGTCGCTGGGGCGTCAGACTGGAACATGGACACTGGGATTTCGGGCTGGAAGGCAAGCTTCAAGACATCCGGCTGGAAGGCAGGCATATCAGACTGGATAGCAGGTGCATTAGACTGGAGAGCGGGTGCATCAGACTGGAAGGTGGGCACATCAGACTGGAAGGCAGGGACATCAAGTTGGAAGGCAGGGACATCAAGTTGGAAGGCAGGGACATCAAGTTGGAAGGCAGGGACATCAAGCTGGAAGGCAGAAACCAAGACATCAGGCTGAAAAGCAAGCTTCGGGACATCAGGCTGGGAGGCAGGCATGAAGACATCAGACTGGGGAGCGGGCACAGACTGAAAAGCGGGCGCCGGGACTTCAGGCTGGAAGGCAAGCTTCAAGACATCCAGCTGGAAGGCAGGCATATCAGACTGGATTGCAGGGGCATTAGACTGGAGAGCGGGTGCATCAGACTGGAAGGTGGACACACCAGACTGGAAGGCAGGGACATCAAACTGGACAGCGGGCACAGGCATTGGCACAACAGGTTGAGTAGAAGACACTGGCGCATCAGGCTCGGTAGCAGGCACTGGACTGTCAGGCTGGGTAGCAGGCAGAGGTTTGACAGAATCAGGTGGGTTAGTTGGTGTGGAAGTAAGTTGGGTTACTGGCAGGATCGTGTGGGTAGGAAAGAATTTTTGTTTCTTTTTTGGTTTAGCCCGTGCAGTCTTGTATGTAGGTGCAGGGCTGAAAGAAAAGAAAGTAGCTGGATCGAAGGAAGACCAAGGAACTGTAGCTAGAGAGGGGTTTTGTGGGACTGTTTCAGGTGGAGGAGAAGAGACAGGTGGATTGAAGGCGGGATAGGTGCTACACTTGGAGACTGGGTAGTAGTATTTGGTAGGGGGTTGGATAAACTGGGCTGTAGCTGAGGTTGCCATAGGCGACGGGGAGATACATTTTTGGGGAGACAGAGGATTAATGGCAGGGCTGGAGTATTGTGGCTTAGCAACAGACAGGAGATCTGACCATACCTGCAGCACAGGTTGAACAAACGCTGATTCACACACAGCCTGACTAATCAAGGATTGCACCGACTGGATGCAATTAGACAACACTTGCTGTGAACAGGAGGAATAATGTTCCATAAAATAGGCTGGATCATCCTCTAACAACCAAACCAGGGATTCAACTTGGCCATAATTGAAGGGGGGCGAAAAATCATCACTTCCCTCGGGAATGCCTGACAGGGCTGGTTTTGCACATAACTGGATCAGAGGCTGAACATCTTCAAAAGACATATACCCCTGATCCACTAGGGAATGAGCTGATCGGATAGTTTCCATCAGCCTGTCACTAGTCCACCCTTTTAAAATCTGGCGACAATATTCACCATCCTCTTCTGCTAGCAGAGAATAATAAAGAATTTCATCGAAATCCATATTAGCAGACCCGATAAATCAGGATGGTTTCCTCAATGCAGCCACGTCTGGTCAGGGATGGCCTTGGTATACTGTCAGGATATCTAATTGACCAGACTGTGTGGACTGCACAGAGAAAACCCAAAACACCTGTAAGTGAAATAATGGTGTTTAATAAATAAGTGACAAGTAAAAGAAATATAAACAGTGCAAAACCAACACAACAAACCCACTACAAACAACAATATATATAAGTGAATGGAGATACCGTAATCGTAAACAAAGCCAGGCCAAGGTCATACACAGGGAGATCAGCAGATGGGTAAGGACGGGAAACCAGCAGGACAGGAAGAGGGTGGATGGATGGAATACAGGGCAGGGATCCAAGGTAACCAGGAACAGAGGGGATAGGCTCAGGATAGGGATGGGATCAGATCAGGTCAGGTCAGGACAAGGCAGATGCAGTCTCAAGGTCAAAGTAACAGGCAGCAAGGTCCGAGTGCAGGGAGAGAGATACCAAGGCAAGCCTATGAGGGTATTTATAAGGCTGGTAATTGACCTCATGTCACAGCTGAGCGCAGTGTGTGTTGTCTGCTCCATACTGCCAGGATCCATCCGCTGGTGGACATCAGTACTGCGGCCAAAAGATGAAATGACACCAGTAGGGAAATATTCTCCTGACAGTTCAACACTGCCAGGAGACACCTGCTGGTGGACCCCAGTACTGCATGCCAAATGATATATCTTACCAGCGGATGGACCCTTTCCTGACAGCTCGGCTGACGGACCTCCAAAAGGAGTTTAACCTGCCCAAGAACCGCCTAATCTGTGACATGCCCACCAGTTGAAACTCAACGTTGGCCATGCTGCAGTGGCTGCACATGCAGCAGAGGGCCATCAATGAGTACCTGTGCGACTATGGCACCAGGACAGGGTCAGGGGAGCTTGTTTTTTTTTCCCCACGCCAGTGGGCCATGATCAGGGATGCATGCACTGTCCTGTCACCATTTGAGGAGGCCACGAGGATGGTGAGCAGTGACAGTGCATGCATCAGTGACACTGTCCCCCTTGTCCACCTGTTGGAGCACACGCTGCGTGGAATAATGGACAGGGCACTTGAGGCAGAACAGAGGCAGGAAGAGGAGGACTTCCTTAGCTCTCAAGGCCCCCTTTATCCAGACAGTGTTCCTGCGTGCCCACCGATCACACAGGAAGAGGACGAGGAGGAGGAGGAGGAAGATTGTGTCAGTATGGAGGTGGAGCCTGGCACTCAGCATCAGCAGCAGTCTTTAAGGGATCAGTCCCAAGAAACACATGGACTTGTACGTGGCTGGGAGGAGGTGGCTGCGGACCATGTCGTCCTTAGTGACCCAGAGGACTCTGGACCGAATGCCTCAGCAAACCTACGCTGCATGGCCTCCCTGATCCTGCAAAGCCTGCGTAAGGATCCTCGTATTCGTGGTATCAAGGAGAAGGAACAATACTGGCTGGCAACCCTCCTTGATCCACGTTACAAGGGTAAGGTTGCGGACCTTATCTTGCCATCGCAGAGGGAGCAGAGGATGAAACATCTTCGGGAGGCCTTGCAGAAAGGTCTGTGCAACGCGTTCCCAGAGACTGGGAGGTTACAAACTCCTGTTTCTGGACATGTTGCTGAGGCTTCGGTCAGTCAAAGAAGGAGCGGTGGAGAAGGTGGCCGCCTGACCGAGGCGTTCAGACAATTTTTTGGTCCGCAGCCCCAAGGTATGATCGGTTCCAGCAACCATCGCCAGTGTCTGTTTTACATGGTGCAGGAATACCTAGGGGCAAGTTCAGACTTGGACACCTTTCCCACCGAAAATCCGCTGGGTTACTGGGTCTTGAGGATGGATCACTGGCCAGAGCTTGCACAGTATGCAATTGAGCTACTGGCCTGTCCTGCATCCAGCGTTCTTTCGGAACGCACATTCAGTGCTGCTGGAGGCGTGGTAACCGATCACAGGTTGCGTCTGTCCACCGACTCGGTCGATCGACTGA
Source organism: Lithobates clamitans (assembly GCA_037952925.1). Lineage (NCBI taxonomy): Eukaryota > Metazoa > Chordata > Amphibia > Anura > Ranidae > Lithobates > Lithobates clamitans. The sequence goes on along the minus strand of JBBGZY010000455.1, from coordinate 1,296,115 downwards.
CCTTCATAAAAATGAATCAGTCTTGGATCACCACCAGCTACCAAGCACCTGATGCTGATGTAACCGAATAATTTTTTTTGAAATCTCAGATCCCTTCAAAGACTGCCTATGCTGATGCTGAGTGACTATCCCTGAGTAATTATCCTCTTCCTCCTCAATCATCACGCTGATAGCTTGTAAGAACATTTTTGGTTCTGGGCGCCACCACCAGTGCCTAAGGCACAATTTTTCAGCCCTTGTTTAACAGGGGCGTGTAATTACAATTTTTGATGCAATACTTTGCAGCAGGGCTCGTTCCTGCGTTCCAACTAGAGTGTCTGTGAGGGGTTGCAGTGTTGTGGCACCAGCACCAGTGCCTAAGGCCCAATTTTTCTGCCCCTGTTTAACAGGGGCGTGTAATTACAATTTTTGATGCAATACTTTGCAGCAGGGCTCGTTCCTGCGTTCCAACTAGAGTGTCTGTGAGGGGTTGCAGTGTTGTGGCACCAGCACCAGTGCCTAAGGCCCAATTTTTCTGCCCCTGTTTAACAGGGGCGTGTAATTACAATTTTTGATGCAATACTTTGCAGCAGGGCTCGTTCCTGCGTTCCAACTAGAGTGTCTGTGAGGGGTTGCAGTGTTGTGGCACCAGCACCAGTGCCTAAGGCCCAATTTTTCTGCCCCTGTTTAACAGGTGCGTGTAATTACAATTTTTGATGCAATACTTTGCAGCAGGGCTCGTTCCTGCGTTCCAAATAGAGTGTCTGTGAGGGGTTGCAGTGTTGTGGCACCAGCACCAGTGCCTAAGGCCCAAATTTTTAGCCCCTGTTTAACAGGGGCGTGTAATTACAATTTTTGATGCAATACTTTGCAGCAGGGCTCGTTCCTGCGTTCCAACTAGAGTGTCTGTGAGGGGTTGCAGTGTTGTGGCACCAGCACCACCACCACCACCACCAAAGGCCCAATTTTTCTGCCCCTGTTCAACAGGGGCATGTAATTAAAATTCTTGATCTAATATTTCACAGCAGGGCCCATTTCTGCACCCACCAAGAGCGAGTGAGGACTTACAGTGTTGTGGCACCAGCACCACCACCACCAAAAGCCCAGTTTTTCTGCCCCTGTTCAACAGGTGCATGTAATTACAATTCTTGATCTAATATTTCACAGCAGAGCCCTGTGAGGGCTTACAGTGTTGTGGCCACAACAACACCTAAGGCCCAAATTTCTGCTGAGTATATAGGGCAGGCCCCTACTTTCAAACATCTAACTTACAAACGACTCCTACTTGCAAACGGAAGGAGACAACAGAAAGTGAGATGAAATCTACCCCTAGGAAGGGAAATTCTCTCCTGTAAAAGTTAATATGGGAAAAACATTTCTCCTTTCCACTGATGCTTTCCAATCCTTGTTTCACAAAAAACCCCAAATTCTCAAAAAGCATTTGTCATTGGGACAAAAAGTGAGGTGAAATCTTCTAAAGAGGAGGAAAGACAGCAAAACAAATGTCACAGGGGTGATAACCCTTCCCTATGTTTTCCAAAAAGCTTAAAAAAGATTTTTTGGCTGGAGCTAAACACGTTAAAAATGTACCCGTTCAAAATGACAAACAGATTCTACTTAACAACAAACCTACAGTCCCTGTCTTGTTTGCACTGCCTGTATACTGCTGTTCAGAGTATATAGGGCCTGGTGGCCCCACACCTTTCCTTATTTTAATTTGGGTGCGGGGTTCCCCTTAATATCCATACAAGACCCAAAGGGCCTGGTAATGGACTGGGGGGTACCCATGCCATTTATCTCACTGATTTTCATCCATATTGCCAGGACCCGACATTACATTAAACCCGCAAGCAGTTTTAAATGAGATTTTTTCCTTTAAAAATGACATTTGGTGCAGGGACTGTTCTAAACACGGGAAACACGCGCCACTTTACAGGCATACTATAGACACCCCCCAAGTACGATATTTAAAGGAATATTTTACTTTTTTTTTTTTTACTTTAAGCATCATTAAAATCACTGCTCCCGAAAAAACGGCCGTTTTTAAAAGTTTTTTTTGCATTGATACATGTCCCCTGGGGTCGGATCCGGGTCCCCAAACCCTTTTTAGGACAATACCATGCAAATTAGCCTTTAAAATGAGCACTTTTGATTCCGAACGTTCGAGTCCCATAGACGTCAATGGGGTTCTAACGTTCGTGCGAACTTTCAGTCCGTTCGCAGGTTCTGGTGCAAACTGAACCAGTGGGTGTTCGGCTCATCCCTATTTGTAACCAATTTGGAGTTCCGTTAGCAGTAGGGATGAGCCGAACACCCCCCGGTTCGCAGGAACCAATTTGCACAAACACGCAAACACCATTAAAGTCTATGGGACAGGAACGTGAAAAATCAAAAGTGCTAATTTTAAAGGCTAATATGCAAGTTATTGTCATAAAAAGTGTTTGGGGATCTGGGTCCTGCCCCAGGGGACATGTATCAATCCAAAAAAAGTTTTAAAAACGGCTGTTTTTTCGAGAGTAGTGATTTTAATAATGCTTAAAGTGAAACAATAAAAGTGAAATATTCCTTTAAATTTCGTACTGGGGGGTGTCTATAGTATGCCTGTAAAGTGGCGCATGTTTCCCGTGTTTACAACAGTCCCTGCACAAAATGACATTTCCAAAGGAAAAAAAAGTCATTTATAAGTACTCGCGGCTATAATGAATTGTCAGTCCCGGCAATACACATAAAAGTCATTGAAAAAAACAGCATAGGATTCCCCCACAGTCCATCATGAGGCCCTATGGGTCTGGTATGAATATTAAGGGGAACCCCGAACCAAAATAAAAAAAAATTAAAAAAATTGCGTGGGGGTCCCCCCAAATTCCATACCAGGCCCTTCAGGTCTGGTATGGATTTTAAGGAGAACCCCGCGCCAAAATAAAAACAAAATGGCGTGGGGTCCCCCCAAAAATCCATACCAGACCCTTATTTGAGCACGCAACCTGGCAGTCCACAGGAAAAGAGGGGGGATGAGAGAGCGCCCCCCCTCCTGAACCGTACCAGGCCACATACCTTCAACATGGGGAGAGTGCTTTGGGGTAGCCCACCAAAGCACCTTGTCCCCATGTTGATGGGGACAAGGGCCTCATCCCCACAACGCTTGCTCAGTGGTTGTTGGGGTCTGTGGGTGGGTGGCTTATCAGAATCTAGAAGCCCCCTTTAACACAGGGACCCCCAGATCCCGACCTCCCCCCCGTGTGAAATGGTAAGGGGGTACAAATGTACCCCCTTACCATTTCACAAAAAAATTGTGAAAATGTTAACCGATTGATGACCGTCCACCGCAGTTATACTGCGGCAGAATGGCACAGGCAGGCGAATCGCGGTCATTGTACGCTGGCCGCAACGATTGGAATCGATCAGGAACCGATCAATCCCCAGGCCCAGGCCAATGAAATCGAGAGAGATTGTGAGATTGTGTTGTTGGAAATTCCAATCCATCTGACTTTTTCTGTCGGAATTTCAGACACACAAAGTTTGAGAGCAGGATATAAAAATTTCCGACAACAAAATCCGATCGTTTAAATTCCGATCGTGTGTACACAAATCCGACGCACAACAAGCAATGCATGCTCAGAATAAATTAAGAGACGAAAGCTATTGGCTACTGCCCCATTTATAGTACCGAGGTACATGTTTTACGTCACCACATTCAGAACGACCGGATTTTCCGACAACTTTGGGCGACCGTGTGTATGCAAGACAAGTTTGGCCCAAAATCCGTCGGAAAAAATCCAATGGATTTTGTTGTCGGAATGTCCGATCAATGTCCGATCGTGTGTACAGGGCATAAGTGTCACGGGTGACGCAGTTTAGCTAGATTTTTTTTTATAGCGTCAGGGCACCCGCCATATTTTACCCAATAAAGGCTTAACCCCCTGATCACCCGGCAGGTGATCAAACTTATGTTTTAGCATCAGATAAGGCAGCGTCAGATTAGTGCCCCAGGCAGCGTCAGATTAGTGCCAGTAGCGCTAACACACAGGCATGCACCATACGCCTCCCTTAGTAGTATAGTGTCTGAACGGATCGATATCTGATCTGATCAGATCTATAATAACGTCCCCAGCAGTTTAGGGTTCCCAAAAACGCAGTGTTAGCGGAATCAGCAGTTTTTTTGGTAGCGTTTGAATCAGTCGCTAACAGTTAGGAGCTTTTTTACCTGTGAGTCTCACTACTGTTCCAGTAAATTTAGAGCCCAAAATGGCAAATCGAAGGTACACTAGTGAAGAGGCCTACACGTTTCTGAGCATGACAGATGGTGAAGAGGAAGTCACTCATCTGTCAGATTCAGGCTCAGAATACGATCCTGTAGACGACAGTGGCACCCTGACAGATAGCTCTGATGACAGAGTTGTGGTCCCTGCCAAGGTCAGGCGTACCAGACCCAGATCTTCTTCTGCTGTTGTTGAGGTGCAAGAACCACAGGTCCCTCGTATGGAGCAGGGAGCCAGTACTAGCGCCGATATTCCTTCTGGTGAACTGGCAAGCACCAGCGGCCTAGTGCATCCTGGTCGTACATCCAGCACTGCAGTAGCACTAGGTGACGTGGTGAGTCCCATAAATGCAGTTCAAGCTGGCGAGGTGGCAAGCACGAGTAGTGTCCCGTTGCCACCAAGAAGACAAAGACAGGCCCGTCGAGCCCATAGTGCCCTTCCTGCTGCATTTGCCAATCCTAATTGGGAACCCACCACTTCTGCAGCACCCGTACTTCCCCCATTCACTGGCCAACCCGGAATTCAGGTGGAGACAGTTGATTTTACATCACTTGATTTTTATTCACTGTTTTTCACCGAAGATCTCTATAGATCTATTGTGGACCAAAGCAATTTATATGCTGGTCAATTCATCGCCGCTAATCCCCAGCTGACCCTTGCCAGAGATTGGAGACCAATTACGGTCTCCAAATTTAATACCTTCCTGGGCCTATCTCTCCTCATGGGTGTAACTAAAAAGAGTGAGTTGCGGTCATATTGGTCCACTGACCCAATTCACCATATGTCTGTGTTCTCTGCCTCCATGACCAGGACACGATACGAGCAGATCTTGCAGTTCATGCATTTCAACAACAATGAACTCTGTCGTCCTCGGGGTGACCCTGAATTTGATCGGCTCTACAAAATTCTGCCCCTCGTAAACCACTTCAACCAACGTTTTGCAGCCTTGTTTACTCCCCATCAAGTTGTCTGCGTTGATGAGTCCCTGATTAAGTTTTCTGGCCGCTTGTCATTCAAACAGTATCTTCCCAGCAAGCGTGCCAGATACGGGGTCAAGATGTATAAGCTCTGTGACAGGGCCACAGGCTTTACATGTAGTTTTATGGTTTACGAGGGAAGAGATAGTTCCGTAGAGCCGGAGAACTGCCCTGACTAAATAGGGAGCACTGGTAAGACTGTGTGGGACTTGGTGTCACCCTTATTCAGAAAGGGGTACCACTTGTATGTGGACAATTATTACACAAGCGTGCCACTTTTTAGCCATTTGTTTGATCATCAAATTGGCGCATGTGGCACCGTCTTGGGCGTCTTAGGCTGGGGGAGAGAGCCTGCTTGAGATGTAATAATTTGCTCGCTGTGAAGTGGAGGGATAATAAGAATGTTTTAGTTTTAGTTCTTTCCTCCCTTCACGCAGACACAACAATCCAAATTCCTACGGCAACTGGTGTTGTGGAGAAACCCCTCTGTGTCCACGAATATAACCTCAATATGGCAGGGGTGGACTTCAATGAACAGTTGTTGCCGCCGTACCTAATTGCCCGTAAGGCCAGACGCTGGTATAAAGAAGTGTCTGTATACTTATTTCAATTGGCTTTGCTGAACGCTTATATGCTATACAGAGCTTCAGGACGAACTGGATCCTTCCTTAAATTCCAGGAAGAGATCCTTAGAGCCCTTCTGTTTCCAGATGGTGCTCTGGCCCAACTTCCCAATGCAAATGCAGTAAGCCGGCTGCATGAGAGACATTTTCCGCATGTCCTCTCTGGTACCCTAACCCAAAGAACACCCCAAAGAAGATGTCGTGTCTGTAGAAAGCGCTGATTTAGGCATGACACCCACTTTTAATGTCCCTCCTATCCTGACCAACCTGGTCTTTGCATTGGTGACTTTTTCGAACTCTATCGCACACTGGTTGAGTATTAGCCTAGGGTACAGCACCACACAGTCATAGGCACACGTACACAGAATCTCGGGGTCTCAAAAGATGTGATGGCCATCACATTTTGAGAGACCCTAATCTGCAACGTTCAGTTCATAGTTTTTTTTTATAAAAGTGAAAAAAAAAAAAACCACACACACACAAAAATAAAAAAGCCAAAAATGTTGTATTTTTCTTTTTCTCTCTCTCTCTCTCTCTCTCTCTCTCTCTCTCTCTCTCTCTCTCTCTCTCTCTCTCTCTCTCTCTCTCTCGATGTTCACTCTTTACCTTCCACTCTATTGTTCTCGCTCTGTTTTATTTTTACTATGATTAATTGTATTTGCTTTGCAGGTATGGTATGTCTTACTGTAATGTTTGTTTTATCGTTAACCATCATTTGCTTAGCAGGTACGCCATTCAGCTGCAGCGCGGACTTAGTTATCTTGACAGCAACAGCGTTTGCTCTCACGAAGCCGTGACTTCAGCGCTGTAGGAGGGGATTTCACCACCACAGTTAAAAAAAAGAGTATATATGCCGAAGCATGGGGGCAGCAAGGGTGGAGGAGCGATTTGCTCCTAACTTTTGGGGCGGATGCCCCATGCTTCGGCATATATATATATTTTGGGCATAGATTGCGTTAAAAAATGTTTTATTTTGTACTATTTTTTTTTAATTTGCTTTGCAGGTATGGTATGTCTTACTGTTATACTGTAATGTTTGTTTTATTGTTAACCATTATTTGCTTAGCAGGTACGCCATTCAGTTGGAGCGTGGATTTATTTATCTTCACAGCAACAGTGTTTGCTCCCATGATACATAAAGCCGTGACTCCAGCGCTGTAGGAGGTGATTATGCCGAAGCATGAGGGCAGCAGGGGTGGAGGAGCGATTTGCTCCTAACTTTTGGGGTGGATGCCCCCAAGCTTTGGCATATATTTTTTAGGCCATTCAGCTGCAGCACTGATTTATTTATCTTGACAGCAACAGCATTTGTTCCCACAATACAAAAAGCCGTGACTCCAGCGCTGTAGGAGGTGATTTCACCACCACAGTTAAAAACAAAATGGTGCATGTATGCCCATCATTAGAAGTGGGTAGATGAAGGGAGGTATTCTAATGGTGGGCATACCCACCAATCAATCTTTTTTTCGTTCAGCCAACAGGCTGCATGAAAAAAAAAGATTACAATATATGCCCAACAAGGACCAGCAACGTACTAGTATGTTGCTGGACTTTGAGTGGTTATACCAGAATGATGCCTGCAGGTTTAGGTATCATCTTGGTATCATTCTTTTCAGCCAGCGGTCGGCTTTCATGTAAAAGCAATCCTAGTGGCTAATTAGCCTCTAGACGGCTTTTTCAAGCAGTGGGAGGGAATGTCCCCCCTCCTATGTAACCGTGTGGCCTCGCCCCCCCTCTGATGCTACGGAGAAGCCATAGGGATGTCCCTGTGCATCAGAGGGGGGTGGGGTCAACCGGTTACGTAACTGGATGGCCCCACCCCCCTCTGACACTACGGGGAAGCCATAGGGATGTCCCCGTGCGTCAGAGGGGGCGGGGTCACCCAGTGACGTCACCGCGTGGCCCCGCCCTCAGTTATAATAGAGCTGTCATCTGACTGGACTGTCATTACAGCGGGTGCCTCCAATGTCGGTCGCGTTTTTTTTTTTTTTCGGCCCATCGACGGAGCAAGAGAAGAAGAAGACTACGTGGGACAGTTTTATTTTTTATTTTTTAATAAAGGACTTGTCCCCAAGCCGTGTCATGTCATTTTTAACAGTGCATAGACAAGTGTAGCGCTTGTAAATTTAAAAACTTATATAGATTTATAAGAGTAAAGAAACGTCTATGTCGATCAACAATAAATACAAAATATGACAAATTAACAAATAAAGTCTCTGATGTTCTTCAGGTGTTTTTTAGACTGAAAGAGACTGATGTTAGTCCAAAAAGGTATATGATTCCTTATTCACCACGTGGGTAACGAATGCAAAGATGTGATGGACCCTCCACATAGAGAAAAAGTGAAGGCTTGCCAGAAGGATTGAACTTATAGGAACGTACGTTCAATGAGTCAATCTAGCTTGTAGCCCCAACAGGCAATCAAAAGGAAGGACCTCACGATTAGATGGCGAAAAAACTCCAAAACATATCCAGACTCCTGACGGAACTTTAGAATGGATGGCAGACATTTTCACACTTTTTTTGTGAAATGGTAGGGGTACATTTGTCCCCGTTACCATTTCACACGGGGGCGGGATCTGGGGGTCCCTGTGTTAAAGGGGGCTTCCAGATTCCGATAAGCCCCCCCGCCCGCAGACCTCCACAACCACCGGGCAAGGGTTGTGGGGATGAGGCCCTTGTCCCCAACAACATGGGGACAAGGTGCTTTGGGGGCTACCCCAAAGCACCCTCCCCATTTTGAGGGCATGTGGCCTAGTACGGTTCAGGAGGGGGGCGCACTCTCGTCCCCACCTCTTTTCCTGTGACCTGACAGGTTGCGTGCTCAGATAAGGGTCTGGTATGGATTTTTGGGGGGACCCCCACACCATTTTTTTCTTAATTTTGTCACGGGGTTCTCCTTAAATCAGGTCTGGTATAAATTTTGCGGGGGACCCCCACGCCATTTTTTAAAAAATTTTGGCGCGGGGTTCCCCGTAATATCCATACCAGACCTGAAGGGCCTGGTATGGAATTTGGGGGGACCCCCACACAATTTTTAAAAAAAATTTTGGTTTGGGGTTCCCCTTAATATTCATACCAGACCCAAAGGGCCTGGTAATGGACTGTGGGGGAATCCCATGCCCTTTTTTTCAATGACTTTTCTGTGTATTGTCGGGACTGACAATTCATTATAGCCTTTAAAATTAGCACTTTTGATTTCTCCCATAGACAATTCATTATAGCCGCGAGTACTTTTAAATTACTTTTTTTCCTTTAGAAATGTCATTTTGTGCAGGGACTGTTGTAAACATGGGAAACATGTGCCTTTTTACAGGCATACTATAGACACCCCCCGGGTATGAAATTTAAAGGAATATTTCACTTTTATTGTTTCACTTTAAGCATTATTAAAATCACTGCTCCCGAAAAAATGGCCATTTTAAAAACTTTTTTTTGCATTGATACATGTCCATTGGGGCAGGACCCAGGACCCCATATAAGCCTTTAAAATTAGCACTTTTGATTTCTCCCATAGACTTTTAAAGGGTGTTCCGCGGCTTTCGAATTTGCCGCTAACATCCCAAATTGTTCCTTATTCAGCGAACAGGTGAACCCCCGATGTTCAACTCGAACATTGGGCTCATCCCTCGTCAGACCTAATTTTATCCTTTGAATCGTTTCAGGTAATACCCAGGTTATTTGGATCCTTGGCCACTCCTTCGTTTTTTGGGCACAGCGCAGAGCAGCCGTCAGAGTATACTCTGAAAATTTAGGTTTGGATCCAACCATATTTTAAGTTTTTTGGAGTGGGAGGAAAGGTATGATGTGGGCAGATTTATTCTTTGAATTGGGTCGTTTGAATCAATTTCTCCCCCCTCCTGATATTTTGATTATCCATTTGGGGGGGAATGACATAGGGCAAGAAAAAACGCTGGATTTGATATTTACCATTCAGAATGATATTAATTTTAAGGCATCTTTTCCACAGGTCTTAATCATTTTTTCAGTAGTAGTGCCAAAGCTAAGGTGGTTGGAATCAGCTTCGCTGAGGCCTCTCAAGAAAATTAGAAAAAGGGTGAACAGGGCTACTGGAAAATTTATGAATTCTATTGGAGAAATTTCTTTCAGACACATAGAACTGGAAGGTGGCTGTTCCGGTTTATACAGAAATGATGGAATACACCTGATTGACATAGGGTTGGATATTTGTAATATGGATCTACAAAGTTGTATTGAACAGGCCACGTTACGGGGTTCTTGTGACAGGTGGGTTTAGTCCCATCTGTCATCTGGGAAGTTAAAAGTTTTAATTATTTAAGTTACAGCTTGAGCCATGGTGGCTAAGCTGTTTTGAGTGTGTAAAATACTTACAGCCTTATTATTTATTCTAAATATATTATCTTTTAAACCAACAAAAAATGTCCGTTGCCAGCTATTATCCAAACTCTGTGTCTGGTGTATTATTTTTTGGTAAGCTGCCTGCCTGTCTGTTATCCCATAACTCCACATTAATATGATCCTGCCTACATGTGTAAGGATAATTTTCAATATATGAATTACCTTTATTTAAAGTCCAATAAAACCAATCAACTCACATTTGGCAGTGCTATCCCAGCACTAACAATACAGCTTATATGGTTTATGACAATACAGCTCCGCCTGCTCTCTGCTGTGTGTGAACAGCTGTTCTCAATGTGCCTGGAGCCACACCCTACCAGTTTTGTCATCAAGGCATCTTCAGTGGCTGTCAGGTACTGGTTTTCCACTTATCTTATTATGCTAGATTTAATCATTTATGTATCTTAGGCCTCGTACACACAGTACGAAAATCAGAAGGAAAAAGTTTGAAGATGAGCTGTCTGCGGATTTTCGGATCGTTAGTACAGTGCATTCAGCAGACGATTTTACTTTTACATCAGACAAAAGCTATAGGCTGAAAATTTTTTGTCTGATGTGAACTCAACGTCTGATTTTCGGATGTTCAGTACAGAAATCCTTCACACAAAAGTCGAAAGTACAAACACGCATGCTTGGAATCAAGGAACGACTGGGAAGAGTTCGGTCTTGTAAACTACTGTTCGTAATCTAGAATTAACATTCGTGACACGGCAATTGATTAAATGTCAAAATTCTCATCTTCTTTAATGGGATAATGATGAAGCTGCTTTGCATGTAGATATGCCAAACATATTTTAATGGGCATTTGTTTTGTATGATCTGAACATCGCAAATCAACGCTCACCAAACTTCTACTAACATGAAATTAACAGAAGGGGACCAAAGGGTGGTACTTGAGAAATAAACTTCCTCTTTATACTCTCATATATAGTCACGTTTGTGTTTGTCAAATGACAATTTGTGGATAGTTAGTAAGCTAGACAAAATCCTGAACAAAAAAGTGGCATTCACCCCAACCTATAACTAACCTTTGCAATAAGGTGCACATGGAAGGGCAACGCACATGACAAACAAGCAAAAGATTTCCCAGCCTTAAAAACAACCAAATTGACCCTGTCTAACAATTTATGTTAAAAACAGAGGGCTTTGTGTGCACACAATTGCAAATATATGCATAAACTGCAGTACCCATGGCTATTATAAGCCATCTCTTAAACTGAACTAGTTTTGCACTATGCTGTGTCATGTTCCAGAAGGAGGAAGGTAGGGAGGATGTCTGATATACACGTAAAACTATACCCTAACCCTGAAACTGCTATGTTGCACTACTGCAGTTTTAGGGCTCATTCACACGTGTGTCAATACCCTGTGTTTATGTGGCATTTATTCAGAACAGTAGTGGTATCGTGTTAAAAATTAAACAGCATGTCACTTTATGAACAACCAATGCGGGCTGCCCACTTCCTTCCTGGCATTGGTGTATGTCTTGAGTGTTAGAGGGAGGCTAGTACAGATTCCACTTGTGGTTGTATTCTGGCAGTCCCGCCTCATCATGATCCAGTTCATCAAACCCTCTCAGGGTCTGTGCTGCTGTGCTATGGATTAGCACCCTCTACCTCGGTGCTGCTCTCCGTTTGCCTAAATGTACGTTTGAATATTTTGTGTACAGTAAATTCTGACACTTTTTACTGATCCAACACCTTGGCACCTTTGTTCTTTTGCAAGCCTTCAGATCTGGAGGGGGGAAGCCAGCCAATCAGAGAGCAGGAGCCAGAGAGCATAAGGAGAGCGGAGCAGGGCAGCTCAGACAAGTGTTATAAATTCTGGACTTTGAACGGATGTAGAGAAGACTGCAAACAGCGCGGTGGTGGGAGTCTTAAAGTGATTTAAAGGCTTGTTTTTTATTTGTTTAAAATAACAAACATGTCATACTTACCTCCGCTGTGCAGCTCGTTTTGCACAGAGTGGCCCCGAACATCCTCTTCTGGGGTCCCTCAGTGGCTCTCGCGGCTCCTCCCCACATCAGATAACCCCCTAGGAGAAGCGTTCTCCCGAGGGGGTTACTTTGCGGGCGCGCTCCTGAGTCCAGCATTTGCATTCATAGACACAAATGCCAGACTCGGCCCCGCCCCCTGGTGTCCATGTCATTGGATTTGATTGACAGCAGCGGGAGCCAATGGCTGCACTGCTATCAATCCATCCAATCAAGATCCGAGAAACTGGCTTTTGCTGGTACAGGTAAGTAAAACAGGGGCTCGGGGGGCTGCAGGATTACAGGAGGTTTTTCACCTCAATCCATAGAGGTAAAAAACCTTGGGGGTTTCCAACCTTTTTAAAGGAACCATCACTACAGATTTATAAAATGAACTAAACAGGAACAGATAGACATTGATGAAGGTCTGTTTCTACATGTAATCAAACGCACATTTGATTACTCACTCAGTTGGGAGCACTGGGAGCACGCAGGTGTCACAATATGCAGAAGTACACCATTTGTTATATATGTTGTCACACAGCCAACATACAAGGAAATGAACTGTGCACGCTATAATGTATTTTGCATAAGAACCATTATGCACTTTTTTTACACATTATGGACAGTACTAACGATATACAATTTTTGTGATATCAATTTATTATTTGAAATCAAGCATTTTGATGACATGCATATATTGTTATATCACTGAGTCTGCACAACACCAATTTTAGTAACATTTTACTACTATCTGTGGGAACGCAGTGGGTATTTGCGGCAACTTTATTCGTAGGTATTTGAGTTTCTTTGGTTGTTTATACATTTCAAAGCACTACACACTTAGAACATTGTATATTTTTTGCACAGATGTATACCCCCACTACCAAGATTATGAATCACTACCCCTGCAGGAGCTGCTGATGATGATGGGTCCTCTTTTCTGCCACAACTTTCATAACCGCTCCATCCCCACTGACACACTCAGTCATACATATGTTTCCACCTGCTATTCACTGACCGTATCCTATTAACTGGAACACACACCAAAACTGAACATTTTTCATTGATTTAATTATGCTTGAGTCGTGATGACTGAGTAGTCATTATTTGTTTAAATCTGATCTAAAGATGAAATAGTTATGCTGGCCATACACTATACGAAAAATCGTTCAAACCCATTTTCGAAAAACGAACATTCGCCGTGAGAGCAAACGATAGCGCCATCATGTAATTACCAATAAATCGTTCAATAGACATAAATGAATCTGTTTTTTGTTCGTTAACACATTAACCTTTCAAATTATTGTTCGTTCGGCAGAAAATTTCCAAACTTGTCCTTTGTTCTTTCGGCTCAAAAACGTCCCAACTGATTACCGATTTGTGCCCATTTCCGGCCGAAAAAATAACAAACTGTCTAAATGACCAAATTTCGGCCGATTTTTCGTATAGTGTATGGCCAGCATTATTCATTTATTTATTAATTGTTTTTAAATCCAATAAAGTGCTGCGCCCATATATTTTTATTTTCTGATAATGTAGACTGCAATCACATGCAAATATGCAAGGTCAAATCCATTAAAGTGATACTAAACATATACTGTTTAATTTACATTGTCCCTTTTTTTTCTGTATGTGGATGATGGCACTGTAATTATTCTAATAAAAAAAAATCTAAGTACATTTTTCCTAATCTATATACAGCTGTCACATGACCCAGATCCTTCCCAGCCTGTTTGCAGGAAACATGCTTTTAGTCCTCTGCTGCTGGTCATGTTTTAAAATAAAAATATAAAAAACAGCCTTTGGAAAACAGAGTAAAAATAAATATTTATTATCAATAAACTTTTTAAATTGTCATACAAATATATAATCGAAATCAAATCTTTATTAGAAAGCACGAACGCCCCCCCTGACCCCCACCCCTTCCATCGGTCCCGGGGCCCTTCCCTCTGAGCCTGGGGCGCTCCCATTGAATTCTATTAGGCAGTGTATTTTCTGAAAGCACATCAAATATGTAGCATGCAGGAATTCAATGTATTTTCATGAAAACGCATGTCCTAAAATAATTCATTAGTAGCCTAACATAAACCGCATGTAAACTGTAATACAATCACACTGTGACCAAACTGCAGCACACTGATATGAGTCCTCTATTAGGCCCTGTTGATTAGGCCAGCGTGTCAGTTTTTCAGGCAGACCCAATTGGACCATTCACTCTCCTCTATGGAATTACAGGTGTAAACAGAAATGCGCCTGTTTATACCCGCTGACATCCAATCCGATCCGCTAAGAACAGACAGATGGGGATCCCCATCTGTCTGCTGGATCGGATTGGATGGCAGTTGTGTGTAAACAGACAGGTGGTCCACTTACATGCGCCCACCCATAGAGGAGAACAGACTGTGTCTGTGTCTGCACTGCATAAGTGGACCAGCCATCCGTTTGCTCAGCGGGGATCAGTTGACAGATTCTTTACTGAGCAGACAGACTCCTGGCAGAGCCCAACCTGTGAAAAAGGGGCCTTAGGGATAAGAAAGGAGTGAATAGGTGGTAAGAGTACATGAAGTATAAGTACCCAAAATAAATAAGTAAATAAATGAAGGAGTACAGAGAAAGTACTAAGGCTGCATTATAGGGACAGGACAGGTACTAACTAGATGAATACACTGGGATGGAAAGGGTGCCAGACATATGGGAGTGTGAAATGACCAGAGCTTGGGGGGGGGGGGGTTCTGCAGGGACATGTGTAGTGCAGATTTATGAGTGGTAGAACAGATAGGAGAAAAAAGGATAAAGTTAACAGGAAAAAAATTCAAGGGGATCACTGCTAACTTACTGCATGATTGTGGAGGGAAGATAGAGAGAGGTGCCAACCGCTGGAGAAGATGAGCAGATTAAGTGAGACAGAGGAAGAAGGTCAAGTGACACGGGGAAGAGAACATGCTGAGAGCCACGGGGAGTGAGTAATAGTTGCAGAAAGAAGGAGAGATAAGTCAAAGTTTGAGTGACTGGAACTGCAGAGCTCGAGAATCGACACATCGTGCATATGAGGGAGAATAACAGTCTCTCCTGCCAGAAAGGAGAAGAGGCAGAAGCTCCCTTTGTGTGTCCCTCGCTCCCCCCTCCTCACCTCACAGATTAAGAGCGCCTGGGCAAGCTCTTCATTGAGTGTCCATGCTGTCCTAATTGCCATCTTGGGGTCCCTCCCACAGTGGCAGAATGCCAGGGCCCGGTAGCAAGTGCGACTGGTGCGACCCTGGTAATTCTGCCACCGCAACTAACTAATGCAGCTACCACACAAAGATCCTCACATAAATCCAATAAAATATTACAAAACAGAATGCAGCACATAAAATTTATAAGATCTTTAAAACAGTCCAATAAAGTCAAAAAGGGAAATAAAGAGGACTAGAGGTCCCAGCAAACACCAAGAGACTTCACAAATCAGGAAAAATGGTGACAGACCCTCCACCTGCAGAGCAATTGCTTCGCTCACCTCTAGAAATGGAGCACTGATCTAACAGATGGTCAATTGCACTGGTCCCAAACAAGGGTAAATCGGCCAGAAACTTCACTCGAAATTCAAACGGCTTTAATCTACTTTAAAAAAAAAAAATATTCACAAACATCCTCATGAAAAACGCATTTACAGATACACTACAGCGGTGTGTGAAATGCAGGTCGGTAGCGGGTAACGTCAGTGCGTGGGCTCCTCCCCCGGACGCGTTACATTCAAAGAAGTTCGTCAGCGGGTCGGGGCCTAGCGTGTGTCACCCTTATAAACATATCAGTCGTTGTGGAAACCACAACGCTCCCGGGAGCCGAGATTAAACCTTTTCCATTGCATAATAGAGACTCTATCACACAGCTGCAGACCAAGCAAAGCAATCTCACATTGCTTGTAACCAAGAGGTCTAAGGGCTGACCCCTAGTGGTTGAATAAAAAATACTCACTGAGCAAAAATAATAATAATGATAGAAACATTCATAAAAAGCACTGGACACCCGCTGTTTCCCTGAATCTCCACACCTCAATTACACCTCAATTACACTACATGCAACATACAATAAAACATACACAATTACCACATAAAAGCAAAAAAAAAATTAATAAAATTAATTTTAAAAAATGACCTATCAGAAATGAAACAGTTTAAATACAGTCTGGTATAGATTTTAAGGGAAACTGCACGCCAAAATTTTTTTAAAAATTGGCATGTGGTTTCCCCCCCCCCAAAATCCATATCAGACCCTTATCTGAGCATACAGCCTAGCAGGCCAGGAAAGGGAGGGGATGAGCAAGCGTCCCCCCCTCCTTGACTATACCAGGCAGCTTGCCCTCACATGGGGGGGTGGGTGCTTTGGGGAAGGGGGGCTCTGCACCCCCCTCCCAAAGCACCTTGTTCCCATGTTGATGGGGACAAGGGCCTCTTCCTGACAACCCTGGGGTGTGGTTGTCAGGGTCTGCGGGGGGCTTATCAGAATCTGAAAGCCCCCTTTAACAAGTGGGCCCCCAGATCCCGCCCCCCTATGTGAATGGGTACCCATTCACCAAAAAAGTGTCAAAAAGTAAAATCCACAAGAGACAGTTTTTGACAATTCCTTTATTGCCCACTTACGGAACGCCCACCGTCATTATAAGTCATAACCCCAATATCCTCTTCCTCAGCGGGCGGTCCTCGTTCAGACAAAAATGGTCTTTGCAGCGGGTTCGCAGGTCACGCCCTCCACCCCTACAATGTACCCAATACCCATTCACATAAGGAAGGGGGTCTGGGATCTGGGGGCCCCTTGTTAAAGGGGGCTTCCAGATTCCAATAAGACCCACGCCCGCAGACCCAGACAACCACCGGCCTGGGTTGTCAGGAAGAGGTCCTTGTCCCCATCAACATGTTGAGGGGGCTTGGTATGGTTCAGGAGGGGAGGGGGGCACTCGCTCGTCCCCCCCTATCCTGACCTCAAGGCTGCATGCTAGGATAAGGGTCTGGTATGGATTTTGGGGGGACCCCACGCCATATTTTTTTAAAATTTTGGCGTTGTATGGACTGGGGGGGACCTGGTATGGACTGGGGGGGGGACCCTATGCCATTTTTTTTAAGCCGGGAGCCGGCAATACATTACAGCCTCAAACAAGTTTAAATTTAATTTTTTCTTTTAGAAATGTCAATATTGCTGTGGCATATTCTAGACATCACACATATGCACCACTTTACAGGCAGACTAATGGGACCCCCCAGGCACGATATTTAAAGAAATATTTCATTTTTATTGTTTCAGCATCATTAAAATCACTGCTTCTGAAAAAACTATTGTTTTAAAAACTTTTTTGATGCATTGATACATGTCCCCTGGGGCAGTAACCGGGTCCCCGTACACTTTTTATGGCAATAACGTGCATATAAGCCTTTATAATGAGCACTTTTGATTTTTCATGTTTGTTTCCCATACACTGTTTGCGGTGTTCTGGTGCGAACCAAACTGGGGGATGTTCAGACCATCCCTAGTCCTCAGAAGGGATGTGCTGGAGCTGGAGAGAGTCCAAAGAAGGGCAACAAAATGAATACGGTATTGGAGAACCTCAATTACGAGGAATGACTACAAGCACTAAATTTATTCATGTTGGAGAAGAGACACTTGAGAGGGTATATGATAGTGATTTACAAATACCTCAATGCTGATCCCAGCATAGGAGACAAACTATTCAGTCTCAGGGAGTGTATGAGGACATGGGGCCACACAATGAGATTGGAGGAGAACCTAAAGCTTCACAGGGGGTTCTTCACTGTCAAGGCGATAAGGATGTGGAACTCTCTTCCACAATTGGTGGTGTCAGCGGGGAGTATTGATATTTTTAAAAGACTCTTGGACATGCATCATAGTGAACACAATATACAGGGATATGGGAAATGATTATCGACACTAACACAAGTTGAACTGGATGGACTATTGTCTTTATTAAACCTTACTATGTAACTATTTAACTATGTATTATTTTGGTAAATCTAAAGGAGATTGCAAGCAGATCAGATAATAATGTACAGCATATGGCCAGCTTTAAAGATAGGTCTGCTTAGGATAGAGATCAAACTTGTATTAGAGACCTGATCTTAGTATGTGTTGACCCTTGTCAAAAGAAATGTTTGTAACAAGCAATAGAATATACAGGGTTATGCAGCGAAGAGGAAAACTTTGAGAATAATGAAAAAGCTGAATTTAAAGGGAAACTATAAATTAACACATAGACTGTAACATTAACAGTACACATTTGGCGTGCAGTGCTTGCCATCACGTGTTCTTTGTTTGCACAGGCGTTCAGCCTCTGTTTTTATGCCGGCTTTTTAGATTTAATGATTTTCATACTGGAATTTTTTTGTATACATACCTTCGCTTTATTTTAACCAATAAATCCCTGATATTATTACTACACCATTGGAGTTTTTCCCCTTCTTTTCTTAATTATGGATCCTCCCAATCCTGAGTCTCCCTTCTGATGCTGTAGCAGTCGGATCAGTCGGATCAGCTCGGTGGTGCACGCTAACAGGACCCGGACACCAATATTCCATCTGTCCCCGCAGAGGGTTATATCTGCAAGCCCGTACGACCTCGCCATAGAGGAGGTCCAACGAATGGGGTAAGGGCACATCCATTACTCCTCTCCTGCAATCAATGGTGGTTTGGAAGCGTTTTTTGGCATCTTTTCACTTTCCTGTTTTTGATGTGACACACCAAAGGAACGTCTCCTTTTTTTCTTTTTCACTTATTTTTGCTAACTTGTTTTCATGGACTGAATGTGGTGTCTTCTAAATGATTGAGTGATCAATCATACCTTCAGAACTTTCACCTCTTTTCAAATATTTTTTCACATTCTTTCACTTTTATTATTTTTTATGGAGATATGATTTAATGCACTACTTGTATTTATTGTCTTGGTATTTTTTCTGTGTTGGGATTCAAACACATTGTGGCTCCGGGTATTATCCCAAGGAGCTTCCCAATTGTCCTACTTCATTATATACTTTGCTAGCGCACAAATTTTAATTTATATAACAGTATACATTTGCAGACCATCACATTTTGGGGAAATACCTTCATCATCATTATGTATGAAAGCTAGATATACCCCTTCCTGGACCATTATGTTTTTATTTTACACTGGGTACAATGAATGGGTTTTTTGAATAGAAAAACCCTTTCATTCAATTAAAAAAATAGTAAAAATAAAAAGTACAAAATAAAATAAATGTATGCCCTTTGCTTGCTTGTATTTTTAGTGTTTTTTGTTGTGCTTTTTAGGTTTCTTTAATAAAAAAAAAAAAAACAGAGTTCAATAAAGAGTAAACCATGCATGTATCAGTGCTCAAAGAGTAAAAGTTGTTAATTGGTCCACTTTTTACCCTATTATCTAAAAACAACCTCAAATAATAGAAAAATATAGTATATCATGAACATGTGAAAAATACGTATTTATCGGCGTATTACCACGCACTTTTTTCCCCTTAAAATCAGGGGAAAATCGTGGGTGCGTGTTATACGCCGATCCCCCGCCGATCCCCCACTGATTGTGTACTCGGCTCGGCTAATAGTCACGCCCAGTACCGCCCTATGATGAACATAACACAGGGACTGGGCGTGACTGTGAGTGGAGCCGAGCCAAGTACACGCGGCTGCTCACGGCTCCACTCGGGACTGCGAGAGGACCCAAGAGCCGCCGAGAGGACCCAAGTGCCGCCGAGAGGACCCGAGAGCGGCCGAGAGGACCCGAGAACGGCCGAGAGGACCTGGCGCCATTTTTAAACTGGAATGCCCTGTACACACGGTCGGACATTGATCGGATATTCCGACAACAAAATCCATGGATTTTTTCCGACGGATGTTGGCTCAAACTTGTTTTGCATACACACGGTCGCACAAAATTGTCGGAATTTCCGATCGCCAAGAATGCGGTGACGTACACCACGTACAACAAGTCTAGAAAAGGCCAGTTCAGAACCAAGTGCGGCACCCTTTGGGCTCCTTTTGCTAATCTCATGTTAGTAAAAGTTTGGTGAGAGACGATTCGCGCTTTTTTAGACTCATGGTTTTCAGATCGTTTTCTGCTGTTCAGTTTGTGCTTGTGGGTTTGTATCTGCTCTTCAGTGCGTGCAGTCAGTTCGTATTGGAATTTTCTGTGCGATCTTGTCCACTCGTTGCTGTTTTTCAGGTCGCTCTTCACAGGCCTTGCTGTTCTTCAGTGCGTTCTGTTACTTCGTTCTGAACAGCCGACTGTTTTCTAGCCATGTTGCGTATACGTACTCCTCGTAGAGTTCGTGCTGTGCTGGGGCTTGGTGTTGGGGTCCTTACCTTGACACAAGTCCAGTCCATGAACAGGGTGGGGAGGAGTTCATGGACCAAGAATTGGTTGCTCCAGCGTGACCGGTTCTGTCACATGCCTTTGTTCCGTGAGATCCGTGAGAATAATCCTGACGATTTCAGGAACTTTCTCTGGATGACGGACCCCATATTTCACCGTTTGTTGGCTTTGCTGACCCCCTATATCAGCAGACAGGATACCTGCATGAGGCAAGCCATCACTCCGGAGCAGAGGCTAGTCACCACTCTGTGGTACTTGGCGACGGGGAGAAGCCTGCAGGACCTCAAGTTCTCGACAGGTATCTCCCCCCAGGCTCTGGGGATTATTATTCCAGAGACCTGTTCTGCCATCATCCAGGTCCTGCAGAAGGAGTATATTAAAGGTAAGTTTTATCCTTTAACATCACATTTTATTGTATTTAATGTTTGTTAATATATTGTATTTCTTTCCTCATTCCCCAATTACCATGATTGTAATATGCTGTGAATGTCCCCTTTGTACTCATGCATGCTGGATTTTTATGTAATTATTTTTTTTGTCCTTCATACATATTTGCCTTCACTTACCTCCCCAGCATACACTCCTGGCCCTATATTCACCTCATGTAGTCACTTAACAATGTATTTTGTCAGCTCCATAGTAGTGCTTTACCCTAAATACCCTCTAAAATGTTTATAAATGTGATGTGTGCTTTAAATTCAGGCAGAGTGGCAGAGATTTTTTTTGGGCCCCCCAATCATTTGGAACCCTCCCGCCCCCCAACTGCTAAGTCAGCTGATAACAATCCTCTGTCTGCTGACTTTGCCAAACCCATACACACTATACCCACCTCTTTTGTGGTCAGATGTATGGATGAATTCACCAAAGCATGTAGTGCAAGGGCCTGCCTGTATACTTACAAATGGTACTGTTTCAAGTTTTTGTATACTATTATTTTCTTGATAGGTAATAGCAGAATGTCCAAATGTTCTAAAATGTGTACAGTGTGTATTTATATCTTTGTATTATGACACTTCTTACCTGTCCAGTGGGCTGTCAATAGTGTAAGAAAGGAGGGGCTGGCCCAATTAATACACATTATTTAGGCATTCATCTCTCAATGAAGTGGAGAGGGTTACCTGTCCAAAAGATCCCCCCCCTAAAATGTTAGCAATGACCCATGAACGGGGGGGGGGATATGATAGGTGGACCTTATACCTTGGTCTTTCAAAACTCCCTAAAATAAATGTTATACTGATGTTGGTCAAGAATGTTTGTGTCTAATCTGCTTTCCCTGTTTATGTGCTAAATGATTAATTTATTTTTCTTGTTTGACTCCACAGTTTCCTTCCAACCCACAGGAATGGCAGACTGTGGCCTCCCACTTTGCCCAGCGATGGGACTTTCCTAACTGCGGAGGGGCAATTGATGAGAAACACATCCACATCGTCCCACCACCCAACTCGGGGTCATACCATTACATCTACAAGGGGTTCAATAGTATTGTGATGTTGGCAGTGGTGTCGGCTACTTACGAGTTCCTGTATGTGGACGTGGGGAAGAATGGCCGGATGTCCGATGGTGGAGTCATCACCCACACGGAGTTCTACAGGCGTCTCCAGAATGGCAGCTTGGACTTGCCACCTCCAGAAGACAATGCGGAAGGACTCCCATTCATCTTCGTTGCGGATGAAGCGTTTGCACTGGGGGACCATCTTATGCGGCCATTCCCGATGAGGACCCTCACCCCGGACCAGAGGGTTTTTAATTACGACTGGCCAGAGCCAGAAGAGTGGTGGAGAACATGTTTGGAATCATAGCCAGCCGGTTCCACCTATTTCTTAACCCATACACATGGCGGAGTACAAACTGAATCATATCATTCTGGCGTGCTGTGTTCTACACAAATTTTTAAGGCAAAATTCTGGCAGCAATGCTGCTTCAGTTGGGCCTGAGGCCGGAATTCATAATGAACCAACCCTGACGGCGCTTGAAACTGCCTGTCCTGGCTTGACTCCCCTGAGTGCCCGTGAGGTCCATCTAAGATACCTTGAATACTGCGGGTAGGGGGCCATCAATATGCCAGACAATGTCTGAAACATTTTGAAAATAAAATAATCATTTTAACTACTAAAATCTTTGGTGACATTTACTGCTTGTGTTTCTTTTAACTGACCCTGACAGAAATGTGGTGAGTCCTGAAAATGGCGTGATTGTGTAACATTACAAAGCACTGTTGGGTGTTATTTACTAAAGGCAAAGACACTTTGCACTACAAGTGCACTTGAAACTGCACTTGTAGTGCAAAGTTGATTTGCCCTTAGGAGATTATCCCCATTTTCACAGAAAACACCAATTTGAGCACAACAAAAGTTTTGGAGCATTGAAACAATAATCCACACATTCTTGATTATCAATCTTTTTAATACCAGCACAATCACATGTGCATTTGTAAAAGATTTTTAAAACAAACCAACATGTTTGTTGTATAACAATTTTTTGGGTCACATTACTAAAAGTAGAAATGTCCAGTTGAGGTAAAGCAGGCATGTTTAAATCCAACAAGAATGACACAAATCTGGAACTTACAAAGGTCAACTTTTGTAGAAATTGAAGGCAATATCAGACATGAGTATTTCTAAACTGTGTTTGATATTGCGTTCAGATGGGGTGAAGTCACCCCTGGAAAAGCCAAATTTTGAAGATGCACAAAATTGCCGGAAGTCAACATGTGCGACCTGCCATCACGGGGGATTAAGGGACGTCTTTTGGGGGTGCAACCCCTTCCTCCCAGCTACTTTATTATTGAAGAAGGGGTTGCACCCCCAAAATGCATACATTGATCTCCCGTGATGGCAGATAGCACATGTTGACACACTGTGTGCATCTTCAAAATTTGGCTTTTCGCGAATATGTCAAAAAATGTTTGAAATTTTTAGATACCAAAAAACAACAAAAAATGAAGGGATTTTGAGGGGTTTTAAACTCTCCCTAAAACATCAATGATGTTCTTCATTTTTTTTGAACATCATTTATGTTTTTCATGATGTTTTCCAAGTCCCTATTATACCCCATAATCTCCCCGATCAGGATCTGTGCACTTGCAGAGGTGAAATGACCAGAATCCACAACATCACGATCACCTAAAAAGATAGAAACAAAAACACACCATGTATTATAAATATGCCGCCATCCATCTCTTACCTGAGCCTGTGGTCGCAGACACTCACCTGTTGTGGTGATTATTTCCACCACATCTTCTTCCTCCTCCTCCTGTTGTCTTTGGTGGGTCTCCACTTCTTCATGAGGTGGGGGGTCTGTTGTCTCCTCGGATGAGGGGTGTCCTCCGAGTCTTTTCTCCCCTATGTAAAAAAAATAGGTATACTTAGCACACAGATATTTCATGGCAGAAATCGGAATATGAAATATTGCTTGGAAGTGGGGTACAATTGTCTGTTTTGGCAGAGTTCCAAGATGAAGAAATATTGTTTTTTTTTGTCAAGCTTGAATACTTATCTGTTTTGTACAAGCTTCACAGATGGAGACACCCCTACAGTATACACTGGAGCACCTGTGTGGGACAACCTAATAAAAAGGGTGTTCTTGTGTCCCACACTAGTGCTCCAGTGTCCAGATGTGTAAACAGCTGCTGAGTGTCCTCTCCTTACACAGAATCTAGTTTGCATTTCATTCTAGTTACAAACCCATCTAGACACCAAAATTATTTGAAGAGAAGTAGGCCATAAAAAATGTATTCAAATGCATATGGCCAAAACAATGGTGTTTTCTAGGCCGAACGAACAATGTTTCATACGAACGAACAATGTGCCCATGAACATGAAAGTTGCCATTTTAAACTGTACAACAGTAAAGAAAAGCACATGGAGCAGCACGAACGTAATAAACATAAGGAATAGGAACACAGGACAACTACTTACTTTTTTGCAGCACTCTCCTGATCCTTCTGTACTGCTCGTGCTCTCTTAATTTCAGGTCCGACCACCGCTTCCTGAGCTGATCCTTGGATCGTCGTACCCCGAAATTCTGGTGCAGACTTTTGACCACTTTCATCATGATCTTGGCCTTTCTGACATTGGGTTTGGGGTAAGGTCCATACTTCCCGTCATAGTCGGCCTTCTTCAGGATGTCCACCACCTCCAACATCTCCCCAAAGGACATATTTGATGCCTTAAATCGTCTCTTCCGGGATCGGGGCGTTTCAGGCTCCGGGCTTTCCTCCTCCTCCTCCTCCTGGTTGGTGTAATTATCAGACACCTGCTCTTTCTCCGCCATGTGCTCTTCCCCCACTGCGACGAACGAGAAGGGGCGGGGAATAGACTAGAAAGAATGTCAGCGGCAGGCGGAGTTATATGCATGCGCAGTGTCTATAAAGCGTAACACGCATGCGTAGTACTTAAGATCTGTGAGCGGAGGAAGGAGTAACGGAGACGCCGATCGTGATAACGAAGGTAAGATTTAAAATTGGGCCTATACTGCTTCTAGATTGAGGCTTGTATTTGCACAAGTTTAAAAGACTTTAGGCTGACAGTTTGTCTTGTGTTGTGTCTTGCAGTTACAATGGATATCTTGAAGGATCAGGACTTTATGCCAATCTTCATAGATATGTTCATGGAGCTGCCCTGTCTGTGGCAGATAAACCACCCCGAATATAAGCACCAAACAAAGAGGAAGGCAGTACTGGATAATTTGCTGCAATTTGTGATCCCCACGGCAGACATCACCTATTTGAAGATCCTAATTGGTGTCATGAGGAGTAACAACAACAGATGACATTTATGTCCCCAGGCTGTGATACTATGACAGACTGCATTTTCTGTCAGGTCAGACTGAACCCAGTCCAGCACTCTCCAGTCTTCCTTCCACGCTTCCTTCCCCCCCAGCTGAGGCTTCAGATGCCCAACCTGGGCCTTCCAAGCAGCAACATGTGGAGGAGCCCAACTTGAGCCAGGTATAGCATTCTTCTAAATATTTCTAGTTGTCCAATCAATGATGTTAAATAGATGTTAGTTTGGATTAATAATTTATGATTGTGATTGATGAAGCGAAAACTAAAACAAGGTCCCTTTTTCATACACAGGGAAGTCTCAGCCAGGAGGTGGCCAGGCCAAGCAGCCTGCCTGATACCCAGGTCCCTACCCTCCGCCTTCAAAGACAAAGTGGCAGGAAGATGAGTAACCTCGAGGAGGCTGCCATAGGCCTATTTTGGAAGGCTACTGAGGCCCTCAGAACACCCCACAGTGTGGAGGAGGACTGCTGGCATAACTGCATGCAAAATGATGCAGATGGAGGAGGGCCAACGATTCCTATGTGAGTTTTTAATTTTGGAAGCTCTAAATAAGGGGTTGAGGGGCCAAATCACATGTGCAACCCACATTTGTCACCTCACCCATAGTCCTCCTCCTCCTCCTCCTCCAGGTCCTCCTCCAGGTCCTCCTCCTTCTCCTCCTCCAGGTCCTCCTCCAGGTCCTCCTCCTCATCCTCTAGGTCCTACTCCTCCTCATCCTCCAGGTCCTACTCCTCCTCATCCTCCAGGTCCTACTCCTCCTCCTGCCAAACCTCCAACACCAGAGCCACAGCCGGGAAGGAAGCGTGGAAGGAAGACCAGAGAGTGATGACCCTGGGTTCAGTCTGGTCTGACAAAATATGCAGCCTTGTATGACCACAGCCTGGGGACATGTATGCCATCTGCTGCTTTCATGATCTCTGGGACTTCTGGACCAGACTGCACTTCCTTAGATATGGACTCCTCAGGCCACCAATTTTGCTTTAAAATAAATGATGTGAGCCCTGGGGGCCAAAGGCTTTGCCAATTTCTGCTGTTTCCCCAGCATTGCCTCCCTCTTTATTTGGTTCTGAGCCCTTAATAAAGGAATTTTCGTTTCAATTATACTCGCCTATGTGTGTTTTCCTTTATAAAGGACAGTTTGTTTGTGAGGAGGCAGGTACATTTCAAAAATACAATGTGAAATTAACAAGGGACACCAACACCAAGCAATCTCCTTGAGATTATATAATACAAGATAATAATGGTGTTGTGGTAACTTGACACACAAAACACACACAAAAATATTCTGGAGTAAAACTAAAACTAAAATAAAACAAAGATCAGCCTTGAAAAAAATACAAACAAAAAAAATTAAAAAAAACTCAGCCTTGAAAAAAATACAAACCCTCAAAAAAATAATATATATATTTTTTGTCAGATGTGAGAAATCAAAATATATTGAGGGAATCATGATAAATAATAAAGAAAGAAGTTTGTGAGAAGTCTGTGTGAATACGAGCAGCAAAACTACTTTATTCTTCTAGCATTATAAAGAAGGGAGTGCGCTGTATTAAACTATTTTAAACATTGCAGCCTGACGAATGTGCTCTATCCATTCCGAACACTAATTTTACCAGACCGAGCTGTTCCGTCTTGGAATTTCTTCTGAGCATGAGTGGCACTTTGTGAGTCGGAATTGGCCACACACGGTCGAAATTGACGCGATCGGATTTTGTTGTCGGAAAATTTTATAGCCTGCTCTCAAACTTGTGTGTCGTAAAATCCGATGGAAAATGTCCGATAGAGCCCACACACTTATAAGGCTGCATTGATGGGCATTTAAATGTAAGTTTTTTCCTGAAACTTCCCTCCTAAAAGTTTTTTTCCCTGAAATTCCCTCCTAAACTTGGGGTGCGTGTTATACGCCAGCACGTGTTATATGCTGATAAATACGGTAAGTCAAAAGGGACAAAAAATGTTAAACATTTTTGGCAGTATCTATTTTTATGTCTTTTAATCATATTGTGCGGGATCATATATACAGTTTATATATATATATATATATATATATATATATATATACATATATGTGGAGGGGAAAGGGCATTCCATTTAAGTATGATTTCCCTTTTGGCATAACATAACAAATAAGAAAATAAGAGATTAAGAGTTTTGTACATCTAGGTCTTTGTATATCATCTTAAATACCCAATAACGCCCAATAAGTGGGGGAAATCGGGAAGGTCAGCTGCAGACGAACAATCAAACACCTCCATCCGAAACTGAGCCACCCCTGGACAGCTCCAAAACATGTGGAAGTATGTTCCAGTACCCGTCAAACAACGGGGGCAGTCTGGAGATCTCCGAGGGTAAATTCTATGTAACCTCTGGGGGGTATAGTACACTGTATGTAAGAATTTGGTCTGAATTAACCTGTCTATGGAGGAAATTATCAATCTTGTGCGGTCTTCGAAACAGTCCTCCCACCCCTCTCTATCAAGGTTAGGCAGATCTGCTCTCCATGCCTCCCATAGTCTATCTATCCTAGAGGAGTCTACATGTAATAGGCACAGGTAGAGAGAGGATAAAGGATTGGACAAGGACAGCTGGGCAAGGAGTTCCTTAATAGGGTTCATGGCGGAAGGTCAGAAAACTAGGCCCGAGCTAAATGGCACAGTTGAAGGTAGCGAAAGTACATCCAATGAGGTAGTACAAATTTTTGTCGAATGTCAGGAAAGGATGTCTTGCACGGTTTTCAAGCCATAAGGGGCCCAAAGTTAGGGTCAGGTAAAAGATGGAAATGGGAAAGATTGGGATTACCCCAAACAGGGCAATATGAAGACCAGCAACATGGTCACATAAATCTCCTCCGTGCCACTGCCCAAACCCACAATGTCATGGCTGGAATATGCCCGAACTCCTCTATACACCAGATTCCTAAGCTCTTACACAGAAGGCTTTTTACCTTTATGCATGTAATGCATAAAGGTAAAAAAACCTTCAGCCTTTAGAACCACTTTAGGGACAGGGAGAACGATAGATAATCTTTTCTAGGAGTTCAAATAATGCATTCAATGCATAACAGCATGTCTACTATGAATGTAATTGAGGCTATATGATTGTCAATTTCTGCCTGTCATTCAGGAGCTATGGATTGTTTCACATTATACATGCAGTTCTGCATGGAATGCATTATGTGACTTCCACAAGTGGATCCTTCAGTTGGCTTGTATAAGGATTCCAAATTCCAATAATTCCATGGCTGTCAAGTAGATCCACTAGATTTTCAATTTATTGAAGACTGTCACTGTCCCAGATTAAGTATGCTGCTGGTGAACCCATCACTCCCAACCTGAAAGCTGTGTCTTGGTCAGAGTATTTTTGTAGAATGTTGAAGGTTGATTACGACAGTCAAGCAACTAAGTACCGGTATTTCATAAGTTTGAAAAGGTCAGCTTTACTGTAAATGATGTGAAGTGATGAGTTGGTGAGTTGGGGCTGATACTTCAAAGTTTAAGACATTTGGGTTACTTCCCAGCCTCAGGCTAAAATTAGAACCAATAACACTGTAAAGCAATATAACTGACCGTCTTACTTTTCTTGCAGTCAGTAAATTAGCGATGACTGTCAATGTTTTAGAAGATGAGTGGTAGCAGTGCATGACATCAAGTAGGATATGTTTAGTTTTATATTAAGGCGTAATAATACCAGTGGAAAGTAGAGAAAAATCAAATAGAGAGTCTACACCAAGCACTATACTTATAAAGCAATCTTATAACCTTTCACCTCCTCCCAAAGGAGTTATGACTACAATCCAAAGCAAGGTAATTTATAAATTATATTCATGGAAATGCTCACGTATAAATCATTGACAATGAGTTTAACATTTATTACTTAATGAAATGGGAGACTATTGACGTGCAAAATATCAATGTATTACTAGGTGAACTAAATCTATTGAAAATACAGCTCACATTCCATTTCATGTATGAAGGCTACAGTCAACCATATAAAGAATAAAAATATAGTAGAAATCTAAAACTAGATGACCTGCAACTGAATACAGTGTTTCCTTCCATCACTTTGTTTGAATTCCATTTATGTGGTGTAAAAACGTTCCTATGCTTTCCATCACTGTAAAACACATATTCATGTTCTAAAAACACCCACAAAAACAATAATCCATATTGACATGGTTTCCACTACACTTGATTACTCCATTAAAGTAACAATAGAACACACCTTTATAAAACAACTTTTACCAAAAAAACATTTAAAACCAATCCAATTTTAAATTCAAAATCATACCACTTGAAGACCAAGCCTTTTCTGGTACTTTTTGTTTACAAGTTTAAATCAGTATATTTGCTAGAATATTACTTATAACATCCAAACATCATATATTTTTTTTTAGCAGAGACTCTAGGGAATAACATGGCGATCGTTGCAATTTTTTATGTCACACGGTATGTGCGCAGCGGTTTTTCGAATGCAATTTTTTGGGAAAAAATACACTTTAATGAATATAAAAACAAAACACAATATACATACCCCAATATTTTTGTAAAATATGAAAGATTATTTTACGTAGAGTAAATTGATACCTAACATGGAAAATGCTTGTGGATTGGCGACAAACTAGGGTAAAATCTCCATTGGTGAAGCTTTAAAGATTTTTTACAGGTTACCTGTTTAGGGTTACAGAGGAGGTCTAGAGCTAGAATTATTGCTCTTGCTCTAACGTTCGCTGCAAAACCTCACATGTGTGGTGTGAATACTGTTTGAGCACAGAGGGGTGGGGGGAATGAAAAAATAAATCTTATTTATTCTTTATTCTTTCATTTTTGTTTCATCATTTTTATTCCTATTGCAAGGAATGTAAACATCCCTTGTAATATAAGACAGGTCCTCTTTATGGAGAAATCTGGGGTCAAAAAGACCATAAAGCTCTCATTTAACTTTCAAAGCAAAAGATCAAAAAAACATTTTTTTATCTTTTGCTTTAAACAAAAAAATTGTTTACTTCCGCCCTAGACCGGAAGGGACATCATGATGTTGCTCCAGTCCTCAAAAGCCATAGAGGCAATCAACGATGATCTGGTCCCTGTTAACCTCTGTGACCAGCCGGCCGCATCGTAGGATCGTTTCTTGAGAAACACCGATGAGTGGCGGGAGGGGGGACGTCCTCCCTGCTGCTTCTGAAAGTGATCCAGTGTCTAATGAGAAAGCCGGACACTGGCTGAAAAAAAAAATACCCGGATTATGGCTGAAAGCTTTAGCCATAACTCCGTTAAACCACTTGCAATCCGAAAGGTATGTATACTGTACGTAGTGCGCTCGGCAAGTGGTTAAAGAGAGAACACCAAAGTCTTGGACCCAACTTAACTTTAAATTGATTTCAGCCCTTAGAAGTCTTGACCATACTCTCTGGGATTGGTTACAAGGTTGTGGTGGATATTTCCTCTTGCAAGGATTTTCTGTTAGCTCAGTGACTGACGTGAAAATTATTGCAAAATTTTTGCTTGAACGTGACTGGATGACATAAGTCAGCAGAGCTTCACCTCAATTACTGAGCCAAAGGAAATGTCTCTTGTAATGTGACAAAGATGGTATAGGAAACAAAATGAAGGAACTCCACAGATTTTCAAATTGCCATATTTATGGCAAGATATTTTAGTGCCCTTCAAGTACGATAACTCGGGGTGTTAGTTACCCCAGCATTGCATATTCCTGATATGTGACTGCTGTACCATTTGCTTGTATGAACAAATACCCTGTTCTCTTTGCATTGCTTCTTTTGTGTGAATTTCCTGGTGTTCCTGCCAGTCTCTCTGCTTTCTTATTAAAATCTAGCCACATTAAGCAGGAGGCTTAGTCAGTGGTCAGTTCTCTAGCTTTGTTGGGAACTCAGCCTACTCTCCTCCAATGATCAGACTTGTCCTGACATGCCCCCCTGCACAGCCATTCACTGGGAAGCTCAGTGTGCTCTTGCTTCTCCTCCCCCCAACGTATGCAGCTGAGAACAGGGGAATGTGATCACTTATAAAAAGGGGGTAAAAAAGGTAATTTACCACAGGCAAGAAAGCTCAGCAGAAATGCTTATAAAAACCATACTTAAACCTATTACAGTGGACTCTGTACTCACATACTGCTTTTCAATACACCAGTGTATGCAACTTGACCCCACCTGCAAACGCAGTAGCTGTATTACTACCCAAAACTCATTTTACTACTGTCATATCAAAGGTCAGAAAATAAAGAGCATAGAACTTTTTGTCACTCTAAAATATTTATTGGCCTCCCTCTTGACTGAACATTTTAGATCGTCACGAAGATCAAGTTTCATTCAATTGCTTGTATTTCTTTTGGATATGGGCTTTGCCCTTCTTTGGAGCATTCCTGTTCTTGTACTGTCACTCATTTGAGAGATACGTGGGTGGTCTGTCGACCTTGGTTTTGTAGGATGAGCTGCCTGTTATCTAAACTTCAATACAGTAGAGTCCACACCCTCAAAATTTTTAGTTGGCTTCAAAGTTAAAAAACAGAGGTTCCATATTACAAAACAAATCATTAAAAAAACACCAGAATGCAGAAGATCTGGCCATGTTAAAGAGAGACAGTTAGTTAAAGACTGCTGGCCTTGGTACAGGGAGACTGCCAAAAGCCATGCCATAGATATTGCCAGGGCTTCCCCATGCATAAAAAATGACGGACATTTCATAATGCAGACAGATAGCTAGAGACTGCACTATACACAGAGACTAAAGAGACTATCAAGAGACTATCCCATGCAAACTTCCTCTAGAGACTGCGATAGAGACTGTCCCATGCAAACATCCTTTAGAGACTGCGATAGAGGCTGTACTATACACAGATGTTGCCAAAGACTGTTATTTTTGGGATAGTGTGAGAAGATGTTTTTTCAATGCTGTATGATCATTCACTAAGAGCAGTCAAATTCAGGAAACCAGTTGCAAAAAGGTAATTATTAAGATATCATTGTTTACGTGAGTGACTGGCAATAACAAGAATTACTCTCTTGAAAAGGGATGTATTTCTTAAAGAAAAGCTGTACATCTAATCAGTACATAGCAGTCATGTACCATTATATGAATCACTTCATTTAAATAAACTTTAAAAAGGAACCTTTTAGGATAGAAGTAAAGCAGGTGCTATTGTGCCTGACCAGGAGGGGCATGAATTTAAAGGATAAGTTCACCTTTGTGATGTGTAACATGTTCCAGACCCTGCCCTCTCTCCCCCCGATTCCCCATTTCCCTGTGACAGCAGGTAGGGGTTCTTCTCCCAGCACCCATTGTCACTTATGAAAACAGCACAACTGTGCGAGGCTCCGCCCACATGGCTGCATCATTCATTCACAGGTTCCTATGAATAAACAAAATATGTGTACTGTCTGCTCCGTGGCAGACAGACTGGTAGTTTTAATGGGCTTCGGGGGCACTGATGAGGGCTCTTGTACTTCACTGACATGTCCCTCAGCTTTCAAACAGAAGTACAGGCTGAAAACCAGAGGGCAGTGTTGCCAACAGCTCCCAACACCCCAACACCCCCCCCAAGTGAAATTTACTGACAGGGCTCCCAAAATTTACCACAGACATGATACAAGATGTGTTAAGAGACTGCAGACATGATAAAAGAGAGGTTAAGAGACTGCAGACATGATACAAGAGATGGTCAGAGACTGTGGACATGATACAAGAGATGATCAGAGACTGCAGATATGATATAGGAGATGGTTAGAGGATGCGGAGGACATGATACAGGAGATGATGCAAGAGATGGTTAGAGGCTGCAGAGGACATGATACAGGAGATGGTGAGAGGTTGCAGAGGACATGATACAGGAGATGGTTAAAATCCCAGCAGTGTCTGCTGCCTCCTGTTGGTCTGATATAACTGTCTGCTGGCCTGTCTGCGCCTCCTCAAGTGCATCCGTGCAGCACCAGTTCCAATGTCCTTCTCCAGCAGTCCAATAGAAGCAGCCTGTGCTCACAGTGGCAGAGTGCAAGGATGCGGGGGTCTGCCGACCGTCAGTCTCCAGGACTCCGGGAGGCCTGCTGCCCACTCCTGCCATTCATAAATGGCGCCGAGCTACATAGCTTGGCGCCATGATGTCACTGCATATGCGCCCGTCTGACAACTGCCAAAAATGGCCAAGTTTGCTCGAAGCCCGGGTAGCTTGCAGCCATTTTTTTTTTTCGTAACAGATATTTACAGGCTGTCCGTAATTTTGGCAACCCTGCCAGAGGGGTCCACATTGCACTCGTGATCTACTGATCACAGGTACAATGCTTTCTAGGTTCCTGTAGGAAACAATAATATTATATTTTTTGTAAAGATGAACTTAGTCTCTAGAATATCAAGTCTTCTGCATGCTTTGCTTCAGGTAAATTGCTCACTACATATAAATACCAGGATTGGGAGAGTACACTTTTAAAATTAAGTCAACAATTACATGTCTCAAACTTCTTACAGGTTCACTTTAACAATGAATAATTGTTATCTTCAGCTTCAGATATCTTTTAAAGTCATGATTATTATCCTAAGTGTCTACTTTAAATTTAACATTACATATATTCTTCTAGAATGGAACATAGTAGGTGAGGTTGAAAAAAGACACAAGTCCCTCAAGTCCAACCTATGTGCGTGATTATATGTCAGCATTACATTATATATCCCTGTATGTTGTGGTTATTCAGGTGCTTATCTAATAGTTTTTTTTAACTATCGATGCTCCCCACTGAGACCACCGCCTTTGGAAGGGAATTCCACATCCTTGCCTCTCTTACAGTAAAGAACCCTCTACGTAGTTTAAGGTTAAACCTCTTTCCTTCTAATTTTAATGAGTGGCCACGTGTCTTGTTAAACTCCCTTCCGCAAAAAGGTTTTATCCCTATTCTTGGGTCACCAGTACGGTATTTATAAATTGAAATCATATCCCCTCTCAAGCGTCTCTTCTCCAGAGAGAATAAGTTCAGTGCTCGCAACCTTTCCTCATAACTAATATCCTCCAGACCCTTTATTAACTTAGTTGCCTTTTTTTGTACTCGCTCCATTTCCAGTACATCCTTCCTGGTGCCCAGAACTGGACAGCATAATCTAGGTGAAGCCGGACCAGAGTTTTGTAGAGCAGGAGAATTATTGTTTTATCTCTGGAGTTGATCCCCTTTTTATTGCATGCCAATATTCTGTTTGCTTTGTTAGCAGCAGCTTGGCATTGCATGCCATTGCTGAGCCTATCATCTACTAGGACCCTCAGGTCCTTTCCCATCCTAGATTCCCCCAGAGGTTCTCCCCCCAGTGTATAGATTGCATTCATATTTTTGAAAGCTGTTTCCTGGGAGTTACTATTTATCATCTTTGACCAAATAATAATATACCTTTAGACTTCATCAAGAATAGTTTTTACTATATTGTATATTTATATACTTTCAAATAAAACAGGAACATTCAGTAGCACTTTTGACATGAAAGTAATCCATCACTATTTCTTTTTTTTTGCTTTCAATTTACTTGAGCTTTCTTAATGTATCCTATCAAATATTTTGATATTGAATCTGTTTCACCTAGTTTTATTTAGCTCATGGCATGAACTAAGTTTACTTTTTACAATTAGCAAACTCTAATTCAAGCTGAAATTAGGCATAACCCACATGTAGTCTTTTTTGGAATTAATGTTGCTGAAAATATTGTTCCTGCAGGTTTAAGTGTCATTTTTAAATCTACTTTTACGATGACATTTAATTTGCCTCAGATTGTTATGCCTATCCGAATGTCTGCTCAATAGGTGCAATGAAATTAATATTTAAGAAAAGAGAAGACATCTGTTCAAAGCTAATTGTGAAAATTAATAACACAAGAAGTAGCTAAATGTAAGAATTTAGACTATCATTCTCTTGGCTGAATTATTACATTTTTTATCTGTATACAACAAAATCACAGTTGGCTAAATCTTGTCTTGTACTTGTACAAATTATTGGGGCAGCAGATACCAATTAAACCCTAATGCCGCGTACACACGAGCGGACTTTTCGACCTGGACTGGTCCGACGGACCGAGTCCGGCGGACAATCCGACCGCGTGTGGGCTTCATCGGACCTTCAGCGCACTTTTTCTGTTGAACATGTTTCAAATCTTTCCGACGGACTCGAGTCCGGTCGAAAAATCGGCTCGTCTGTATGCTAGTCCGACGGACGAAAACCGACGCTAGGGCAGCTATTGGCTATCAACTTCCTTATTTAGTCCGGTAGTACATCATCACGTACGAATCCGTCGGACTTTGGTGTGATCGTGTGTAGGCAAGTCCATTCATTAGAAAGTCCATCGGAAGTCTGTCGAAAGTCCGTCGAAAGTCCGTTGGAAAGACCGTCGGACCTTTGCTGCCGAAAAGTCCATCCGTGTGTACACGGCAGAAGACAGATATCAACAAAGGATGAGCCGAACACCCCCCCCCCCGGTTCGGTTGGCACCAGAACATATGAACAGGCAAAAAACTGGGACAAACACACGAACACCGTTAAAGTCTATGGTACAAGAAAATGAAAAATCAAAAGTGCTCATTTTAAAGGCTTATATGCAAGTTATTGCCATAAAAAGTGTTTGGGGACCAGGTCCTGCCCCAGGGGACATGTATAAATGCAAACTTTTTTTTTTAAAAACTGAAGTTTTTTCGGGAGCAGTGATTTTTTTAATGCTTAAAGTGA
Organism: Lithobates clamitans; assembly: GCA_037952925.1. Classification (NCBI taxonomy): domain Eukaryota; kingdom Metazoa; phylum Chordata; class Amphibia; order Anura; family Ranidae; genus Lithobates; species Lithobates clamitans. The sequence continues at coordinate 1,260,084 of JBBGZY010000455.1, read as the reverse complement.
AACAATAAAAATGAAATATTCCTTTAAATATCATGCCTGGGGGGTGTCTATAGTATGCCTGTAAAGTTGCACAGTTTTCCCGTGTTTAGAACAGTACCACAGCAAAATGTCATTTCTAAAGGAAAAACTGTCATTTAAAACTGATCGCGGCTGTAATGAATTGTTGGGTCTCGGCAATATAGATAAAATTCATTAAAAAAATGGCAAGGGCTCCCCCTATTTTGTAGATGCTAAAACTTTTGCGCAATCCAATCAATATACGCTTATTGGGATTTTTTTTACCAAAAATATGTAGAAGAATACAAAAAAAATTGTTTTTTATATGTTTTTGAGGGATATTTATTATAGCAAAAAGTAAAAAATATTGCGTTTTTTTTCAAAATTGTCGCTCTTTTTTTGTTTATAGCGCAAAAAATAAAAACTGCAGAGGTGATCAAATACCACCAAAAGAAAGGTCTATTTGTGGGAAAAAAAAGGACGTCAATTTTTTTTGGGTGCAACATCGCACGCCCGCGCAATTGTCAGTTAAAGCGATGCAGTGCCGAATCGCAAAAAGTGCTCTGGTAAGGAAGGGGGCAAAATCTTCTGGGGCTGAAGCGGTTAATGAGGTCTTGAGAGCGTTACAGAAACTCCTCTTCCCCAAGCCAGTGGGAAACTTCAAGGGACCTTAATGAGGGAGCTAGTTGGGAGTCCCAAGGGAAGGCTGTGCTCCAAGAACAAGAAAAGAAATTGGAAGAAAAACAAGAGGGGAGAACGCAAGTTATCAGTCCTCTCTCACCAACCTGTGCTCAAGCATGACCCAAAATTAAAATCCCTGGAAAATGGAAGAAGGGAACAGGAAATCAATGCACACCTCGCTAAACAAGCAGTTAAATCTCAAACACTGGATCCAAGGAGGCCTGTTAGAGCACATGCCTTCCTGGAGGGAACCTACCCAAGAACTTACTGGGGTCTTCCCCTATAGTATCAGTCCAAGTGGAGGGCATCTATACACAAGCAATGTTGGATACTGGAGCTCAAGTAACGCTGCTGTATCAAGACTTCTATCATAAGTACTTGAAACACATTCCATTGGTGAGCTGGAAATTCGGAGAGTTGGAACTCAGTCCTTACAATGGTTACACACCTATCAAGATAACCTTCGACTCAAGCATTTCAGACGGTATTGCAAAAAAAAGGCACCCGCCGAAGGAGTGGGGAGGTTGTGGCACCTAGACACTCAAGAAAGGGTGCTGCAGCCTAGAGAGAGAGAGCCTGTCTCAAAGCTCTTGTCAAGTTGTTCTGGGACCAACCGGGTTCATATGTGGTGGTAGAAGCTGAACCCACAGAGGAGGAAGTTGGGCTAGAGTTAGTTCCAGAAATTATACCCACTCGGGCTCTGTTCCAGAGTGGGGGTGAGTTCCTGTTAGTGTGCAGAACATCACCAGTCACCCGATCACCCTAAAGCCTTGAATGGTGATCCGGAAAGTGAGTGTTACTACCCCGGAAGAGAAGAATGAGACAGCCCAAATGGGAGATTGAAGAAACACCACTGCTTACTGCCCAAACCCTCACGTTTGGGAACGAAGGATCAAAGGTCAGATAGACCGGTGGGAGAAGATATTCTTAAAAAATGACTTTGATGTGGGCTGTGCTAAGAGTGCTCAACATCGAATCTGCTTGACTGAGGATAAGCCATTTCGAGAAAGGGCAAGACTGGTCCCCTTATGTGATTTAGAAGACCTTCGGGAACAACTAGCAGAACTGAAAAGATCAGGAGTGATTAAAGAGTCCCGAAGCCCTTACGCTTCCCCTATTGTGGTGCAGAGAAAAAAAAAAATGGGTCTTTACGGATGTGCATCGATTATCGAACCTTGAATCGAAGGTTCGGTAATCGAACTATCCCCGATCAATACACAACCCCTCGCATAGAAGAAGCCTTGCAGTGTTTATTCAGGGGCAAAATGGTTCAGTGTACTTGAAGAGTGGATACTACCAAATCCCTATTGCACCCAGAAGACCGGGAGAAGACTGCCTTTATTAGCCCATTGGGATTCTTTGAGTTTGATCGGATGCCTCAGGGACTGACCTGCAGCCCCTGCCACGTTCCAGCCACTAATGGAGAATACAGTGGGTGATATGAACCTGGTAGAAGTACTGGTTTACCTTGATGAGATCATTGTGTTTGGTCAAACTTTAGGAAGAGCATGAGGCCCGATTGGAGAAAGTTTTCCAGTGATTACACAAAGAGGGGTTAAAGCTGTCATTGGAGAAGTTCCAATTCTACCAGACCTCTGTCACCTATTTAGGGCATGTGGTATCTCCTAGATATGTGCGATTTGGTTCGCAATGAATGGATTTTCATACGAATTTGTTAGTATTTGTACATTCGGATCAATTCGAACATCCGAATAGCTGAAAAAACCAAAATACGAAAACTACGAATGTACGAATAAGCAAAATAACGAACACGCGAAAATACGAACGGACAAACTTACGAAAATACGAAACTCCGAAAAAGTAAAAGGAAGAAAATGACATCTATAACTAATGATTTACATTTCGTATTTTCAATCCTTTGTTCATAATTTCGTATGTTCGTATTTTCATTCGTGTTTTTGTATATTCATTTCTTCGTCTGTTCGTAATTTTGTTTATTCGTGTTCTCAAATCGTTCTTTTGAATGGACAGTGTAAGTGCATCTTAATATGTATGTTCGTAATTTCGTGTTCTCGAATCGTTCTTTTGAATGGGCAGTGTATTAGTTAGTGATGCATCTTACTTAATATCTTTAGCCAATCAGCTTATCCCTATTGTGTCTGAGTCACACTGCATTCCTGAATCTTTTTAGATTCAGTTGAGGAAGAGACTGAGTCAGGTCTCGTGACTGAGGGAGTGGCCTGGAGTAAGTACAGGACTTATTAGAAAAGCAAGCATATTATTCTTGTTCTTTATTTTCTATGAAAGTACGAATCAACAGAAAAGGTAATCTCACAAAAGTAACAATTACTAAATTATGAGTAGTTTACTGAATAAACGAAAATTATTATCTAACAAAATTATGAATTTCGAATCAAAGGAAAAAAGACGGAATTATGAATCATTCAGTATCAACGAAAATATAACTATTACGAAAATACGAACGAGTCTGAATATGAAACCTTGCGTCTTACGAAATTACGAATCGCTAGACTAACGGAATTACGAATCATTTTGTATCAACGAAAATATAACTGTTACGAAAATACGAATATGAAAACTCTCGTCTTACGAAATTGCGAATCGTTACGAATCAACAGAAACTTAAAGAAACAAAACAAAACAAAATTTTTTGTTGTGCACATGTCTAGTATCTGCAGAAGGGATAGCCACTGACCCCCAAAAACCGGAAAATTTATTATCAAATACTTACAGTAATTTTCCTTTCCTGATGGACACCATGGCAGACTACGTGTGGGTTGACCCCGCCTCCTCTCCAATGCTATAGTTCCCCATACCCATAAGAGTAAGCTCACCTTTCAGAACTGCTTTCCTTAACTAGCCGACTCTTATGCCCCGTACACACGGTCGGATTTTCCGACGAAAAATGTGCGATTGGAGCGTGTTGTCGGAAATTCCGACCGTGTGTGGGCTCCATCGGACTTTTCCATCGGATTTTCCGACACACAAAGTTTGAGAGCAGGCTATAAAATTTTCCGACAACAAAATCCGTTGTCGGAATTTCCGATCGTGTGTACACAATTCCGGCGCACAAAGTGCCACGCATGCTCAGAATAAATAAAGAGATGAAAGCTATTGGCTACTGCCCCGTTTATAGTCCCGACGTACGTGTTTTACGTCACCGCGTTCAGAATGATCGGATTTTCCGTCAACTTTGTGTGACCGTGCGTATGCAAGACAAGTTTGAGCCAACATCCATCGGAAAAAATCCTAGGATTTTGTTGTCGGAATGTCCGATCAATGTCCGACCCACTTTCTCTTCTTTTTCTTTTTTTTTTGGGTGGGAACTCCATCTGCCATGGAGTCCATCGGGAAAGGAAAATTATGGTAAGTATTTGATAATACATTTTCCGTTTTCCTGATGGACTCCATGGCAGACTACGTGTGGGAAATAACTAGCCAAGCCACACGGGAGAGTATGCTGAGCCAAAAAAAAGGTTTTAATTTGCCCCGTCAACCGACAGGACTCTTAAACCAAAGTTCAAAGAGGAAAGAGAAGCAGGTTCTATGCAATAGTGTGACATAAAGGTATTGATTGAGGCCCATAAGGCTGCTTTACAGATGACATCAGGAGCCACGTGTCGGGCTGCTGCCCATGAAGCCGCCATGCCTCTGGTAGAATATGCCGTCACCGCCTCTGGAGGAGCCAAGCCCTTAGCCCTGCAAGCCTGCTGAATGAACTGGACGATCCAGGCCGCAATTGTTCTGGATGAATCTCACTTCCCTCTGTTCATGCCGGAGTGCAAAACGAACAGGTAGTCAGAACATCTGAAGGAAGAGGTAACTTGTAGGTATTCCTTCAATATTTGGCCTACATTCAAAGGATGCGTCTCGGAAGACTCTGGGGACCTGAACGTAGGTAGGACGATTTCTTGGTTATATATATAATGATATTCCGGAGAAGGCCCACAGGGCTGAGACCTGGACTCTCAGGGAGCTGATGGAAAGAGACAAATCTAGGCTGGACTGAAGGAAGCTGAGAATATCCTGGATTCCAGGGTATCTATATGACTTGCCAGCAGAAGAGGAGAATTCAACGAACTTGGCCTGAGGGGAAGAGGCATCGGATCCCGGAAGCTCAGCTGTGTCAGGAGGGGAAACCATGGCCTGTTCGGCTAGTAAGGTGCTATCGCCACCACCTTGACTGCTTCTGCTTGGAGTCTCTGCAAGAACTTGAGGATGATCAGAAGAGGGGGAAAGGCATATGCCCTGTTGAAGTTCCACCGGTCTGACAGGGCATCTAATCCGAGACCTGGCTGCAATGGCCCCGTGTGTAATACTTCCTTATTTTGAATTTGCAGGGGGATGCAAATAGATCCACTTCAGGATCGACTCCCAGGGACAGGATCCACTCAAACGTCTGCGCATGGAGGGACCACTCGTTGTTGTCCAACTGCTTGCGGGACAGGAAGTCTGCTTGAATGTTCTAAGTGCCGGGGATAAAGACTGCTGAAATATTCGCTAGATTTTTCTGGGCCCAGGACATGATGGGCTCAAATTCTTGGAGCAGGGTGAAGCTCCGAGTGCCCCCTTGCCTTTTCACATAAGAGACCGCTGTGGTATTGTCCATCCTCAATAACACTGACTACCCCTTTTAGGGGATGATTGAAGGATTGAAGGGAGCACAAGGCCGCCCGAAGTTCCAGGACATTCGAACCCGGGTTGTGAAGATGGGCATCCCATTTGCCTTGTGCAAGTTCTGACCTGCAGAGGGCTCCCCAGCCCGAGCCGCTGGCATCGGATGTGACCGTGACCCATGTGATGGGGACAATGGAGTGGCAGGTGAGGAGATTTTTGCGTTGAAGCCACCAGAAGAGGCTGTTCCTCATTGTTGGAGTTATGTAAATTAGTTGATTGATGTCACCTGAATTCTATTGCTGGAGAAGCCCCGATTGAAAGGGGCGTAACCTCCACAGCGCCCATTTGACCATGGGGTCGTAGAGACCATCATGCCTACAATTTTTAGGCATTGTGAGGCTTTCAGGTGTGAGGGGCCCAAGGCACGCGAGATTCTCTCCCGGGATCTTCTCTACTGGAAGGGAGATGGTGTCTTCCACTGTATCGAACTGGGCTCCCAAGTATACCAGACGCTGAACTGGATCTAGATGGTCTTTCTCCAGGTTTAGGAGCCAAAAGTGGAGTAGATATAACCAACTCCCTGTGGACTAGTATTTGTTTTTTGTCTAGGGACAGCACCAGGAGGTCGTCGAGGTAGTGATACAGGCGTACCCCTTTTATCCTTATGAGAGCCACTACGGCCAGAAGAACTTTGGAGAAAACTCGGGTGAGGTTGTCAGGCCAAAAGGGAGGCAAGTGAATTTGTTCGACTTGGAATCTAAGATATTTAAAAAAGCTTCTGCCACCGGCACATGGAAGTACGCATCCTTTAGGTCGATTGAGATCAGCCAATCGCCTGGTTGCTCTGCTTTCTGAATGGTAGTTAAGGTCTCCATTTTGAACCTCTCGTATTTTATAAATTTGTTTAGGTAAGTCAAATCTATCACCGGTTGCCATGAATGATTTTTCTTTTGCACCAGAAAGAGAAGGGAGTACACACCCTGGAATAATTCTTTTGGGACAAGCACCACAGCTCCTTGTGATTCCAGCGAATTCACATAGGATAGCAACACCTGCTTCTTTTCTTCTGATCTTGGTAGAAGGGTAGAGATTGATCTGGAGGGGGGATACTGATGAAGGACCATGTGTGACCTGAGGAGATCATCTTGATGGTCCAATAATTTGAGATTGAGGCCACTCAGACATGCCGGAAGAGAAGCAGACAAACGCCCACCCGACCCACCTGGGTGGGCCCAATCTCAAAAGGATTTAGCCGGTTTACGCCCACCGGGCGCTTGTCTTTTGGCGGATTTCTGGAAGAGTGCCTGCCCTTTACTCCAATTCCTCCTGAAATCCCATCCGGGTTTGCAGGAGCGTGCTTCTCTTGATCGCTCAGTACTGCGTCTTCGCCAAGGCCTCTTCTGACCGAGCAGAAACCCTGACTTCCCACCCGTAGCCCAGGATATGGCACTGTCTAGCCTGTTGCCGAACAACGAGGGCCCCTCAAAGGGGATCTTACACCAGACTTGCTTGGATGCTGGGTGCAACCACAATGCCCGTTTAGCTGTGACCAAGGACAGCATAGACCGGGCCAGAAGACGGATAAGGTCGATTGAGGCCTCCCCCAGGAAGGCTACTGCCAGCTTCAGTCCCTGAATAGCCGAGCCCCGGGCCAGATCTTCTGAGACTCCTCTAAGTACAGAGTCTACACTTTCCGTCCAGGCCTCCATGGCCTTGGACATGGCCGCAAGGGCCAAGGCTGGCTTGCAGGCCATTCCGGTCAGACCATAGATTCTTTTGAGATCTTGGTCTATCCTTCTTTCAAGGCCGTCTTTGAGGGATACCGTGTCCTCTAAGGGAAGAGTAACATGTTTGGCTAACCGCATCAGAGCTGCGTCAACAAGGGGAGCGTTTTCCAGATGTTTCACTTCCTCAGCCTTGAAGGGGTACAATCTGGAGGTTTTGTTTGACATAGAAACTTTCTTGTCTACTTTGCTCCATTCCTCGTCAAAAATGTCCTTCAATTCGGGAAGGACCGTCCAAGTATAACAGGGATCACACAGGAATTTGCCCTCTGGGACTCACATCCCCAGCAGGCTCTGCGATCAGAGTGGCTATCATGGCGGTGGGAGCGGTGACTAGAGGAGGAATGGGAACATCTCCTTTGATTGGAGGAGGAATGGGAATATCTCCTCTGGTGGTGGGTCCTAGACGGAGAGTCCCGCCTGGACCTGAATGATGAATGTTGCGGCCTGGCAAGTTTTTGTCGACTTGAACCACTATTTGGCGGTCAGATCTAGCAGGGCTGTAAGAGAAAAAAAGGGGGGGGAGAATTCAGCGCCTTCTTTCCAACCAAAGAACAATCAGCCCATCCCCCTCATCTGCACGTACCTTGTGCGTGGGGGCTGGCCGGTGACTTGTCCATGACCCCTGGACGAACCGCCAAACTTGTATGCAGAAAAGGAGCACACACACCACTGGGCGACACCTAGGTAACCTAGAACTCACCAGGGAGACAAGTGAAAGTAAAGCCCTTTAAAAAAAACTTTTTTTTATGAAAGTAAAAAATGTCTTTTTTTTACTTCCCCACTTAAGAGCGAGCAACACACGAAAGATGCTAAGAAGTAAGGGCTCACCTTGTCTGGTATGGTGGTGGGCTTGGGGAAGCTGTCGCTGAACTGCCCACAGGTTTCCCAACCTGACAGGGGCTGACAGCAATTTAAAACCCCCGCCCGTCCTGACATCATCGCCGGCCCCCATATCGCACCTGCGCCTTAGGGGCCGGCCGAACGGCACCTGTGCGGCCACTGGACATCGCGCCGCACCACACATGCGCAAACTAAGCCTCGGTTTCGCAGAGGCCTCGCGCATGCGCAGATGCACGTGGCGGCCGAAAAACAGGAAGCACTGCAGCGTTCTGGAATGCAGAAGCATTCCAGGAGCCCTGAAGGCCTGAAATGACTAACGGGGGAAAGACACATATACACAGCTGCCATGGAGATTTTTGGAAGAAAAAACTTCAGACCTTGCCAGCCTTGATGAAGCCTGAACGCCGTCCATCCTGGAAACTTGGATTTTTTTTTTTTTATTCTTTATTTGTTTTTTTCTTAGTACAATTTTTTTAAAATAAGGTAAGTATTACAGTCAAGAAAAATGTATCCAATATATTTTCTTCTTTCCAATATTGTAATACATATCATCAAGATTTACCCAGACCCCCCACTACTTTTCCCTCCCCCTCCCTAATAGGAAATTACTCTCTGTATATACTCTCTGTATATATATTTCTATTTCTATAACTAACTATTTCATTCTGTATTTCACTTCCGTTATTACAACATCTCTTATCTTATGCCACGTACACACGGTCGGACTTTTCGTCTACAAAAGTCTGATGGACGCCGACGGACTAAAGCCGGCTGACAATCCGATTGTGTGTGGGCTTCCCTGGACTTTCAGCGGACTTTTCCAGCCGCAAATCTGATGGACTTTAGATTTGAAACATGCTTCAAATCTTTTAACTACGCTGGACCCAGAAATCCGCTCGTCTGTATGCTAGTCCGACGGACAAAAACCCACGCTAGGGCAGCTATTGGCTACTGGCTATCAACTTCCTTATTTTAGTCCGGTGTACATCATCACGTACGAATCCGTCTGACTTTTGTGTGATCATATGTAGGCAAGTCCGTTCGTTAGAAAGTCTGCGGCAAGTCTGCCAAAAGTCCGCCAAAAGTCCGTCTGTCAGTCGGGCTGTCGGACTTTTGTAGCCGAAAAGTCCGACCGTGTGTACGCGGCATTAGTTTTAGGGTTACTATAGAGTTGTGTTCAGACATATCTCTACTAAGTTATCTAGAGTGGAAATGCTACACTTATCTTTTTTATTCAAATGGTTCATAGTTCTTACTCTGTCATCTCCCCTCTAAGGGGGGATCCCATTTTGACCAACCAAGGTCTCCACATCCTTTGAAATTCCTTGAGATTTTCTCTTTTTATATAGACTGCTTTTACTTTCCATATAGTCTCATTTATAGTATTAATTCATTCCTTCAATACCGGAGGTATCCTCAACTGCCATCTCAGCGCAATCATTTTTATAGCTTGAAATAAACAACTTAGTATTGCTACTGTGATACTCCACCCCTTCCCTGCCTTCTTCTTACATCCCAATATGCAGATTCCATCTCCAAGGTTGTCCCATAGATCTCATTTATGGTATCAAGAACCCCCTCCCAGTATCGCAATAACTTTGGACACCTCCATACCATATGTATAAGGTCTCCGGTCTCCTGGCATCTGGGGCACTTAGCGTCAGGTCTCCTGCCATACTTGAACAGGATCTTAGGGGTATAGTAGGCTCTGTGTATCAGCATCAGGTGAGATACTTTCTGTGAAGGGGCGACCGATACCATCAGGCCCATTTCCAATATCCCTCTCCACTGTTCCTGCGATATTTCCCCTATATCCTCTTCCCATCTCTCCCTATCATTACGGGGATTCAAACCAATAGTGGCTCCTTTACATAGCTGCCATATAGCTCGTAGATGAGCCCATTAGTTGTATCTGCCTTAAATATCTTTTGGAAAAGGGGGGTTTTATTCCATTCTAATGCTTGCATCCTAAATTGAGCTTCTAAACCGTGTCTAATCTGTAAATATCTATAAAATAAGTAATTTGGTATATTATATTCTCTTCTCAATTCCAGGAATGTTTTTAAAGTATTCCCGTCATATAGCTGAATCAGCCTATTTATGCCCTGCAAGTTCTTGTTATTCCATAGAGGGGTATGTTCGAGTATCCCGGTATATCACATCTGTTTTTTGGCTGCTTTCCATACTTTTATTACCATCTTTATTGTGGGGTTTCAATGATAGAAAGAATCCGCCTCCAATGCATCCACTATTGTATTGTGCAGGGCTCCTGAGAGCATTATTCTCCCATTTGGACTACCTCCACCTGAGATATCACATCCCATTAACTGCTGCAGCTGTGCTGCCAGATAGTAACTCTCGGGGTGAGGTACCGCCAATCCCCCCTCCTCGGTCGGTAGCTGCAGCATTCGCAGCCGGATCCTAACCTGTCCCCCTTTCCAGATTAACTCTCTGAAAAGAGTTTACATTTTTTTAAACCATTTTTTACATATCCATACTGGAAAATTATGTAGCAAGTACAATAATTGTGGCATCCATATTGTTTTTGGGTTTCTGTTCTTACTATAGATGATTTGTGAAGAACTTCTCTCAGATTGCTCAGCCCTTGAAAGAGATGTTACAGAAGCAAACGGAGAACAACAGAAAACTCCGAAAGGAGGAGGCAGAAGGCCGAAGGAATCTATCCAGGACCAGTGGACCGTGAAGTGTGAGAGGTACTTTGAGAAGCTAAATGAGTTTGGTCAAAGCTCTGGTGCTGGCCTACGCTGACCCCTCGAAGCCTTACAAATTATATGTGGATGCCAGTAGAGACGGTATTGGGGTAGTGTTGTATCAAGAATCAGAAGGGAAGCTCCACCCAGTAGCATAAGTAATTCACAGCCTTACTCCCCCTGAGAAGAATTATCCAGTGCACAAGTAGAAATTCCTGGCCCTCAACCGGGCTGTAGTGGACAAACTTCCAGACTACCTGTATGGAGCCACCTTTGTGGTGAAAATGGATAACAATACCCTGAACCTATTTTCTATCCTCTGCCAAGCTGGACACCACTGGGGATTGGTGGCTAGCCGTTTTATCGGTGTTCCAATTCAGCTTGAAATATTGGCCAGGAGTAGGAAATAGAGATGCTGATGCTCTTTCGCGAAGACCATACTTCACCCATAATGATCAGAGAAGTTGGGTTCATTTACCTCCCAAAGGAGTACAAGCAGTGTGCAAAGGGGTGGAGTATAAAAGGGGAGCAATAGGAGCTGAAGCTGTGGGGGTCACCCCTGAGGGAGTACCAAAACATTATTGCAACCTGACCCAGGTATGCAACCAAGAACTGCCTCAGCTGACTAAGGAGGACATGAGGAGAGACCAGCGGGAAGATCCACTCGGGAACATAATAATTAAGTCACTGTCGACTAAAGACCCTCAGATACTGATGGATAGTCCCATTGAGGGCGCCAAGGTGATTCATAAAGAATGGGAGAGAATGAAAATAGAAGAGGGGATCTTGTATCGAAGAGGTCCCTCCGAAGAGGCCGAAGGTGTAAGCCAGCTGTTCCTTCCAGAAAAACATTGCTTGCTGTGCTAACCGCAATTCATGGTGACCATGGTCATTTAGGCCCAGATAGAACTTTCAAACTAGTCAAGGACCAATTCTATTGGCCAAACATGCTGGCTGAGGTGGAAAGTTACTGTCGCTCCTGCGGCAGGTGTATCCAGAGGATGACTGTGCCAGGCAGGGCTGCTCCAATGGGTCACTTACAAAGTCAGGGACCTTGGAGTTGGTGTGCGTTGATTTCCTGTGCCTGGAACCTGATTTGAGTGGGAGGAGTAATGTCCTGGTTGTGACAGATCATTTCACCCGATATGCCCAGGCCTTCCCCAACAGGGTTTAAAAAGCCAGCAGTGGCCAAGACTTTAGTAGAGAAATTCTTCATTCATTACGGGCTCCCTCAACTTCTACACTCAGATCAAGGCTGGGACTTCGAAAGTAGATTAGTCCGCAGACTGTGTGGACTCTTGAACATAAGAATGGGAGAACTACCCCTTACCACCCTCAAGGTGATCCACGGCCAGAGCGGTTTAGTCGTACACTCTTGAACATGCTGGGACCCTTTCACTATAGAAGAAACAGCATTGGGGAGACCATATTGCTGCAATAGTCCACACCTACAATAGCACCTCAAATGATGCTACAGGATACTCCCCTTATAGACTAATGTTTGGGAGAGAGGCTCACTTACCAGTAGATCTAGTCCACTAGACTCCACTGATCACACCTCTCAAGCCTCTTACAAGGGCTATGTTGATAGGCTAAGGAAGAATCTAAAGGTACCCTATGAAAAAGCAAAGGAAGCCTCTCACATCAGAGAGCAAAGGAATAAGAGGAACATTGATCTTAAAGTAAGAGTTCAAGATCTGCAACCTGGGGATCGGTGTTGTTACGCAATCTAGGAGTGCCAGGAAAACAAACTATCAGACCGATGGCGTTCCTAACCCTACATTGTTTGTCAACGACTACCGGGACTTCCTGTATATCAGATCAGACCAGAAAGGAAGACAGGACTATTAAAAACTTGGCATCAGAATCACCTACTGCCTATTTCAGAGGCTGTACAGGTATCTTCCGCCCCTTATTCCGAGCCATCTCAGCCTCCAACATTGAGGTCTCAGGACAGAAAACCATGTACCCTCACATCTCTAGAAGAGGAAAATGATGATGAGGAAGTACCTTTGGATTGGTTGTGGGTCCACTCTATGGGAGATGATCCTCTAGACCCTGCAGCTGAACCAGAAGACTGTTTAGGGACAGGCCCTCACATGCCTTATATGAGGCCATAGCTTCTGATCCACTGTTGGAAGCTGAAAAAGTCAAGCTAGAACTCAGTGAAGTACTTGCTCTGGTTGAAGCACCCCTTCCTCTTACTGAAAGAACCGAAGGAGAGATAACACCAGAGCCTGAAGCAGAATCAGAACCTGTAATTGAACCAAAGCCTGAAATGGAGCTGGAGACTGAAGCAGAGTCTGAACCAGAAGCTGGAGGCAGCCAATGGGGAACAGAACAGGGACCTGATTCTGTAGAAGACATGCACTCTCGACTCAGATGGAAAATATGTCCCCCAAAGAGGTTGACTTTTGATACTCTTGGAAAAAAACTCTGATGAACCCACTGCTCATGACCTTGATCCACCCCCTGACACTACTGGGTGGGCCACTGATCTACTTTTGGCCTGTAATAAACTTAATATGATTTCCTCCTCTGCTGATGTATATAGTTTATTTTCAGAGGATCCTTCATTAAGCCAGTTATTAGCTGTTACCATCTCTAGTTTAGTAGACAAATGATTGACTAGCTCATGCAGTAAAGTGATTTGGATCATATCCTGTCTTTGGGGACCAAAGAATTTCAAGTGGGGGGAGGCTGTAGCGATATGGACTGTTACCAGTAAGCTTTGTTCCTTCCAATGTTCTAAACATTGTTTGTGATTATTTGTGCAGCCAGTGACCTCATACCTGTGTGCCAACGGAGTGAGTTATGGGGTGTATAGTCATGTTTGAATCTGTTGCTATGCATCCCTGTATCTTAAGACTACAAATCCCAGGGACCCTTGCAGTGGCCTGAATGTTGCTGGGAGGGATGATAAAAGGAGCTTAGAAGCATGCTCTCTTCCTCCTATGCCTGATGCAAGACGAACCTCTCTGTGTGACAGAGAGAGAGATCGCGGCCTACCACGCAGAACACTACTTCCACCACTAGACCTGAGAGGCCTAGTCCTGCTACCCACTGTCGAACATTCTGTTACAAGCATGATTTACAGCACCTACCCATCGGTGCGGACGTGTGGAGAAAGTCACTACAGGAGGCCGAAACAGAGGATCCGTTGCCGGAGTGTTGCCATCCGTGTTCCTATCTAGAAGGCTGCAAATCGATTTAGGTCGTTGGTGAGAGCAAGCTGCACAATCTTTGTCTATTCACTACCACCATTACAGAACACAGTGTGCACACATCTCTACCCAAGAACACTTTAATGCATTGCTGGAAAACTGTACTCAGATGCCTTAGGCCTTCACCACTTGGAATCTATTGTTTCATTTTAAACCAGACGGATTACAGTTAATAAGCTCCAACTAGATAGCGAAGAATAACAGATCTGCCACATGAAACTGTACTGCCATTACTCGTAGAAGGCCTGTATATACATAAATATTTATAACACCAGCAGGAGATTAGCTCTCCCATTAAAGTAGCATAGGCTGTCTAGATTACATTCATCTCAATGTGGCCACATGTTTAATTAACTGAAACATCCACTAGGAGGTGACTTTGGATCTGAATATAGTGTATCCTTGTGTATATAGCATTATTCATTGTTTAAACATTGTTGTGTCTTCGGGAGGAGTTTGTTTGCTGAGTCGGTGCTGTTATCACAGTTCAGCGTATTTACTCCTTTCTTTGTGAAATAACTTTTCATATTTGGTTCAAGTAAAACATTTCAGAACCTTATACTACTGAGTTGCTTTATTCTTACTTTATAATGTTAACAGGATGTCTGAACCCAGAGTGTGAGGTGGGTTGGAATGTTCACTTGGTCATAGCCATGCAGATGAGCAGGTCATTCTCAGCAGTCCCCAAGGAGGCCGTGCTACACATGTCAAGGAATACCCTACAAAAACAACCATACTAAGACACATGCCTTCAACATAAATGCATAACTTGCCAGGGGGTACCATGTTGATGAGGACAAGGGCCTCTTCCCCACAACCCTGGATAACCCTGGACAGACGGCTATGAAAATCAGTGAAAAGGGGTCCATAGACAGTAGTTACACAAATCTTCCAAAATAGATTTGAAGGATGTCTTAAAGTTGTACATTGTATTTTATAACCAGCAAGGTTTTAAGGGACATTCTGGTCACAGAGTACTTTGATAGCTATAATATTTCCTAACTGAGAAATTACAGACAACAGCAGAACCCCAGTTTACTTTCATTTGAATAATGGTTAACAAAAATAGACTTCTGTTAACTGGCCTTACTAGGAGAAGTCGTAACCCCAAAATAGTGTAATTTTTGGTCAGAAAAAAAGCTGGCATTGCTGATGCACCCTATTTCTCCTCCTCTACTAATCCCACCAGAACCTTCAAATCTGGCTACAAGTTGATCTAGCAAATTAGTTTGAGCACTACATTTCTGCTTTCGGAGGTAGGGAAGATTATAGCTATGCTCGGCTCTCCTTTGGTTTTATATCTCTCCTTGACTTCCCTCTAATCTATCTACAGTATCTATATAGAGAAGACAGAATTGTTTAAGTGCTCCATTTCTGACTTGTTGCATGTGGAGCCTTTTGTTCTCGGAAAGTGGAACAGCAGTAACAAAATGATTAAAAGAGCTGAGCAAGAGGGTAGGGTTAGAGCCTTATCATCACTCTTGGCAAGGCCATGCTACAGGCAGAGGACATCAGTAATGCAACAGCACCAACCTTCACTAGCAGTTGATGTTTTCTGTAAGCTCAGCTCCAGTGAGCAGTACAAAGATGATGTATCAGACTGCACTTGGGAGAGAAGGACATAAAAAATAGCTGCACTCCAAAGTCCAGAGATCTGAGCCCCACTTCGTCAAATTACTTTGCACTGCAATCCCTTCCATGTAATATAGTGACATTTTCTGGCATCAGCCATCCCAGTATGCCAGATTTCATCCACAATTGCTTTTTACTTATTTTTTTTTTTTTTTTATATACAGGTATATTTATATTTTTAATTTCTTGTATATTTTTGATATTGATGCAGTGTTTGGGCTGAACACAACAGAGGCCAGGCTACAATTCCTCAGCTTTACCAGCATAATCTTTCTCCTTCCAAGCACTCTGAAACCAGTGGCATTTTATTTTAAATTATGATTTATATCATTATAGGCAGAGCACTGGAGGCATAAAGGAGGGATAAAGAGGGAAAAAAAAAAATTATAGGCGTCTACCCTTCCACAACGAAGGGCAAAGGGCAGGCAGGAGCAAAAGCAGGGGAATAATTCCTTTGGCCATGGGGAAAAGCAAAAGATTAACTGTAGAATCCTACAGCCATAGGCTGCCTGCCCTTCTCCAAATAAGTACCATCCTAAAGAATAAAAATGACAAGCATGTCTAAAAGTAGAGGTAGAGATAATACTGCCTGGAGATAATAAATGCTAGTGGTATCGGGCATTGCTACTGTGACGTCTTCCTCCTCCTCTCTATACTCTACCTCCATCTCACTTTACACCTCCTCCCTTTCCTCCACTTATTTCTCTTTCTGCTTCCCCTACTCTCCCTCTTTTACCTCTTCCTCCTCCGCCTCCTCCCCCTTCTATGTGTTTATGCAATGAGGTGTGCCTCTGTGCTGCTGTTTTTTTTTTCACCAAGCGAGTAGGATTACTGCACCATTTTGGCCCCTTTGGAGGATACGACTAAAATGGTGTGCTGTGAAGGTGTTCCTCTTTTGTTACCCCTATAACACACACCGTGTGGCTTATTAACTGTGATCAACCATAAAAAAACAATCACTACAACTCATTCTATACTTAGTGCAAAGATCTTGGCCTGGAAGTTCCATTATTAACATATTTTCACCCAGCATCATTTTTTTTATTATTTCCATTATTTACATATTTACAATTTATTTAGGTAATTATTTTATTTATTTATTTTTCCTGAAAACTAGGTTCACACTTGTGCGAGTGGTTGCTGTTCCCACACTCGCAACCACCTGCAGCCAAAACGCACTGCACTTTTACAGATATTCAGGGCTGCCATTCATTCCTAACGGTACACCCACATATCCAAACACACAGTGCGTTTGTGGGTGCTGAAAATCACATGGTGCAAAAAGCACCATGCAATTTCCCTGTGGCTGTGGTTTTAAAAAGCTGCAGGGACCTTTTCCTTGCATTTTCCACAGGTACAGTAGCACATTTAAATGAATTATCATCAAAAATTAACTTTTTGTTATAATTTTTATTTTTTTTAACTCATAAGGCCAACCCTGCCCAAGTCAAGCAAACAGAGACAGTGCAAACTTGGTAAATATTGGCAGCTGGGTAGAATGCTGCAAGGGGACACAAATGGACTTTGTGCGGCCTCTGCATTTGGTGAAAGATTTATTTCAATCTCCCTTCAGCCCTCACTAGACTTTAAATGTAAGTATTTCTCCAAGGGCAAGAAAGGAAAGGCAGGCTGTGTCAAAAATCAAGCATACAATTTTACGATCATATATGCTGCCTGCCTTTCTCCAGAGTGAAACCTTGAAACTCTAAAAACCACTTACCAACACCAATCCAACCATGTCCAGTAATAACCCACTCATGCCAGGTTTCCCTTCCCCCGCTAGAGAGCAAAGTTGCTTGGCACTTTAACTGCTTCCATACCAGCTGGTGAAGACAGCTTTTCTTCAGTTTGTGGACCACATTACCATTTCCATCTGACAACACTATTTTTAGGTGTTTTATATTTACTTTTTATCATTTGTATTATTTTTTTCTCATAGGGCTGTCCATGCCTTATGTTTGCTTGATTTTACAATGAAAAATAAAATAGAAAAAAATAAAATGATTAAGGCTCTAACAAATTTGACTATTTAGGATGCACCACTGGCTGGAGGTCAGTATATGCCCAAGATAAGGGCCTGCTCTCCTACAGGTGTCACACGAGAGAGGGCTTTCAGTGCCATTGGAGGATTTGTGACTGAAATGTTGACTTGCTTTATTACTAATAAAATCAATACATTTATTCTAAATAAAAACCAAAGTGTTTCCCCTCTTATTCTCACTGTTGTTGCCACTGATGCCAAAATTTCTGCCTACTGGCATTTCTTCTCTTCCTTCTTCTTCTTCTTCTCATTCCCTTTGCTTAAAAAAAAAGTTCACCCTCTTAAATCTTAAAAAAACTAAATGTTTTTGAAACATTACTCTCTGTGCCTTTTGTCTGAAAAATTGACCTATTCTCATTGGCCTGTGCTTATTTTAAAAATGTGGTGCCAGAGTTGCCAATTTGCCCAAGACCCAAGGTCCAAAGCCTAAGGAGCTGCCTGTTATTTCTTAGCACATCCCCCAATTGTGACTGACTTTTGCAGAACAGCTTCCAAGTTGCAGCCCTTAGGTACATTGAGGGGCATATTTGTAACGTAGTGAATGTCACTGTTATTTAAAACATATGCACCAGGGAGATTTGCATGCAGTGAATCTTTGAAATACGAGATTAACTCCTTTATAAATATTCCCCTAAGGGTGCATTCACTTGGGCATTTAGCCATGCTGTGAAACCCAATGACAAGAATCGACTGATTTCTGCAGCTGGGATTGACAGCTGCGCACAGATAGCTGTGGCTGTGGAGCCCGTACACTGCAATGTCGGCGTCTGCAGCCATTCGTGATTGTTTGCACAGCCAGTGATGGTGATCTTAGATGGACAGACACAAAGTGTGCACACAAAGGTAATTGCTAGCTGTATGAACAGGCACAAATAACTGACTGCAGACAGCCTGTCATTGTATTGAACGAATCTGTACTGAATCAGTAAATTCTTGCTCCTGGCATTTGCAGCATGGCTCAACGCCTGTTCGAATGGTGCCTAAGACCCGTACAAAAAAAAAAAAAAGTGACCAAAAAAATCCTGACTTGTGTTTACACATTTTGGCCTATTTGAATAACTCATATACCACCCTGTCTCTCTGCCTAATTTATTTTACAAGTGTATATGAGATATTATTGTAGAAAATACATCTGATTTCTTTCTGTCTGCACAGTTTCAGCTATTCTGCCTAGGTACATTAAACTACCACCTTGCTGCTGCTCATTTTTTTCTGCAGTGTCTCTTGGACATTATACTTTTATTTTCAGTGTAACAAAACAACTGCCTTGTGTCTAAAGCCTTTTCAATCTAAAAAAAAAACTGCCCTAATACTTAAAAATATTTAGTGTAGCAAATCATCTGCCTGGTTTGTGTTTCCACATTTTAGCCTCTTCTACCTGGTCACATATCAGTGCTATCCTTTTGCTAGCCAATCTTAAAGTGGTTGTAAGCCCACTTTGAAAAAAAGACAAAAAACTAACACCTGTAAGACAGAGGCATAAGGAGCTAGTATGCATAGCATACTAGCTCATTATGTAATACTCACCTGAGATCAAAGCCCTTGCTGCGGTCCCCGTACACAGCACCAGCCGGTGACATCGCTCCTGGGGGTTACTTCCGGGTATCTTGGCTCCAGCGCTGTGATTGGCCAGAGTCGCAATGACGTCACTCCCGCGCATGCATGTGGGAGCCGCCGGTAACGGCATGCTCACTGAAGCAATGGCACATACGTGCCATTGCTTCAGTTTGCTTCAGTGCGCATGTGCTAATGACGTTGGCACATGCAAATACAGGGGATATCTCCTAAACCATGCAAATTTAGGAGATATCCTGGGTAGCTACAAGTAAGCCTTATTATAGGCTTACCTGTAGCAAAAAGTGGTCTGTAAGGGTTTACAACCACTTTAACTAAACCAAGGATGAGGGCTAAAGCCCTGTTATTTTTGAAAAATTGATTATAGGATACAGCAGGGGGTTGCAGTGCATCAGGGGTGAGGGTGTGCCGTGTTTTTGGGGCAAGGTGTTTTTACAATTTTTTTTTAACAAATAATGGGGTCAATTCACTAAGAGACATATAACGCATTCATTCTTGAGTTAAAATAACTCATGTGATATTTATTTCAAAAGTAGTTTAAAAATTCACAAAGAAAATGCAGTATTTGCCAAATGCATTAAATATTCATGTTTTGCAATATTTAGCGTTTCAATTTTGAGTTATTTTTGGCATTGTTTTTTGCAATTATTTTTTTTGCAACACTGCACCAGAAGGTACAAAGCAATATTGTGAAACAATGAAAACATTCTAGGGCAGGGGTAGACAACCCCCAACATGGGTGCCACAAGCGTCACGCAAAGCCTCTTTTTCCGGCACGCGACTTCCTGCCTATCAGCAGAGCAGTGCAGGGAAGTGTCAATGAGACACAGCTTCTGCCGCACTAATGCATTCCAATCTCAGAATTCCCCATGCTGCACCTGCACTGAGGGGGAGGTACTATGCCCTCACACATTGTAAAAGATAGGAAGTATTGTTTGGTTCAAAAACTTTGATGTAGCTGCGATTGTCAGGTTTTGTGATGGGGAAGAGATTGGGTGGAGTACTGCTAGGGGGGCAGTCCCTGTTTCAAGGAGAAGGAGGACTGTGATTGGCCACTGCTAAAGCCAATCACAGTCCTGTTACCCCCACCCACCATCTGGAGGAAGATGACTCACTTGGTTGCCACTACCAATCCCAGAAAGAAGGCATTTCACTGTGATTGAGAAAACCACAGGTGACAGTTTGTGGAATTACTGTTGAGCTTCTGGGAACTTTGTTGAAATATATCTATATATGTATATTATGTATATATATATATATATATATATATATATTTTATATATATATATATATATATATATATATATATATATATATATATAATTCATTTTTAGAGGGAATATCATCGTAAGTACCTGTTTAAGTTAAACGCCTAGCTTAACCACTTGCCGACCGCCTAACGCAGATATACTGCGGCAGAATGGCACGAACAGGCAAAATCACGTATCTGGTACGTGATCTGCCTCCCCCCGGTGCCCGAGGCAGTCGGCTTCATTAGGGGAGCGATCCAGGCTGAGGGGGAGACCACTCATTCGTGGCCACCCCCTCGCGATCGCTCCCAACGAATGAGAATCTTCCTCTGCTGCTGTATAGTAAACAGCGGCAGAGGAAGTGATGTCATCTCTCCTCGGCTCGGTATTTTCCGTTCCGGCGATGAGGAGAGAAGACATCTGAGTAAGTGTCCCAACACAACACACACAGTAAAACACACTAGGCACACTTTTCACCCCCCATCACCCCCCGATCACCCCCCGATCACCCCCTACTCACCCCCCCCCGTCACAGTGACAACAAGCAGTTTTTTTTTTGTTGTTTCTGATTACTGCATTGGTGTCAGTTTGTGACAGTTAGAAGTGGTAGGGCAGTTAGTGTTAGCCCCCTTTAGGTCTAGGGTACCCCCCTAATAAAGTTTTAACCCCGTGATCACCCCCCGTCGCCAGTGTCACTAAGCGATCGTTTTTCTGATCGCTGTATTAGTGTCACTGGTGACGCTAGTTAGGGAGGTAAATATATAGGTTCGCCGTCAGTTTTTTATAGCGTCAGGGACCCCCATAAACTACCTAATAAAGGTTTTAACCCCTTGATTGCCCCCTAGTTAACCCTTTCACCAGTGATCACCGTATAACTGTTACAGGTGACGCTGGTTAGTTAGTTTATTTTTTATAGTGTCAGGGCACCCGCCATTTATTACCTAATAAAGGTCTAGCCCCCTGATCGCCCGGCGGTGATATAACTTAGGTTTTAGGGTCAGATAGGGTCTGCGTCGCCCCAGGCAGCGTTAGCGCCAGTACTGCTAACACCCACGCACGCACCATACACCTCCCTTAGTGGTATAGTATCTGAACGGGATCAGCCCTGCTAGCACCTGCATTTTGCCCCTCCGCCTGGCCCATCCAAGTGCAGTATCGATCGATTACTGTCACTTACAAAACACTAAACGCATAACTGTAGCGTTCGCAGAGTCAGGCCTGATCCCTGCGGTCGCTAACAGTTTTTTTGGTAGCGTTTTGGTGAACTGGCAAGCACCAGCCCCAGGCAGCGTCAGGTTAGTGCCAGTAGCGATAACACCCACGCACGCACCGTACACCTCCCTTAGTGGTATAGTATCTGAACGGATCAATATCTGATCCAAGCAGATTTATACTAGGGTCCCCAGCAGTTTAGGGTTCCCAAAAATGCAGTGTTAGCGGGATCAGTCCAGATACCTGCTAGCACCTGCGTTTTGCCCCTCTGCCCAGCCCAGCCCACCCAAGTGCAGTATCGATCGATCACTGTCACTTACAAAACACTAAATGCATAACTGCAGCGTTCGCAGAGTCAGGCCTGATCCCTGCGATCGCTAACAGTTTTTTTGGTAGCGTTTCGGTGAACTGGCAAGCACTAGCGGCCTAGTACACCCCGGTCGTAGTCAAACCAGCACTGCAGTAACAAGTTGGTGAGGTGGCAAGCACAAGTAGTGTCCCGCTGCCACCAAGAAGAAGACAAACACAGGCCCGTCGTGTCCATAGTGCCCTTCCTGCTGCATTCGCCAATCCTAATTGGGAACCCACCACTTCTGCAGCGCCCGTACTTCCCCCATTCACATCCCCAACCAAGTGCAGTCGGCTGCATGAGAGGCATTTTCTTTATGTCCTCCCGAGTACCCCTACCCAACGAACCCTCCCAAAAAAATGTTGTGTCTGCAGCAAGCGCGGATATAGGCGTGACACCCGCTATTATTGTCCCTCCTGTCCTGATAATCCTGGTCTTTGCATTGGTGAATGTTTTGAGCGCTACCATACACTAGTTGAGTATTAGCGTAGGGTACAGCATTGCACAGACTAGGCACACTTTCACAGGGTCTCCCTAGATGCCATCGCATTTTGGGAGACCCGAACCTGGAACCAGTTACAGTTATAAAAGTTACAGTTACAAAAAAAAGTGTAAAAAAAAACAAAAAAAAACCCCACAAAAATATATAAAATAAAATTTAAAAAAATAGTTGTCGTTTTATTGTTCTCTCTCTCTCTATTCTCTCTCTCTATTGTTCTGCTCTTTTTTACTGTATTCTATTCTGCAATGTTTTATTGTTATGTTTTATCATGTTTGCTTTTCAGGTATGCAATTTTTTATACTTTACTGTTTACTGTGTTTTATTGTTAACCATTTTTTTGTTTTCAGGTACGCCATTCAGCTGCAGCAACAGAATTTGCTCCCATGATATATAAAGCCGTGACTCCAGCAGAGGCGATATATGCCGAAGCATGGGGGCAGCAGGGGCAGAGGAGCGATTTGCTCCTAACTTTTGGGGCGGATGCCCCCATGCTTTGGCATATATAAATGGTGCATGTATGCCCATCATTAGAAGTGGGTGGATGAAGGGAGGTATTCTAATGGTGGGCAAACCCACCAATCAATCTCTTTTTTTCGTCCAGCCCACAGGCTGCATGAAAAAAAAAAGATTACAATATATGCCCAACAAGGACCAGCAACATACTGGTATGTTGCTGGACTTTGACTGGTTATACCAGAATGATGCCAGGTTTAGATATTATCTTGGTATCATTCTTTTCAGCCAGCGGTCGGCTTTCATGTAAAAGCAATCCTAGCAGATAATTAGCCTCTAGACTGCTTTTACAAGCAGTTGGAGGGAATGTCCCCCCCTCCCACCGTCTTCCATGTATTTCTCTGGCTCTCCTGTCCCAACAGGGAACCTGATAATGCAGCCAGTGATTCCGCCAGCTGACCATAGAGCTGATCAGAGACCAGAATGGCTCCAATCATCTCTATGGCCTAAGAAACCGGAAGCTACGAGCATTTCATGACTTAGATTTCGCCGGATGTAAACTGCGCCATTGGGAAATTGGGAAAGCATTTTATCACACTGATCTTGGTGTGGTCAGATGCTTTGATGGCAGAGGAGAGATCTAGGGTCTAATAGACCCCATTTTTAGTACCTGTCACTACCTATTGCTATCATAGGGGATATTTACATTCCCTGACATAACAATAAAAATGATTAAAAAAAAAAATGAAAGGAACAGTTTAAAAATAAGATAAAAAAGCAAAAAAATAATAAAGAAAAAAAAAAGCACCCCTGTCCCCCCCCCTGCTCTCGCGCAAAGGCGAATGCAAGCGTTGGTCTGGCGTCAAATGTAAACAGCAATTGCACCATGCATGTGAGGTATCACCGCGAAGGTCAGATCGAGGGCAGTAATTTTAGCAGTAGACCTCCTCTGTAAATTTAAAGTGGTAACCTGTAAAGGCTTTTAAAGGCTAGTGTGGTTAGTAATGTAATGTAATGTAGTTTGTCGCACTGCACGTTTGTGCGCAATTTTAAAGTATGTCATGTTTGGTATCCATGTACTCGGCCTAAGATCATCTTTTTTATATCATCAAACAATTCGGCAATATAGTGTGTTTTAGTGCATTAAAATTTAAAAAAGTGTGTTTTTTCCTCAAAAAATGCGTTTGAAAAATCGCTGCACAAATACTGTGTGAAAAAAAAAAAAATGAAACCCCCACCATTTTAATCTGTAGGGCCTTTGCTTTAAAAAAAATATAATGTTTGGGGGTTCAAAGTAATTTTCTTGCAAAAAAGAATTATTTTTTCATGTAAACAGTGTCAGAAAGGGCTTTGTCTTTAAGTGGTTAGAAGAGTGGGTGATGTGTGACATAAGCTTCTAAATGTTGTGCATAAAATGCCAGGACAGTTCAACCCCCCCCAAATGACCCCATTTTGCAAAGTAGACACCCCAAGCTATTTGCTGAGAGGCATTTCGAGTCCATGGAATATTTTATATTGTGACACAAGTTGCGGGAAAAAGACACATTTTTTTTTTTTTGCACAAAGTTGTCACTAAATGATATATTGCTCAAACATGCCATGGGAATATGTGAAATTACACCTCAAAATACATTTTGTTGCTTCTCCTGAGTACAGGGATACCACATGTGTGAGACTTTTTGGGAGCCTAGCCGCATACGGGACCCCAAAAACCAAGCACCGCCTTCAGGGTTTAAAATTGTATTGTAATTGTAATTTTTGATTTCACTCCTCACTGCCTATCACAGTTTCGGAGGCCATGGAATGCCCAGATGGCACAAACCCCCCCCCCCCCCCCAAATGACCAAATTTTGGAAAGTAGACACCCCAAGCTATTTGCTGAGAGGTATGGTGAGTATTTTGCAGACCTCGCTTTTTGTCACAAAGTTTTGAAAATTGAAAAAAGAAAAAAAAATACATTTTTCTTTTCTTTCTTCATTTTCAAAAACAAATGAGAGCTGCAAAATACTCACCATGCAAATAGCTTGGGGTGTCTACTTTCCAAAATGGGGTCATTTGGGGGGGGGGGTTGTGCCATCTTGGCATTTTATGGCCTTGGAAACTGTGATAGGTAGTGAGGAGTGAAATCAAAAATTTACGCCCTTAGAAATCCTGAAGGCGGTGCTTGGTTTTCGGGGCCCCGTACGCAGCTAGGCTCAGAAAAAGGCCCACACATGTGGTATCCCCATACTCAGGAGAAGCAGCAGAATGTATTTTGGGGTGTAATTCCACATATGCCCATGGCATGTTTGAGCAATATATCATTTAGTGACAATTTGTGCAAAAAAAAAAAAAGTTTGTCATTTTCCCGCAACTTGTGGCAAAATATAAAATATTCCATGGACTCAACATGCCTCTCAGCAAATAGCTTGGGGTGTCTACTTTCTAAAATGGGGTCATTTGGGGGGGGGTTGAACTGTCCTGGCATTTTATGGCCTTCAAAACTGTAATAGGTAGTGAGGAGTGAAATCAAAAATTTACGCCCTTAGAAATCCTGAAGGCGGTGTTTTGTTTTCGGGGCCCCGTATGCGATTAGGCTCCCAAAAAGTCCCACACATGTGGTAACCCCATACTCAGGAGAAGCAGGTAAATTTATTTTGGGGTGCAATTCTACATATGCCCATGGTCTGTGTGAGCAATATATCATTTAGTGACAACTTTTTGTAATTTTTTTTTAATTTTTGTCATTATTCAATCACTTGGGACAAAAAATATTAATATTCAATGGGCTCAACATGCCTCTCAGCAATTTCCTTGGGGTGTCTACTTTCCAAAATGGGGTCATTTGGGGGGGTTGTACTGCCCTACCATTTTAGCACCTCAAGAAATGAGATAGGCAGTCATAAACTAAAAGCTGTGTAAATTCCAGAAAATGTACCCTAGTTTGTAGACGCTATAACTTTTGCGCAAACCAATAAATATACGCTTATTGACACTTTTTTACCAAAGACATGTGGCTGAATACATTTTGGACTAAATGTATGACTAAAATTGAGTTTATTGTATTTTTTTATAACAAAAAGTAGAAAATATCTTTTTTTTTTTTTTATTTTCTGTCTTTTTCCGTTTATAGCGCAAAAAATAAAAACCGCAGAGGTGATCAAATACCATCAAAAGAATGCTCTATTTGTGGGAACAAAAGGACGCTAATTTCATTTGGGTACAGCATTGCATGACCGCGCAATTAGCAGTTAAAGCGACGCAGTGCCAAATTGTAAAAAGTGCTCTGGTCATGAAGGGGGTAAATCCTTCCGGGGCTGAAGTGGTTAAAAATCCAGGATTTTTCTTTCCTAAATAACACAATATCAAAGTCTCCTTTCCACTTAGTTAATTTTAGGGCATAGAAGCAAACAAATGTGCATATTCCGCAGTGACCACACGGGTACATACCCTTTAATTCATGAAGGTCTGTGAGCCAGTTCCTACTTGGTGTCCTTACAAAGTCTGATTGAAACAACATTTAGGTTCCTTGCTCTTTTTGCTACCATCATTGGTCTTGGACCGACAATGGCTTCAAGGTCCATAGAGCACATACAGTACATGCCAGTGTAGTTTTAAAATCTTACCCACCTCCTCCCACTGGGCCCCGTACTGTGGAGTCAATCCTCACTGGGCCATTGGTATTTGGGCTTGAGTCATTTTTGACTTCAGGAGGTCAGATCTCATTTTGCTCATTGCCATTTTTCTAGCTCTCCTAAGGGTATGGTGGAGGTATCCTCTCTCCCTGAATCTCTTTTAAAGTTCATCAGCTTCTTGCCTGTAGTCACCATCGGTAGAACATTTTCTATGGCACATAATTGTGAAGTGGAAGGAAAATGATAAATGGTTTTCACATTTTTTTACAAATAAATATGTGAAAAATGTGTCGCTTGCATTTGTATTCAGCCCCCTTTACTCTGATACCCCTAACTAAAATCTAGTTGAACCAACTACCTTCAGAAGTCACCTAATTAGTAAATAGAGTCCTGTGTATAATTTAATCTCAGTATAAAAAAACAGCTGTTCTGTGAAGCCCTCAGAGGTTTGTTAGAAAACCTCTTTGAACAAACAGCATCATGAAGGCCAAGGAACACACTAGACAGGTCAGGGATAAAGTTGTGGAAAAGTTTAAAGCAGGGTTAGGTTATAAAAAAATCCCAAGCTTTGAACATCTCACTGAGCACTGTTCAATCCATCATCCAAAAATGGAAAGCGTATGGCACAACTGCAACCCTACTAAGACATGGCTGTCCACCTAAACTGACAGACCAGGCAAGGAAGGAGAGCATTCATCAGAGAAGCAGCCAAGAGGCCCATGGTAACTCTGTAGGAGCTGCAAAGATCCACAGCTCAGGTGGGAGAATTTGTCCACAGGACAATTATTAGTTGGGCACTCCACCAATCTGGCCTTTATGGAAAAGTGGTATAAAGAAAGCCATTGCTCAAAGAAAGCCATAAGAAGTCCCATTTGTATCATGTTGTGGGGATGCTTTTCTTTAGTAGGGACAGGGAAGCTGGTCAGAGTTGATGGGAAGATGGATGGAGTCAAATACAGGGCAATCTTAGAAGAAAACCTGTTAGAGTCTGCAAAAGACTTGAGACTGGGGTGGAGGTTTACCTTCCAGCGGGACAACGGCGCTAAACAAATAACCATACGAGCTACAATGGAATGGTTTAGAGCAAAGCATATTCATGTGTTAGAATGGCCCAGTTAAAGTCCAGACCTGAATCCAATTGAGAATCTGTGGCAAGACTTAAAACTCGCTGTTCACAGACGCTCTCCATCCAATCTGACACAGCTTGAGCTATTTTGTAAAGAAGAATGGGCAAAAATGTTATGGGGCATACACACGGTCAGACTTTTCGTCTACAAAAGTCCAACGGACGCCGACGGACTAAAGCTGGCTGGTAATCCGATCGTGTGTGGGCTTCCCCGGACTTTCAGCTGACTTTTTCAGCCTCAAATCCGACGGACTTTAGATTTGAAACATGCTTCAAATCTTTACGTCGTAACTACGACGGACCCCGAAATCCGCTCGTCTGTGTGCTAGTCCGACGGACAAAAACCCACGCTAGGGCAGCTATTGGCTACTGGCTATCAACTTCCTTATTTTAGTCTGGTGTACGTCATCACGTACAAATCCGTCGGACTTTTGTGTGGTCGTGTGTAGGCAAGTCCGTTCGTTAGAAAGTCTGCCACAAGTCCGCCGCAAGTCCGCCGGAAGTCCGCCGGAAGTCTGTCGGACAGGCTGTCGGACTTTTGTAGACGAAAAGTCCGACCGTGTGTATGCCGTGTGTATTACTCTTCAGATGTGCAAAGCTGGTAGAGACATCCCCAAAAAGACTTGCAGCTGAAATTGCAGCGAAAGGTGGTTCTACAAAGTATTGACTCGGAGGGGCTGAGTACAAATGCACGCCACACTTTTCACATATTTATTTGTAAAAAATGTTGAAAACCATTTATTATTTTCCTTCCACTTCACACTTATATGCCACTTCGTGTTGATCTATCACTCAAAATCCCAATAAAATACATTTAGGTTGTAACATGACAAAATGTGGAAAAGTTTAAGGGGGTATGAATACTTTTTCAAGGCACTGTAGCTGAGGCGTATATTATATATTATTTACAGACCTAAGTTTAAAAATTGGGTAGTGCATTATGCTTACAAAGGATTCATTTAAAAAAAAAATTACAACATATTTGCCAGGACGACAAATTTAAAACCAGCTCCATCTGCCACAGTCCCATGGTACCGGCAAGCACAAACCTCATCCCTACTACCGTGTTTCCCCGGAAAATAAGCCCGGCCCTTATATTGTTTTGGCAACCAAAAACACAGTGGACTTATTTTCACGGAGGGCTTACTATGCAATGTGCTATCTTCTCTCCCCCTCTCCCTCCCTGCCTGTCAGGAATCCCGAGTGTGAACATAGTAAAAGTGCTTGTAAAATGCTGGAATCCTCTCTATTAGAGGATTGTGTAATTTGGAGGGTGTATGTTTTTGTGGTATGGTTGTGCAAGTACCTTCTTATAGCGCTCGGCGCTTCCATGGCCCACCGGAGCTGTCTTTCACTGCTTCGAGTACTGCAGAGGGAGGGGGGCCGAGATCCCCCGCTGACACCTGAGAAGAGGAGAGCAGTGGAGATAAGCTGAGTGCAGCTCTGCGCTTTCATGGCCCGCTGGAGCTCTCTTCCCTGCTCTGAGCACTGCAGGGAGGGGGGTCTAGATCCCCCGCTGACAGCTGGGAGGAGAGGAGATCAGTTGAGCACCGTTGTACCGAGGATATTTGATATGATTGGATTGCAGAGGCACACACCTTTTGCATTGTGTACTACTGTAGGAGAGTGGATTCTACCATTTTACAGCCACTTTAAACTAGGGCTTTTTTAACCTCTGGGGACACGCCTGCTGAACCACTTTAAACTAGGGTTTTTTTAACCTCTGGGGACACGCCTGCTGACCTTTGATCCCTGAGTCCTAACCTTGTTCTTCAAGGGGAAACCCTAATCCCTAACCCTAACCCTCTAACACCCTAACCCTAACCCCTAAGTTCTAACCCTAACCCCAACTGTCCTTTGACCTATGAACTTTAACCCTAACTCTAAGTGCATCTCCACTTTGTGACTCCCCCACCCTAAAACCCCTACCTTTCCCAGATCCCGCTCGGTTTGGCGGAAAAAGGGTAAAAAAACATTTTTTCCGGCTCGCAGCTTCGCTCGCTCGCCCCGTAGAAACTCGTAGGACTTATTTTCAGAGTAGGGCTTATATTGCAGCCCTCCTCAAAAATCACAGTAGGTCTTATTATTGGGGTAAGTCTTATGCCGCGTACACACGGTCAGACTTTTCAGCTACAAAAGTCCAACGGACGCTGACGGACTAAAGCTGGCTGGTAATCCGATTGTGTGTGGGCTTCTCCGGACTTTCAACGTACTTTTTTAGCCTCAAATCCGACGTACTTTAGATTTGAAACATGCTTCAAATCTTTACGTCGTAACTACGACGGACCCCGAAGTCCGCTCGTCTGTATGCTAGTCCTACGGACAAAAACCCACGCTAGGGCAGCTATTGGCTACTGGCTATCAACTTCCTTATTTTAGTCCGATGTACGTCATCACGTACGAATCCGTCGGACTTTTGTGTGGTCATGTGTAGGCAAGTCTGTTCGTTAGAAAGTCTGCCACAAGTCCGCCGAAAGTCCGCCGAAAGTCTGTCGGACAGGCTGTCGGACTTTTTTAGATGAAAAGTCCGACCGTGTGTACGCGGCATTATTTTCGGGGAAACACAGTACTGTGTTCAGGTTAAAGTATGTGTAAAGGTTTGATTGTTTTTTAAAACAATAAACATGTTATACTTACCTACTCTGAGCATAGCCACTTGCTATGGGGACATTCATGTGGGTTTGATCCTGAGCCGGACCGTGTGTTTCTATAGACAAACAGTTTGGCTGGGCCCCGCCCCCTGCTCTGCCCTCACAGGATGTGATTGACAGCAGCAGGTGCCAATGGCTCCCACTGCTATATTTGAGTCCTGTGAGGAGGGAGAGAGAGCAGCCTCTTGTGGCTAGATCTAGATCGAGATCGGCATCGGGTAAGTATTTTGGGGGGGGGGGCAGGGGTGCTGAGGGGGAGTACTGTATATTTTTATAACTACTGGCTACCTTAGCTCCTTTCATGTATTCCTATTGTTAGTAGTCTTATTTTGTGCATGTTTGCATTGCAGCTGGCAAATGTATAACCTACTTGCTATTAATTAACAATCCCTATATTAAACTAATAAAACAGTCACAATAAATGCAAACCTACTGATAAGATATGCTTTGTAAACTATGAGATTAAATTTACATCTAATATTCAAACAGACAAAACGGATAATAACCAAGACTAATACATTTTATTTTTCTCTCCCTTGCTTGCTCTCTTTTAAGTTCTTTTTTTTTCAGATATCATATTTCACAGAACCAAAAGGATGAATATTGGCCTCTGGAATACTAATTTGGGCGATGTCTCATCTCAGTTATTTAGCGGTATATAAATATTGCAGTCAAATATGTGGAATCAGTAGCAAATAAATCATTCCTAATAAAAAAGCCACATGCAATGTGAAAACAGGGCTAAAGCAACCATAGAAACCAATGAGCATCAGGTGCCTGTCACATACAGGAGAAATTAAACCTCTAGTCAGGATTGAACAGGGGTTAGTAAAAGTCTTCCTGTACTGTATGAATTTACTGAAGTTACTGTGTGAATGCAGGATGATGCCATTGCAGCATGTGATGCAGCCATAATGCCTTATTATACAATTTGGATCTTCTGACAATGTTCCAGTATCAACAATGCTGTTGTATGAAGTCTTTTCCAATTTAAACAGATTCAAGTGGTTCTAAAGGCAGAAGGCTTTTTACCTTAATGCATATTCTATACATTAAAGGTAAAACAACCTTCTGGTGCAGCTCCCCCCAGCCCTCCCTAAAACTTACCCAAGCCCCATCTCGATCCAGTGATGTGCATGAGAGCATGTGTATACACTGCTCCTCCACCGCCCCTGCCAATGAAATGAATGGGCAGCACTGCCGAAGCGCCTGGAAATCGCTTCGGCGGCGCCATAACACGGGCGCTATTAACCCTTTCCTCAGCTGCTAGAAGGGGTTAAAAGCGCCCCGCTAGCTGACAAAAAGTGCCACTATAACAATGGTAAAGCACTGCTAAAACAAGTGGCACTCTACCGCTAACGCACCCCCGCCCCAGTGTGAAAGGGCTCTTAGACCTCATTCACTCAGGCGTACTGACCCAATAGTCAGTAAAAAGCATATTATATTAATATAAAATTATACAATTACATAATTACATAATATTACATTATTCATTTGTAAGCTATAGTAAGGCCCTCGCTTACCTTCTGTTTTCTGCCCATGGTTTATACTGTTAACAATGTATAAAAGCAACCAATTTAATAAATAAGTAAAGAAGACTTGTGATTAGGAAGGGGTTGGCAAGAAGCTGTACAAGTCCCCATCCCCCATTCTTTCCAGATAGGGCAGCCACCCACCTACTGTTGAGAGAAACTCTCAGTCATATTGGGTCATACCCATGGCCAGAGGCCCACTCATGACATTTCTGGCCTAAGGCCTTAATATTCAGAATAAAGGCATTTCCACAAATAAATGCACTTTCAGCAGTTTACTGCAACTCTGCAGGTTCACACAACTTCCTGTGACATATCATTGTAGTGTAGGAGCTGCAGGAATACTGTCCAGGTCTTCCCGACAAGCTTCGTCCTGCAGCCAGGCACACAGGCTCCTTCACACAATTATTAAGTGACAAGTCTAGGGGTGTTGTTTTTTTGTTGTTTTTATTTTTGGAGAACTTGGATAGGGTTGAGGGAATTAGGTGGGATACTCCAAAAACAAGAACTATGTACAACTTGAGGACTTAGGCATTCTTCAGCTTTAAGGTAGTAGTAGTAACTGTAACCTCCTTTCTTAGAGCCACAAGAGCAGAGTCCCTTTAAGTAGGAGATTAACTGGACAAAGCTGTTCAAGACACCAGCCGGTGTCCTCTTTAATAAGACTCACAGCTGACTTTCTAGCACCAGAGGGGCGGCATAAGCACAAGGGTCCCCAAGATCTTTCAGAAGTGTCTGTACTCACACAAGGCCCAAGGACAGTTACCTCCTTCCAACTTTCAAGCAACACCTTACTCTGGTGATACTAGTCCAGATCTCCAGCGGACAGCCCCACTCAGTCAGCTCTCTTTAGCTCCAGGGTCTCAGCATGCAGGACCTTAGATCACCCACCTGAGGCCTCATGACAGCAGGCATAGCAGCATTGCCTAGGATGGCAGTGTGCCCTCCTGGCTGGACTAATCCTCTCCAGGAAAGGACCCCAAGCTCAGTGTGCTCACAGAATATATACTGTCTCTCAGCATGCCATTAGAGCCTGCCTCTTTGGGATAGGCCAGGGTTGCATCAATATTCATGTTGCAATCTGCATAGCTCAACACCTATTATCCAGAAACTTCTCAAGTTCTCTGGATGCAGAGGGAGCTATCAGGCCGGCAGCAGCTGAACACACTGAGCAGACCTGACTAGCAGAATGCAGCTTCACTAAGTACAGTGAGCAAACCATGCTTTTACCTAACAAACAATAACAGCCACACTCACTACAGTGTTGCAACTAAATGTACCTATCAAAACACATACTAAATCTATCTATCTAAACCTATCACCTACTCTATCTAGGAGGTTACTACATTAGATTTTACACACTAGCAGCATCTTTGGTGTGGAACATCACATGTGAGGTTAGATGTTCTGTTGCAGTCACTTCAGTGCAGAGCACAAATAATCATCTTTTAGTTAAGTCATCTTCCCTTTCTCCTTGGGAGCACCACAGAGTGGGACCACTTCCCTACATATACTAAATCCACAGCATTAGGCAACCATTACCAAGTCACAGGACCTGCAGCTGAGGATCAGGCAAATCAAGGTGCTTTTGCAGTATACCAGTCTCTACCCAATGTCCCTTCTATGGCTTCGCTCACCCGGGAATGCTCCCAGATGACATACTCATTTGCAGGTTTCCACCACTACTCACATAATTGGAGTCTGTCCAGGCCTTCATGGCCTTATGCACTTAGCTACAGAACCTGCAAAAGAAGGTCAGGGGAAACAGGGCGACTACAGCTTCTCCTCACATGATCTGTTCCATCTCACCAGGTAATTCAGCCCTGCACAGGGCTCTTTAGCTCAGCTCAGTACAGGATTACATCTTTGCAGCTCTGGGGTGTCCTGTTTCCATCCCCCAGACTAGTAAGCCCAATTCACAGCTAGCATTTAGTGGGCACAAATTTCACTCATTACATCACTACAAGAGGGTTTTCTCTAAAAGAGAGCTAACACCTGCTTATAACGTTCCCCCTAATTTGCCTTAACAGCAACAGAGCCATCTAGTGGCAGGCACGCTAACTGCACCTTGCATACTTACAATATATAAGTGTAAGTAACATTTTTCAAAATAAAAATGCTGCTTAAATGATAACAATTAGGCAATTGCCACTCTGTGACCATGTTTTCCTTCTGAAATTGCCAGTTGGGTATCTGTATTGGCGTCAGTAATTCTGAATCACAAACCAAGGAAAGAATGCAGTAAATGCAACTCGGAGAAAAGTTAGAATTCTTTACCTCTCAATTTACCACCTCACTATAATCCCCTACCTTTGGATCAATTTAGATCAATCAGGAAACTAGTGTTTTCAGTAAGAGAGGTCAAAGATGGCACCCACATATTCTTTTTTTTTTATAGCAGGTGTACTTTGGCTTGTTTGTTGGTCAAGATTCAGGCTAGAAGTGTAGTCTAGAGCTAAGGATAGGAAGCTAGAACTAGAACAAAGTGAGGGCTAGAGATAGATCTAAGAGGCTAGAAATAGGACAAAGTGTAGGCTACTGCTAGGACAAATGGTAAGAACAAGTTATGCCGCGTACACACGAGCGGACTTTACGGCGGACTTTGCCCGGCGGACTGGATTTCGTCGGACAATTCGATGTGTGTGGGCTTCAGCGGACTTTGTTTTCTCAAAAGTTGGACGGAATTAGATTTGAAACTTGTTTAAAATTTATCCGACGGACTCTTCTTTCTAGCGGACAAACCGATCGTCTGTGTGCTAGTCCGACGAACTCAAACTGACGCATGCTCTGAAGCAATTACAAGACGGAAGCGCTCGGTCTGGTAAAACTAGCCTTCGTCTTGAAGCTAGCACATTCCTCTTCTGTCGTCTTTTAATACAGCCTTTTTTTAGGATTGATAATGCGAGAGGAATGAAGTTGTTTTTCTGCTTTATATTCACACAGAGTTCTCACTTCTTTCTTCATGATTTATCCTCCTGCCATGACTAATATAATATTTTGTAACAGCCAGATCTCCATAACTTTAAAATTTTAAAATACATTTTTTTTTTTTTTTTATTTCAACACTTTAGCTATTTTACAATGTGTGTTAAATGCTAACCACATTTTTTGTGTGTATTTTCAAGTTACCACAATTAACATTCATATTTTGTGTTGTTTTAAAGAACCTTAATGAGGTTGTTGTCCCTTGTTCATTAGACATAGGGGGTGTATTTAACAAAGGCAAAATCATTTTTCACTCCAAGTGCTAATTATACATATAATTCCACATAAAGAGCATTTTGAAGTGCGTTCGCTGTGGATCCGAGGGGCACATGCAAGGAAGCCCAAACAAAAACAAATAATTTTTATTTGACATGATTTTTGGAATAAATCAGCAGAGCTTCCCCCGAGCTTGTTTTTGACAAAAGGCTTAAATCATTTAAGAATATCAAGTGAAACGTTCACTTGAGAAATTGCACACCAAGTGCACTTGTTGGAAGTGCAGTCACAGAAAAACTGAGGGGAAGAGCTTAAATTCGGGGAAGCTCTGCTGATTTATTCCGAAAATCATGTCAAATAAAAATTAATTGTTTTTATTTGACAAAAACACACATAGGGGTTGATTTCCTAAAGGTAAAAAGCCTGTGCATTTTGGAAATTGCATTTGCCCTCTGCAAGAGCAGTTGCTCCCAAGCTTTATTAAATGTGAAGCAGCTCTGCTGACTTCCATCATCCAATCATGTGCAAGCAAAAATGTTTTTTTTTTTCTTTTACTTGCACAGGATTGGGTACTCTTTGCAAAGTCAAGCTTTTAAATAATTTCTGATGCTCTGGAGCAATTGCACTTGCAGAGGGCAACTTCCCTCTGCAAAGTGCACAGACTATTTGCTTTTCTCAAATCAACCCCATAGTCTTTTCGACCTGTACCTGCCTACTCCCAAACAAAATGGCGTTTTTTAATCAAAAGACATAGGCAAGAATGTAAGGTAAACCAAAATGTATTTATTTTATTCACAAAAAAATTAGGAAGGCAACACTGGACACACTTTTAGAATCTGGGAACCCTTTCGTCCCCCAGGACACACATCAAGTTTGAGGACAAGAAAATAGGTATCTTGCGACTATAGGGAGCACAGGGAGCACAGTCAGACCAGACAGAAACCAGGCAATCACTTTCGACTCTTCCGTGGAGCCTTCCCTCCACGCTTCTCTGCAGCCTTCCCTCCACGCTTCTCTGCAGCCTTCCTCGGAGGTTGTGCCTCTGGTGGTGTACTTGGGGCAGGAGGAGGAGGAGGAGGAGGAGGAGGAGGAGGAGGAGGAGGAGGATTGGCTTCATCTGCTAGATAGGTTGTAGTAGTAAGCTCCCCTCTCAAGCCCTTCTGGTAAGCCTGGAAAATTAGACCCTCACAGAGGAGGCGTTGGCCCTTTTCCAACTCCAGCAATCTGCTGGCTATATAGGTGCCATACGCCTCCTCAGCATTGGGTGGTTTACTGAGGATGAGGCTTGCTTCCCGTATGAGGTCTAGGGATTCCTGCTCTGTTGGTGGCATTCTCCTGGGCCTTTTGTGGAGAATGCGGAGGGGAGGCACCTGACACTCCGTGCGGCTTCTACTTGGCCCAGCCACAGCCTCCTCCTCTCTCCCACTGGGCAAGGCCTCCTCCTCTCTCCCACTGGGCAAGGCCTCCTCCTGGCTGAGGTCATCCTGTGTAAAAAAAGGGACATAGTTGTAATTTTCTGTTATGCAATCACACACAATTTTCAGCTCCTAACTTTCAAATATAATTACACAAAATAGTAAAGGCTATCTATTTGACCACACCATTATTTCAGATGATCAACAAGATCTGAAGTTACGTATATATTTGGCCACTACTGTCTAGTGATATGTCTACATATTACTCTTTGTGCAGAAGTTATTTTTTATGAAGCACTTTCAAAATTAACACCTTAACATCATTAATAACATTTACACAATCCCCAAATCTAAAAAAAAAGTATACCTGGCTGAAGCTGGGCGCATCCACTTCATCAATGGTGAAAAGGCCCAGTTCATCCTGGGACTCCTCAGCTGGGGTGGAGGTGGATGGAAGGCTGGAGGGAAGAGTGGATGGAAGGCTGGAGGGAAGAGTGGAGGGAAGGCTGGAGGGAAGGGTGGGGGGAAGGGTGGAAAGTGATTGCCTGGCTTCGGTCTGCTCATCCAGGAATCGCAGTTTGTGGTAATACCACAACTTGGGGACATAAACTTGGTCAGCTGCTGCCCCGGATCTGAGCGACTCCTGGATTTTTCTGTGTTCCCGCTTATACATGTTACGCAAGATACCTATTTTCCTGTCCACAAACTTGAGGTCTGCCTGGGGGAGTCGAGTCTTCACAAACTCTAAAAGTGTGCCCAGTGTTGCCTTCCTAACATCCCGATTATAATATAGGGGGTGTTTGACCTCCCACAGGTTTTTCTTGTCCTCATAGAGCTCAATAAAATGGCACAAAAATTCTTCCTCTTTAAAGGGATTCATTTTTTCTGGAAGACAAGACACAAGCTCAAAACTTAAATGTCAGGCCCAAATCTCAGGATTAGTTTGTGTTGTAATCTAGGGGACACACACACACACACACACACACACACACACACACACTCTTTAATCTTACCTTCGTTTGTGACGCTCGCTACTTCCGCACGGACATACGTAGGCCATCGTAATAGCTTTATATACACTGCGCATGTGTCATGCTCCGCCTGCGTCGCCCGCCCCTGACGTTCGTAAGTACGATTTGGCCCCGCCCCTTCACTCTTCGTTGCGCAGTGGGAGTAGATAGCAAAAGATGGCGGAGCGATTAAGTGAAAGTAGCGCGGAGGAAAGCCCGGAGCCCCAATACATCCACATCCCGGAGGAGATATAAGGCCACCAACATGGCTTTTGAAGAGATGGTGGAGATGGTGTCCATATTGAGAAGGGAGGACTACGATGGCAAAAAAGGACCGTACACACGACCCAATATGAGAAAGGACAAAATAATGTCCTCAATTGTCACCGCTCTTGAAGAGAAATTTGGGACAAAACGTTCGAAAGAACAATTGCGGAAGCGGTGGTCTGACATAAAAAGTTGGGAGCCAGAACAATATTGGCGAATAAAGAAGCTGCTTTAAAAAAGTAAGTACTTGTGTTTTACTATTGAGATACAGAACTTGCATGCTGATCCTTATTTTTGGCGGTTTTTCTGCATCGTTCGTAAATACCGTTCTTTGGAATAGATATGATACTTTATAAAGTGACGTTATTTTTTCGCCAAATACGATGGGACAGTGTTGGACATACATTTATGGCTTGATAATTTGGCGAATTCCCACAATGAGTTGATGTGGTGTAGATGTGTTTGAAAATATAATGCTTCATCAAAAATGATTCAGTGTAATGTAGGGACAGGACACAGCAGCTGTTTCCACATCTGGACTCACGAGCACTATAGTTAGTGGGAATGATTTAGCAGTCCCACTATTGTTCTTCAATTTTATTTATTTTTAAATTTACTTTTAATTTTATTCCGTACGTTTTTTGGCTCTGCGTAACTTCTGCATACTTTCAGCTATTAAAACCATTCAACTATTAAAATGTTTGTCTCTTTTAGCTGATGTGTGGTCTTTTTCAACTTTTTTACTACCATTTATACGTTTTTAAATATTAAGGTTTTTTTCACTTGTTTAAACATTGAATTCAATGGGAGCATGCTTGAAATCCTTAAATTCTTCTTCCGCTCCCCAAAGTTTC
Organism: Lithobates clamitans; assembly: GCA_037952925.1. Classification (NCBI taxonomy): domain Eukaryota; kingdom Metazoa; phylum Chordata; class Amphibia; order Anura; family Ranidae; genus Lithobates; species Lithobates clamitans. The sequence continues at coordinate 1,221,561 of JBBGZY010000455.1, read as the reverse complement.
AGCTCCTTCATACTTTCACCTAGAGACACCAAACAAACTTTACAATGTTCAATAAATATTCAGCTATCTGGCTATATCCTTTCAGTTTGATATTTTTGTAATTTTTGGAGAAAAAGCTTTTTGTTTAGAGGTCATTTCGTGAAATTTTAGACATTAATCAGAGTGTACTGTGTTTGTTTTGTTGCCATGGTTACCAAAGCTTCTGTTATACACAGGGGGGGAGGTGGCTGGAGCATTTCAGCTCTGATTACAGAGCCCGGGGGGAGGGGACAGACACACCATGTACTGATTTATAATAGAGGAATATGATGGGGCAGTTTTGATGGCGGTCATTTTAGCAATTTAGCTATTCAGCATTCCCACGCATTTTGCGCAGGAAATGCATTTTCTAGTGTACTATGTGACCATAAATAAATTTTTGAGGGGTAATACACATAGGAGATCATTGAGGTGTCAGCATCTGTGAAACTTGCCCGAAAATAAGCATTCTTTATAATTGTTGTTCAGAGGTAATGTTCATCCTGTCTTCAACATTTATTATGATGCAAAATTGGCAAAAAATCATAACCAACGTTTTACTTTATTTATTAAAACCTAAAAGATCAGTGTGTTTTAACTATACCTTTTTTTCAAATCTCATAGGGGAGAAAAGACTCAGACAACAGTCCAAGGATCTCAGGACCCCCCCAAGTCACCAGCCTGAGGCCGAAGCTACCCCAAGCCTCAGCCCAAGACCACGCCCACCCGATGACCTTGAGGAAGGAGAGGTGGAGGAAGTGTGCGAGGTTTCAAGCCCACCAAGTGAGTGACTGACACCCCAGCTTGAGTTACTGTATTTTGGCGTGCATATTGTAAACCTTGTTTTTATTCACTCGTTTTAGGTGAGTTTCTGGTTGTGGAAGGCCAAGCGGCAGAGCACTTCACCACAGACAGTGCGCAAAGACTAATTGGCCAGATAATGCTGTGGAATGGCCACATAGATCAAATGCGTGAACAAATTCACAGCATGAAACTTCGCCTGGACTCCATGCAACAGGAAATGAAGAACATGATTGATGTTTTGGGCAGAATATAATCACGTTTGGCCTAAAAACATCAATCATGTTCTTCATTTCCTTGGGAAGTTATTTTGTTTGAAAGATTTTTTGTTCAATTTTTGGGGTATACCCAAATTTACATTGTGTGATGCACACGGTGTGTCATCATGTGCTATCTTCCATCATGGGTTAGCAATGTACTTGTTTTGTGTTTGCAAACCCTTCATCCTGAAAAATCTTGGGTGGTGAGAGGAACCAAAAATGGGATTGCACACACAAAACACGTACATTGCTCTCCCATGATAGGAGATAGCACATGTTGACTTGACCCTTTAGTAAAGCTCAATTTTGAGCATCTTATAAATGACCAATTTCTGCAAGGGTGACATTACATGCACCGTTCTAGAAATATTGAACTTTGTAAGTTCATTTATTGTAAGTTTTGTTTCTAAAAACACTGTTGTGTATGTAAATCTTTTTAGATAAAGGTCTATATATTTGTGAAAAAATGGCTTGAATAATTTAGTAAAAGATCATTTTTTTACACAACGTAAAATATTTTCGAAAAAAAAAAAAAGAACAAAAAAATATAAAAAATATGCTAAAAAATGCACCTTTCAATGTGCACCAAGTAAAATTTTTTACCCTATACAATGTGTGTGGCTGTTTCTTGAAGTCAAAATTTGGGGTTTGTTTTTGTGGGCCTGATTAACTAAAGCTAAATGCACTTGACACTACTACAAGTGCACTAGGAGACAGACATAACCTAAAGGTAAACAACAATAAAAACAAGATATTTAGATAAACCAATTTTCTTTTTTATTTTTGAAACAAACTTACAGCTGTTGCTGAATAGCAATGGCCCCCCCGACCATTAAAATAATTCACATAACGGTCACGCACTTGACGTGCGGTTCGGGGGGCCAAGCCAATACGGCCAATTTCTAGGCCTGTGAAAGTGCTAGCCTCTTCCAGTCTGGCCTCAGGCCCAACAGAGGATAGATATGTAGCTGAATGTCTCCTTAAAAAGTTATGTAAAATGCAGCAAGCAAGGATGACGTGGTTGATTTTATAGTCCGCCAAATTAATAGCCGTAAGGAAGATACGGAACCGGCTGGCCAGAATACCAAAGGCATTCTCCACAACCCTTCTTGCTCTGGCCAGCCGATAATTAAATACCCTCCTCTCAGGGGTGAGTGTCCTTTGGGGGAACGGCCTCATCAAGTTCTCACAGAGAGCAAATGCTTCATCAGCAATAAAAACTGAGGGGAGTCCATCCACATTATCGTCATCAGGTGGCAATTCCAGGCCACCGGTCTGGAGACGATGGCACAGCTCGGTCTGTGCAAAGACTCCTCCGTCAGACATCCGGCCGTTCTTACCCACATCCACAAACATAAACTCCAAATGTGCCGAGACCACCGCCATCAAAACTACACTATGGAACCCCTTGTAGTTAAAGAAATAAGACCCCGAATGCGGTGGTGGCACAATCCGGACGTGCTTCCCGTCAATCGCCCCTACACAGTTGGGAAAGTCCCAACGGTCAGCGAACTGGGAGGCCACAGTCTGCCATTCCTGTGGACTTGAAGGAAACTGTGGAGTGCAAAAAAAATAAGATAAGGACTTTAATAAAAAAATTGTATATCAGATTACACCAAAACATTAGTAAACAACAGCAGTCAAATATTATGAATATGTGTGTTTGTAATTGAAATGTTGAAAAACATAAGGCACACTTATAAGATTACTCACCCCCTATGATGGCCCATTGATACATTTGAATGTGGGGGGAGGGGTTCTAATTAGGTTAACAAACACACCTGACTGGCTCAAACATTTGTGGGGTGGGGGAGGGGTTCTAATTAGGTTAACAAACACACCTGACTGGCTCAAACATTTGTGGGGTGGGGGAGGGGTTCTAATTAGGTTAACAAACACACCTGACTGGCTCAAACATTTGTGGGGTGGGGGAGGGGTTCTCATTAGGTTAACAAACACACCTGACTGGCTCAAACATTTGTGGGGTGGGGGGGACAAACAAGACAATGGAGCAGACAATATACATTGTTCAATGGACTATAGGCTAGAGATCAAAATGGACCCAGCATTGCATGGTGGGGAGGTTAATGAAAGAAATTATGCATGTAGGGCAATAAATGATTAAAATAGGCATGCACGAAGATAAAGGGGACATTCACAGCAGATTGAAAGCATGGCAATTAGGTAAAGAGGACAGTTCTACAATACATCTAAAAACAGTTAATACATATCATGTAATGTTAAAGGATAAAACTTACCTTCATATATTCCTTCTGCAGGACCTGAATAATAGCAGAACAGGTCTCTGGGATTATGATCCCCAGAGCCTGGGGGGAGATGCCTGTCGAGAACTTTAAGTCCTGAAGACTTCTCCCTGTCGCCAAGTAACGTAACGTGGCAACTAGCCTCTGCTCCGCACTGATGGCTTGCCTCATGCAGGTATCCTGCCTGCTGATATAGGGGGTCAGCATAGCCAGCAGACGCTCAAAGACGGGGTCCGTCATCCTGAGAAAATTCCTGAAATCATCAGGATTATTCTCACGGAGCTCACGGAGCAAAGGCATATGAGAGAACTGATCACGCTGGCGCAACCAATTCTTGGTCCATGAACTCCTCCTCACCCTGTTCATGGACTGGACTCGGGTCAAAGTATTAACCCCAACACCAAGTCCCCACACAGCACGAACTCGAGAACGAGAACGTCCACTCGACATGGCTTCAAAACGGTCGGCTGCTCAAACAAACAAACTTATAACAAACGCACTGAAGAACAGCAAGGCCTATGAAGAACGACCTGAAAATGAGGAACGAGCGGAGCAGAACGGCCTGCAAGGCAGGTTACGAACTGACCAACACGCACTGAAAAGCAGATACAAACCTCACAAGCACAAACTGAACCGCAGAAAACGAACGAAATAAGCTGAAGTGTGAAAAGCGCGAATCGTCTCTAACCAAACTTCTACTAACACGAGATAAACACGAGATTAGCAGAAGGAGCCCAAAGGGTGCCGGAGTGGGGCTTGGACTTCCTTTTTCTAGTCCCGTCGTACGTGCTATACGTCACCGCGTTCAAAACCAGCGGACTTTTGCAGTGAGCTTGTGTGGCCAAGTCCGTCCATTTTTAAGTCCGGCTCAAGGAGCCAACAAAGTCCGACGAAAAGTCCGCCGGGCAAAGTCCGCCGTAAAGTCCGCTCGTGTGTACGCGGCACTAGTCATAAGAGACTAGAGCTAGGATAAAGGGCATGTTAGAGCTAGAACTAGGAGGCTGGAGCTAGGACAAAGCAAAAACAATGCACAGGCAAGAAATGGACAATTGTTACAATATATATGCAACAAATGGGCAATCGTATTTGTATACAGGTAAGAAATAGGTAACCTTGACCATTTCATTTCATTCCAAGACATGGGCAACAAATTGGCAATTGTTACAATGTACCAATGGCGGCTTATCCATAAGGGGCGCAGGGGTGCCGCCCCCCTAATCTATGCGTCCGGCCCCTAATCTACATGCAGGGTGCTGAACGCATAAATTCCAATGTTTTTTTTTTTTTTTAGAAGCACGTGATTAGAGCCACAGGCTCTAATTGGCTTCAAAAAGGGTGGGCTCGGGGCGCAGAACACTGCGCCCTGAGCCTACCCAGTTGTGTGACAATAGCGAATTAATATTCACTGATTCTTTCTGATTCAATGTCCATTGCATCCTTAAACGCCACCAAAAAACACCTTAAAGTGGAGTTCCACCCACTTTTACAACTCTTCAGCATCCCTCACTAAACTGTGCACTGTAAACAAATTGGATATTTTTTAAATTTTTTTTCTCAGCACCTACTGTATATCTGCTGTATTCATTTTTCACTTCCTCCTCCCTGGCCGCGGCCCATCGCATCATTTCCTGTTTGCAATGCCTTCTGGGAAGGGGTGGCAACTTCCTCTGAAACTGCCGTTGCTATGGAAACCTGACCTAAAACCTATTACACTGCTTGTGCTGCACTGAGCATGTGCGAGATCTGCAAGGATGAGATCCAGGAAGAAATGCAGTCTGGCTTCAGATGCCCACACTTAAGATGGCCACGGCCTGCTGTAAGTTTATAAAATAACAAACTACTGCTATAAACTAACAAAACAAACCTTAGTTTACAGAGTAACTTTACTAGAATACATTAAGATTGTGTATTATAGGGGTATTTTTATTTAAAAAGTATAATTTCGGCCGGAACACCACTTTAAAGCATATTCAAACCCCACAAAAAATGTACAATGTTGCAGCTTACCAATCCCTAAAGGGAGGTAGCTGCATTAGTTTCCTTTTTCATGCTTATTCTTTTAATTTCACCCAGTGATCCTGACAATAACACACTTCCTGTCCTAGGGGTGATAATGTCCCTCACCGTACCGTATGCAGGGAGAATTAGCGTTATCAACCTAGGCTGTTTTCAGAATTCATTGACAGGTGCATTTTGACCTGCAGTTGACCTCCTTTTGACCAAGATTTAACCAGCTTCAAGTGGGTTTTGAATTTCTATAGATTTGTATTGAAAGGCAAGACCCACCTGGAGAGAGCAAAACCCTTCAACATTGACCCTAAATTATGTGAGGTTTCCAGATTGTGACAGAAGGTGGAATCAAGGTGCTTCTAGCAATGCAACAGCTGTAATTATAAAGGGAAAAAACTCATACAGATTCTACAATGAAAATAACAGAAAATGTAAAGCTTAACCACTTAAAGTGGAGTTCCACCCACTTTTACAACTCTTCAGCATCCCTCACTAAACTGCGCACTGTAAATGAATTGGATATTTTAAAAAAAATTTTCTCAGTACCTACTGTATATCTGCTGTATTCATTTTTCACTTCCTCCTCCCTGGCCGCGGCCCATCGCATCATTTCCTGTTTGCAATGCCTTCTGTGAAGGGGCGGCAACTTCCTCTGACACTGCCGTTGCTATGGAAACCTGACCTGAAACCTATTACACTGCTTGTGCTGCACTGAGCATGTGCGAGATCTGCAAGGATCCAGGAAGAAATACAGTCTGGCTTCAGATGCCCACACTTGAGATGGTCACGGCCTGCTGTAAGTTTATAAAGTAACAAACTACTGCTATAAACTAACAAAACAGACCTTAGTTTACAGACTAACTTTACTAGAATACATTAAGCTTGTGTATTATAGGGGTACTTTTATTTAAAAAGTATAATTTCGGCCGGAACACCACTTTAAGCCCTGGACCATTTGGCTGCCCAAAGACCAGAGCACTTTTTGCGATTCGGTACTGCGTCGCTTTAACTGACAATTGCACGGTTATGTGACGTGGCTCCCAAACAAAATTGATGTCCTTTTTTCCCCACAAATAGAGCTTTCTTTTGGTGGTATTTGATCACCTCTGCGGTTTTATTTTTTTGCGCTATAAACAAAAAAATAGCGACAATTTGGAAAAATTTGCATTATTTTTAAATTTTTGCTATAATAAATATCCCCCAAAAATATATAAAAAAACATTTTTTCTTCCTCAGTTTAGGCCGATATGTATTCTTCTACATATTTTTGGTAAAAAAATTGCAATAAGCGTTTATTGATTGGTTTGCGCAAAAGTTATAGGGTCTACAAAATAGGGGATAGTTTTATGGCATTTTTGTAAAAATTTTTTTTTTTACTAGTAATGGCAGCGGTCAGCGATTTTTATCGTGACTGCGACATTATGGCGGACAGATCGGACACTTTTGGTGCGATTTTGGGACCATTCACATTTATACAACGATCAGTGCAATTAAAAATGCATTGATTACTATGTAAATGTGACTGGCAGTGAAGGGGTTAACCACTAGGGGGCAGTGAAGGGGTTAAGTGTGTCCTAGGGAGTGATCCTAACTGTGGGGGGGGCGTGGCTATGTGTGACACGACACTGCTCACCACTCCGGATTACAGGGAGCTGTGATCAGTGTCCTGTCACTAGACAGAATGGGGAAATGCTTGTTTACATCAGTATTTCCCTGTTCTTCCTCTCCGTGAGACGATCGCGGGTATCCCCGCGGACATCGGGTACGCAAGACCCACGATCACACTCATGGAGGTCGCGGCAGGTGCGCGCCCGCATACCGCTTCTTAAAGGGCAACGTACAGGTACGTTAATCTGCCTGTACGTGCCCTTCTTCCTAAGTATATCGGAGTGAGCCGGTTGGCAAGCGGTTAAAGGGTACAGTAGGTGAATGCGATATTGTGTCAATCTCACCGCTTTTCTCAGCGAGATTTGACACCTACGAGCCCCGTTGCGGGAGCCAGCGCCGAGATGGCTCACTCATGGGGAAAGGAAAACTTTTTTTCCTTTCGCGATGAGCGACAGGCAGTGCTGACAGGTGTCTGGTATGAATCCTGAGGGGGAACGCCGTGCCAAATTTTAAATGAAAAAACCGGCGTGGGTTCCCCCCCAGGGGCATACTAGGCCCTTAGGTCTGGTATGGATTGTAAGGGGAACCCCGCAGGGCGCCCCCCTCCCCCAAGGCAATAACCCCCCCATATTGAGGGCATGCGGCCTGGTACGGTTCAGGGGTTCCTGACAGGTCGGGCTGCGTGCTTCGGATAAAGGCCTGGTATGGATTTTAGGGGGACCCCACGCCGATTTTTCGGCGTAGGGGGTTCCCCTTACAATCCATACCAGACCTAAGGGCCTGGTATGCTCCTGGGGGGGGGAACCCACGTTGGTTTTTTCATTTAAAATTGGCGCGGCATTCCCCCTCAGGATTCATACCAGACACCTGTCAGCAATGTCGGTCGCTCATCGCGAAAGGAAAAAAAGTTTTCCTTTCCCGATAAGTGAGCCAGTGCGACATGCACAGTACCCTGTCGCCGAGAACCAGCGCGATCTGATCGCGCTGGAAATACAATCTCGCGGTCAGGTACTGTAACTGTTGCCCTTTTAACCACTTGCCGACCGCCTCACGCAGATATACTGCGGCAGAATGGCACGGGCAGGCAAAATCAAGTACCTGGTATGTGATCTGCCTCCCGCAGGCGGGGGGTCCGATCAGACCCACCCCGGTGCCCGAGGCGGTCGGCTTCTGCCCGGGAGCGATCAGAGGTGAGGGGGAGACCATCCATTCGTGGCCCCCCCCTCGCGACCGCTCCCAGCCAATGAGATTCTTCCTCTGCTGCTGTATAGTAAACAGCAGCAGCTCAAACACACATGCATGTGTATGTATCTACATATATATGACTCCGGCACATTGATCTCCCTGCTGGCACAGTGAAAGAGAAAAGGATAAACACTTCTCTTATAGCAGAGCCGGTAAGAGGGAGATCTTTCCCATGTTCCTGTTGCTACACAGAACGATAACACTAATGCGCATGGGGGGATTAGGGTGTGCCTGGGCACACCCGACACACCCTGTGAGCACGCCTATGTCAGGTACGCTATTCACGACTTTGAGTGGTTATACCAGAATGATACCTGCAGGTTTAGGTATCATCTTGGTATCATTCTTTTCAGCCAGCGGTCGGCTTTCATGTAAAAGCAATCCTAGTGGCTAATTAGCCTCTAGACTGCTTTTACAAGCAGTGGGAGGGAATGCCCCCCCCCCACTGTCTTCCGTGTTTTTCTCTGGCTCTCCTGTCTCAACAGGGAACCTGAGAATGCAGCCAGTGATTCAGCCAGCTGACCATAGAGCTGATGAGAGACCAGAGTGGCTCCAAACATCTCTATGACCTAAGAAACCGGAAGCTACAAGCATTTCATGACTTAGATTTCGCCGGATGTAAACAGCGCCATTGGGAAATTGGGAAAGCATTTTATTACACCGATCTTGGTGTGGTCAGATGCTTTGAGGGCAGAGGAGAGATATAGGGTCTAATAGACCCCAATTTTTTCAAAAAAGAGTACCTGTCACTACCTATTGCTATCATAAGGGATATTTACATTCCCTGAGATAACAATAAAAATGATTTAAAAAAAATAAAAATGAAAGGAACAGTTTAAAAATAAGATAAAATAGCAAAAAAAAAAAGCAAAAAAAAAAGCACCCCTGTCCCCCCTGCTCTCGCGCAAAGGCGAACGCACGCGTCAGTCTGGCGTCAAATGTAAACAGCAATTGCACCATGCATGTGAGGTATCACCGCGAAGGTCAGATCGAGGGCAGTAATTTTAGCAGTAGACCTCCTCTGTAAATCTAAAGTAGTAACCTGTAAAGGTTTTAAAATGCTTTTAAAAATGTATTTACTGTAGTTTGTCGCCACTGCACGTTTGTGCGCAATTTTAAAGCATGTCATGTTTGGTATCCATGTACTCGACCTAAGAACATCTTTTTTTATCCCATCAAACATTTGGGCAATATAGTGTGTTTTAATGCATTAAAATTTTAAAAAGTGTGTTTTTTCCCCAAAAAATGCATTTGAAAAATCACTGCGCAAATACTGTGTGAAAAAAAAAGAAACACCCACCATTTTAATCTGTAGGACATTTGCTTTAAAAAAATATATAATGTTTGGGGGTTCAAAGTAATTTTCTTGCAAAAAAAATAATTTTTCATGTAAATAAAAAGTGTCAGACAGGGCTTTGTCTTCAAGTGGTTAGAAGAGTGGGTGATGTGTGACATAAGCTTCTAAATGTTGTGCATAAAATGCCAGGACAGTTCAAACCCCCCCAAATGACCCCATTTTGGATAGTAGACACCCCAAGCTATTTGCTGAGAGGCATGTCGAGTTCATGGAATATTTTATATTGTGACACAAGTTGCGGGAAAGAGACAAATTTTATTTTTTTTTGCACAAAGTTGTCACTAAATGATATATTGCTCAAACATGCCATGGGAATATGTGAAATGACACCCCAAAATACATTTTGTTGCTTCTCCTGAGTACGGGGATACCACATGTGTGAGACTTTTTGGGAGCCTAGCCGCGTACGGGACCCCGAAAACCAAGCACCGCCTTCAGGCTTTCTAAGGGCGTAAATTTTTGATTTCACTCTTCACTGCCTATCACAGTTTCAGAGGCCATGGAATGCCCAGGTGGCACAACCCCCCCCCCCCCCAAATGACCCTATTTTGGAAAGTAGACACCCCAAGCTATTTGCTGAGAGGTATAGTGAGTATTTTGCAGACCTCACTTTTTGTCACAAAGTTTTGAAAATTGAAAAAAGAAAAAAAAAAATTTTTCTTGTCTTTCTTCATTTTCAAAAACAAATGAGAGCTGCAGAACTAGGGTCCCCATTGGAAGATTTCTCCTCTATTACTTTTCTGGGGACAATCCAAAATGTGGTATTTTCTTTTACTTCCACTTTCAATGATAATGGTAAACAGGACAAATAGAGAGGCTGAATCTCCTTAACGGTGGCACAGACAGCAATAAAAACCTGAAAGGTGTAATCCACCTCTAGTCTATCCAAAACTAAAAAAAAACAAGCTTTGCCTTTAGTTATACTTTAATTGCCTTAACTTGCCTTCTACCCTGGCTCCAATGCATTTTGCTACAATAGTGACATTTTGCCAAAAATAAAACAAAAAGTCTTAATTTCATCAACCCCACTGTTTTGTGCAGGGGTAGGCAAACCCGGCAGAGGTGCCACAAGCAGCAAGCAAAGCCTCTTTTGTCAGCACGTGACTCCCTCCCCATCAACATAGTAGCGCAGTGTCAATGAGACACAGCGGGGGGTTACAGTGGTGGGACAGATGAGCAGAGGGGTATAGTGATCTGAGGTGGGAAGGTGCAACAATTGGGGCTGATCTGAGACTGGAAGTGCAGGAATTTAGGCTGATCTGAGGACTGGAGGTGCAGTAATTGGGGCTGATCTGAGGACTGGAGGTGCAAGAATTGGTGCTGATCTGAGGATTGGAGGTGCAGGAATTGGGGCTGATCTGAGGACTGGAGGTGCAGGAAATGGGGCTGATCTGAAGTGTGGATTTGCAGGAATTGGGGCTGAGCTGAGGACTGGAGGTGCAGGAATTGAACAGAAGAAGTTGAAAAGGTCAAACTAGAGATTGGCCCACAACCCTTTGGAATGGATATTGGAAAAAGAAAGTTGTTCCCCCTTCGTGGGACTTTAATGGCCCTAATGGTTGAGAGTAGGGATGAGCTTCGTGTTCGAGTCGAACCCATGTTCGACTCGAACATCGGCTGTTCGGTCGTTCGCCGAATTGCGAACGATATGGGCTGTTCGCGCCAAATTCGTGTGGCGCGTCACGGCCCATAATTCACTGCGGCATCGCAGTGCATTGCTGGCTGATGATTGGCCAAGCATGCACTATGACCCGCATGCTTGGCCAATCACAGCGCCGTCAGTAGAGAGAGCTGTAATTGGCCAAAGCCAGGGTGGCTTTGGCCAATTATGGCTCAGGGGATTTAGTACACACCCCACACTATATAAGGCCGCCTGCACGGCGGCCCTGTGTAGTGTGTGTTCCGGTGTGCTGAGAGATAGAGAGAGAGAGAGACAGTGTCATTTGATTTGAGTTAGATAGATTAGGCAGAACAGTCAGTCAGTTAGCTGCACTTACAGTGTATTGTGTATATATATGCATCCCAGGTGTTGCATATATATATATACACTGTATTCAGTTTAGCTAGATCCGTTCCTGTTATCTTCTATCTAGACTATTTACATTTAGTGCAGTGCGTCCTGCTCACAGTGTTCAGCTAGATCCGTTCCTGCTATTAACATTTAGTGCAGTGCGTCCTGCTCACAGTGTTCAGCTAGATCCGTTCCTGCTATTTACATTTAGTGCAGTGCGTCCTGCTCACAGTGTTCAGCTAGATCCGTTCCTGCTATTTACATTTAGTGCAGTGCGTCCTGCTCACAGTGTTCAGCTAGATCCGTTCCTGCTATTTACATTTAGTGCAGTGCGTCCTGCTCACAGTGTTCAGCTAGATCCGTTCCTGTTATCTTCTAGACTATTTACATTTAGTGCAGTGCGTCCTGCTCACAGTGTTCAGCTAGATCCGTTCCTGTTATTTACATTTAGTGCAGTGCGTCCTGCTCACAGTGTTCAGCTAGATCCGTTCCTGCTATTTACATTTAGTGCAGTGCGTCCTGCTCACAGTGTTCAGCTAGATCCGTTCCTGCTATTTACATTTAGTGCAGTGCGTCCTGCTCACAGTGTTCAGCTAGATCCGTTCCTGTTATCTTCTAGACTATTTACATTTAGTGCAGTGCGTCCTGCTCACAGTGTTCAGCTAGATCCGTTCCTGTTATCTTCTAGACTATTTACATTTAGTGCAGTGCGTCCTGCTCACAGTGTTCAGCTAGATCCGTTCCTGTTATCTTCCTACTGACAGGCAGGCTTGTCTGGTTACAGTATATAAAGCTACCTGAAGAAAATTACAGGTGTTCTATTTGATCCTATTAGTACCACGGTCAGGCAGCTAGACTATTTACATTTAGTACAGTGCGTCCTGCTCACAGTGTTCAGCTAGATCCGTTCCTGTTATCTTCCTACTGACAGGCAGGCTTGTCTGGTTACAGTATATAAAGCTACCTGAAGAAAATTACAGGTGTTCTATCCCAGCTTAGTGCAGCTACAGGCCATTAGTATGTCTGGAAGGCCAAGAAGGAGAGGCAGACAGTCACAAGCCAATAAGAGAGGGCAAGCAGGCTCGGTGTCTAGTGCTGGTTGTGGAGACGGTGCATCCTCATCAGCACGTGGCCATGGGACACGCTTGGCCTTTTTTTCGGCAGCTGGCCGTGTTGAGCCGCAACATGCGGAAGACTTGGTCGAGTGGATGACCAAGCCGTCCTCATCCTCCTCATCCTCTCTCACCCATGCCCAGGGTGCTTTGTCTGGCAAAGCAGCGGCCTCTTCCCTCAGCTCAATGTCATCAGTGACTCCTTCCCTAGCTCCACCATGTCCTCATGAGGATTCCCTCGAACTGTTTGACCACAGTGTTGGGTACATGCTCCAGGAGGATGCACAGCGTTTGGAAGGCTCTGATGATGATACTGAGCTCGATGAAGGCAGTAACATGAGCACGGACAGAGGGGGTGCCCAAGAAGGACAGCAATCTGGCAGTCATGCTCCCCCTGCTGCAGCATACTGCCAGGTTTGCACCAGTGATGAGGAGGGAGGGGATGATGAGGTCACTGACTCAACGTGGGTGCCTGATAGGAGAGAGGAGGAGGAGGAGGAGGAGGAGGAGGCGGCACATCACCAACGAGGCAGGATGCCCTCCAGGGGCCAGCCTAAGGGCAGCACATTGACTGCATCACACCCCAAAGCTCCACATGTGCAGGGCGCTGCAGTCTCTGCGCGTTATTCAAAAAGTTCTTTGGTGTGGGCCTTTTTTGAGACGAGTGCATCAGATCGCACCGCTGCTATTTGCAACATATGTCTCAAGCGTATCTCGCGTGGCCAAAACATCTCCCGCTTGGGTACCACATGCTTGACCAGACATATGTTGACCTGCCATGCAGTTCGTTGGCAAGCGTATCTAAAAGACCCACACCAAAGAACAAAGAGGATCTCTCCTTGCTCCTCATCAGCTGAGATTTCCAACCCCACTAGACCTTCAGTCCTCTCTAGGTGTGTCACAGCCAAGTACTTGTGGGCAATCTGCTTTTGGTACACCGACGTCAGATTGTACCAGGCAAATTTCCCTGCCCCAGCTGCTGCACCGCCGAAAGAAGCTTGCTCCCAGCCATCCACATGCCCAGCGGTTGAATGCTAGCTTGGCAAAATTGCTAGCACTTCAACTGCTGCCTTTTCAGTTGGTAGACTCTGCCCCCTTCCGTGAGTTTGTGGAATGTGCGGTTCCTCAGTGGCAGGTACCCAAACGCCACTTTTTCTCACGGAAGGCGATTCCGGCTCTCTACCGGCATGTGGAAGGCAATGTCCATGCCTCGCTGGACAGGGCGGTCAGCGGTAAGGTGCATATTACCGCTGACTCATGGTCCAGCAGGCATGGACAGGGACGTTACCTAAGTTTCACGGCGCATTGGGTGACTCTGCTGGCAGCTGGGAAGGATGCAGGACAAGGTGCAGTAGTGTTGGAGGTTGTTCCGCCACCACGCCTCCAAAATGCTGATTGTGACACACCTCTCTCCTCCACCCCCTCCTCTTCTTCTTCCTCCATGGCCTCTTCCTCGGAACCAGCGGTGCTCCGTAGGCGTTCAAGGGGCTACGCAAGTACGCAGGCCAAAAGATGCCATGCGGTGCTTGAGCTGGTGTGCTTGGGGGACAGGAGCCACACTGGGGCAGAGGTTCTGTCAGCTCTGCAGGGGCAGGTTCAGAGGTGGTTGACGCCACACCAACTTAAGGCAGGAATGGTGGTTTGCGACAATGGCACCAACCTCCTCTCTGCCCTCCGACAGGGACAAATGACCCATGTGCCCTGTTTGGCTCACGTCCTTAACTTGGTGGTGCAGCGGTTCTTGGGCAGGTACCCGGGCTTACAGGATGTCCTGAGGCAGGCCAGGAAAGTCTGTGTGCATTTCCGCCGGTCATATAAGGCCAGTGCTCGGCTGACGGACCTCCAAAAGGAGTTTAACCTGCCCAAGAACCGCCTAATCTGTGACATGCCCACCAGGTGGAACTCAACGTTGGCCATGCTGCAGCGGCTGCACACGCAGCAGAGGGCCATCAATGAGTACCTGTGCGACTATGGCACCAGGACAGGGTCAGGGGAGCTTGGTTTTTTTTCCCCACGCCAGTGGGCCATGATCAGGGATGCATGCACTGTCCTATCACCATTCGAGGAGGCCACGAGGATGGTGAGCACTGACAGTGCATGCATCAGTGACACTGTCCCCCTTGTCCACCTGTTGGAGCACACGCTGCGTGGAATAATGGACAGGGCACTTGAGGCAGAACAGAGGCAGGAAGAGGAGGACTTCCTTAGCTCTCAAGGCCCCCTTTATCCAGACAGTGTTCCTGCGTGCCCGCCGATCACACAGGAAGAGGACGAGGAGGAGGAGGAGGAGGAGGAGGAAGATTGTATCAGTATGGAGGTGGAGCCTGGCACTCAGCATCAGCAGCAGTCTTTAAGGGATCAGTCCCAAGGAACACATGGACTTGTACGTGGCTGGGAGGAGGTGGCTGCGGACGTTGTTGTCCTTAGTGACCCAGAGGACTCCGGACCGAATCCCTGATCCTGCAAAGCCTGCGTAAGGATCCTCGTATTCGTGGTATCAAGGAGAAGGACCAATACTGGCTGGCAACCCTCCTTGATCCACGTTACAAGGATAAGGTTGCGGACCTTATCTTGCCATCGCAGAGGGAGCAGAGGATGAAACATCTTCGGGAGGCCTTGCAGAAAGGTCTGTGCAACGCGTTCCCAGAGACTGGGAGGTTACAAACTCCTGTTTCTGGACAACGTGTTGCTGAGGCTTCAGTCAGTCAAAGAAGGAGCGGTGGAGAAGGTGGCCGTCTGACCGATGCGTTCAGACAATTTTTTGGTCCGCAGCCCCAAGGTATGATCGGTTCCAGCAACCATCGCCAGCGTCTGTTTTACATGGTGCAGGAATACCTAGGGGCAAGATCCGACTTGGACACCTTTCCCACCGAAAATCCTCTGGGTTACTGGGTCTTGAGGATGGATCACTGGCCAGAGCTTGCACAGTATGCAATTGAGCTACTGGCCTGTCCTGCATCCAGCGTTCTTTCGGAACGCACATTCAGTGCTGCTGGAGGCGTGGTAACCGATCACAGGGTGCGTCTGTCCACCGACTCGGTCGATCGGCTGACCTTCATAAAAATGAATCAGTCTTGGATCACCACCAGCTACCAAGCACCTGATGCTGATGTAACCGAATAATTTTTTTTGAAATCTCAGATCCCTTCAAAGACTGCCTATGCTGAGTGACTATCCCTGAGTAATTATCCTCTTCCTCCTCAATCATCACGCTGATAGCTTGTAAGAACATTTTTGGTTCTGGGCGCCACCACCAGTGCCTAAGGCACAATTTTTCAGCCCCTGTTTAACAGGGGCGTGTAATTACAATTTTTGATGTAATACTTTGCAGCAGGGCTCGTTCCTGCATTCCAACTAGAGTGTCTGTGAGGGGTTGCAGTGTTGTGGCACCAGCACCAGTGCCTAAGGCCCAATTTTTCTGCCCCTGTCTAACAGGGGCGTGTAATTACAATTTTTGATGCAATACTTTGCAGCAGGGCTCGTTCCTGCGTTCCAACTAGAGTGTCTGTGAGGGGTTGCAGTGTTGTGGCACCAGCACCAGTGCCTAAGGCCCAATTTTTCTGCCCCTGTCTAACAGGGGCGTGTAATTACAATTTTTGAAGCAATACTTTGCAGCAGGGCTCGTTCCTGCGTTCCAACTAGAGTGTCTGTGAGGGGTTGCAGTGTTGTGGCACCAGCACCAGTGCCTAAGGCCTAATTTTTCAGCTCCTGTTCAACAGGGGCATGTAATTACAATTCTTGATCTAATATTTCACAGCAGGGCCCTGTGAGGGCTTACAGTGTTGTGGCCACAGCAACACCTAAGGCCCAAATTTCTGCTGAGTATATAGGGCAGGACCCTACTTTCAAACATCTAACTTACAAACGACTCCTACTTGCAAACGGAAGGAGACAACAGGAAGTGAGATGAAATCTACCCCTAGGAAGGGAAATTCTCTCCTGTAAGAGTTAATATGGGAAAACAATTTCTCCTTTCCACTGATGCTTTCCAATCCTTGTTCCACAAAAAAACCCAAATTTTCAAAAAACATTTTTCATTGGGACAAAAAAGTGAGGTGAAATCTTCTGAAGAGGAGGAAAGACAGCAAAACAAATGTCACAGGGGTGATAACCCTTCCCTATGTTTTCCAAAAAGCTTAGAAAAGATTTTTTGGCTGGAGCTAAACACGTTAAAAATGTTCAAAATTACAAACAGATTCTACTTAACAACAAACCTACAGTCCCTGTCTTGTTTGCACCGCCTGTATACTGCTGTTCAGAGTATATAGGGCCTGGTGGCCCCACACCTTTCCTTATTTTAATTTGGGTGCGGGGTTCCCCTTAATATCCATACAAGACCCAAAGGGCCTGGTAATGGACTGGGGGGTACCCATGCCGTTTGTCTCACTGATTTTCATCCATATTGCCATGACCCGACATGACATTAAACCCGCAAGCAGTTTTAAATGAGATTTTTTCCTTTAAAAATGACATTTGGTGCAGGGACTGTTCTAAACATGGGAAACACGCGTCACTTTACAGGCATACTATAGACACCCCCCAGGTACGATATTTAAAGGAATATTTCACTTTTTTTTTTTACTTTAAGCATCATTAAAATCACTGCTCCCGAAAAAACGGCCGTTTTTAAACGTTTTTTTTGCATTGATACATGTCCCCTGGGGTAGGACCCGGGTCCCCAAACCCTTTTTAGGACAATACCATGCAAATTAGCCTTTAAAATGAGCACTTTTGATTTTGAACGTTCGAGTCCCATAGACGTCAATGGGGTTCTAACGTTCGTGCGAACTTGCGGTCCGTTCACGGGTTCTGGTGCGAACCGAACCGGGGGGTGTTCGGCTCATCCCTAGTTGAGAGTAGTCAATACACCATGTATTTAGTAACGCAAAATAATATAAAGGAGTATAGAAAGTATTGGAATATTATGAAAGAAATATTTGTTTTAGTTATACAGTTTTAAAAACACAAATGTATACATGTAAACAAAAACTATGGTGGCTGATATACAAGAAAAATGTCAACATGGCATAGCAAAGAACATGAAAGCTCATATGGCCCGGACTCTCATGTGGAATGATGGAGTCCTGGGACCCACACCCAATGCATTTCAGAATCTCTTCTTTCTTCAGGGGTGTATATATATGAGAAATATAAACAATGTTGACGGCAGTTGACAGCCACAAGCACCATAAAAGCAAAGTCCATCCAGAGAGCACCCAAGAGAACCATCAAATCTCAGTGCACTGATGGAAGCCAGCAAAGCCCAGCAAGACCAGGTATTGGACCAAACCCAAAAGCCCAGATATGTGGCAGAGGAATTGTATTGTGTCCAAATTGCAAATCCCCAGTCTGCTGAGCTCCAGTCTCCTGTCAGAACCAATGTGTGCAATGCACACTGAGATGCAAGGAAGTGCAGGAACTGGGGCTGATCTGAGGCGTGCATAGGCGTGTGCAGGGGGTGTGCTGGGTGTGCCTTGCTCAGATTCCCCAAAGCCCCATAACAGGGCTCCTAAAATTGTTTTTTTTATAATAAAAAAATTAAAATAAAAACCTACTGCCACCATTCACTGCCCTACTGAAACCAACCTCTGCCCTACTGACAAGTCCACTGCTCTACTAACACTGTACATGTTTTAATACATTTGGGGTTCACACCCTAATGCAATAGGCTGCGCACACCTATGGAGGCGTGAAAGTGCAGAATGTTAATTTGCCACTATTACTGAAGTAGTTTACAGCATATACTTTATAAAAAATCCCTTTCGGGATTGAGAGTGTGAAGTTGACTTTTTTTGTTATAAAATCAGCACTCTTAATTTCTTTGAAAACATTTTTTGGCACACTGTGCTCAAAAGGTTGCCTACCCCTGGTTTAGTGTTTAAAAAAACTGTATCAATTTGGTTAGATCGTGCTTTACAAAAAAAAAAAAAAAAATCTGCAACAGGAAAAATGTGGGGGCTGCCATGAATGACCTACTTAACATTATAAATTCCCTGGCTGTCATTAATTAAATAATTCATTCATTCATCATTCATCTACTGCCCTCAATACTTTCTCAGCCACTAACCTGGAACAAGCACATACTTATCGAAGTCACAGAAAATAAGGATTCTTATCAGCCTATTTTGAATTAGCAGTTAGATAACTAACATTTCAAAAAGGAGAATTTAATCTTTGCAGTTTGCTTATATTCTCAGTGCTGTATTCCCCTAAAAATAAAACAAATACAAATGTGCTACAAGCTAGCAGAAAGTATATTACTATATCACACTTTAAGGTCTTTTAAAAATAGTGACTAGACATAAAACAATGAACAGAGGGGAAAATGTTACAAATTACATATAATAGCTCTTTTTCCTATCTCTCATTATATATGAAAATCTTCTTGTGTATCCAAAAGCACAAATATTTGAACTTTTGGAAATAGCTAAAGGCCTGTGTGTATGTCAGTGTGCAGTGATGCCGCATAATGTTTGCCTTGTAACATGTGTGGTCACACGTCACTTGTGCCTCTCTAAATATTAGTTGTCTTATAAACATGCTGTGGTGGATTAGAAAATGGACAGGTTTAAAAGTTTGACTTAACTTCTTAACTGATGTCATATATAATTGGTCAGTCTACTTGATTTAGGTAGTGTTTCAAAACTCTCAATCAATTAGATTAGTGATAAAATAAATATGTATTATCCGTGCTTGTGAATTCTTGAATTGACTTTTTGTAAGATGACCATATTCTGTGTGATTCTTGCTTCCAATGCAGCAGATGTGAGCAACTCTTGTGGTGTCAGTGAGGTTTAAAAATATAATTATCTGCAGCCAAAATGTAACTTTGAGATACTTACAGGGAGCATAGCCTGACTGCTGAGTTGTTTATTCTTTCATGCAGGCATTGCTGAACTGAGGCATTTCAACCCTTCTCTTTTTTGTCTGTAACCTGATGATCCTGGAACGCACCTAAGGGTCGGTTCACACTACAACGACTTGGGATCTGACTTGTAAGCCCTCAAGTCACCCCAAGTCGCTTTACTTTGAGATTTGCATTATAGTCAATGCATTATAGTCAATGAGCGTCTTAATTTACACTACTGAAGTCGCTCCGACTTCAGAAAAGGTACCTGTACTACTTCAATCCGACTTCTAGGCGACCAGTACCCATAGAATTCAATGGAAGTTGCTTCCAAGTAGGATCTCCATCTATATTGAAGCGACTTTACAGGAAAAGAAATTAGTTTACCCAGGCAAACCCCTCCCTCCCAGAGAGCTGATTATTCTGTGATTGGCCACAGCCAAAGTCGCCTGTCCTGGAGGCGACTTGAAGTCGCGTTGTAAGTTGCTTAAAGTCACGCTGAAGTCACGTTGAAGCCGCGTTGAAGTCGCCTTGCAAAGTTGCACTGAAGTTGTGTTGCCCCTGTGTGAATAGAGGCTAAGGGTGATGCTGGAGCAAGCTATTAGATGTTTCTGAAAGCCACCAGTCAGACCTGCCTTAGGATTTAGAATGTGATTTGTAATACAGAAAGCAGAGACAGATGATATTACACAGGTGTCCGTTTATGAAACTGTGAACAGCGGTGATCCCGAGGATTGCTGCTGATCTCAGCTCATAAACGGTTTATGAAACAGAGATGATAGGGGGAGAACATGTTCTCCACCAATTATCTCCACACACTGAGAATCCATCATTATCTGACACAGAAACAGCCAGTTTATGAAGCTGTGATGTCAGCACTTCACTGGCGATCTGTGTCAGAATTTACCCTCCCCGATTCTTCTAGGGGAAGGAGGAAGATTTTTGACTTCTTCCTTCCTCATTCAGAGCCCCCTTAAGACAGTAACCATGTCCCCCTGCCATATTTATGTGTATATGTATATATATATATATAAATAATTTGTGTATACATATATAATGTGTGTGTGTGTGTGTGTGTGTATATATATATATATATATATATATATATATATATATATATATATATATATATATATATATATATATATATATGTAGGGGGACTATTTATTTTATTTACATCAGGTGGGCTGCCTGTCTGTGTACTGAGCAGTGATAATTTATCACTGCTTAATAAATGGACACCTCAGTGTTTCGGTGAATTTCTGGTACTGTAATCTCTCTATGTCTCACCAGATTCCAGTATCAGGGGGCGATCTCCACTGTTTGAAGCGTTTGCAGATTGCTTCACTTCATTAAAGGAGAAGCGATCTACAACTCTTTATAAACTGGCACCCAGAGGAGAGAGATCTCCTCTATGAATGCCAGGGAATGGAGCCGTGGACACCATAGCACAGGATTCAGGACATACAGTACATTTATACTGCCCTAATAATGATCAAAAAACAAACAAGCAGAAATTCCCAGCGCTGCCCTAGCTTGTCTGATAAAAGGTCCAAAAGATGGTGAATGAAATGTCCAGAATTGTGGAACTGAAAATAGTTAAGCACCTATATGCACTGTAACATGGGGGAATGTTAGCTCAGTGATAGATGCATTTTTCCAGAGAGTCCACAGCAGTCAGTTATCAGGTTTAAGGGTGTAGCAGCCCATTTTTATTAAAAGGAGCAAAATAAAAGTTTATACACAGGATCACCCACACAGGGGTTCTTCTCCAACAAATGCAACAAATGAGAAAATGCTAAGCCACCTGGCTCCTAGGCTTACTTTGCTTTGACTTGCAGTTCCTTGCTGAACCGGCCTACTCCTGGCTTTAACAGGATTCTCCAGCCCCCTGGGTTTGCTCCCTGTCCCCAAGACTTTAGGACTTCCTTCAGCCCCCTTGGACTTGCTAGCCACCTCGGCTCTCCCAGCCTCCCAGACCCTCTTCTGGTCTCCTAGGCCCTTGTAGTCGTCCCCACCTTCCCAGTCCTTCAGACAAGAAGTCACCCCTCACCGGTGATGTAGTCTCACACAGGACAGACAGCTTTCCTTACATAGGTCTGTCTTCAAACAGCAACAGCAAGCTGCTCACACTCCACCTTCCACCTCTAACTGCTTTCACTAGCCCCTCATTATGTGGGCTGTGTGGACCTGGGCGTACACCCTGCTGGCTGTCCACAACACCCAGATACAGGGTTGAAGATCCCCTCCCACCCAAGACTCTTAGGAATCCCCAAACTACAGAGCCCCATCCGGAGATAGCAAAATCCAGAGAAAGCTGCCAGAGCAGTTTTCTCCTCTCAAAACCTATGCTCTGTAGCTCTGCAGTCAGCAGACATGCAAACTCTGTGTCCATTTTCAATCCCTTTCCATAGGGACAGAGCCTTGGTCTGTCACAACATCTATATAAGAAACAGTGTCTCTTATATACTCTGTCTGGATGGGAATAAGAGACAAAAACTCAATGAGAAGTATCTGTAGTATCCATTGGAAACAGGCAGCCTGCTCTGGGGTCAGGGAACCCACACTGAAACAGAAGAGGGGAAGGGAAGAGAGGCACCTGCGACCAATAGTGTAAAACTGTTTAATTAATAAATATAAAACACAGTAACGTGTTCAACTCACAGGGTAATCATGAGAGGCTGTCTATGCCCAGCTGTGTAAAGGATCCTGCACAAGATAGGGAGATAGTCCAAGCTGCAGTGAGCTGAATGACAGCTGTCAGACCCAGAGTGAATTGACCAATCAGAACGTGTTTCAGAGGCAATTCACGCCTCCTTCCTCAGCTGATGATCAGGTTGACATTCATCTCTATTTGTGTACCCAAGAGCTGTTTACCACCCTGTGTGAGCTCCCCTCTGTGGACTCTTGGTGGACAGGACTAGATTTGTGAGCATTCAGACTTTGTTTCTGTGTTTTATTTTTAGCACATCTCCTTAGTCCATTTAGTGGATACTTCACCCTCCTTATTTGTTTTGGCCTACACTTTGAGCACTAGGAATTGTTCATTGTTTTCAGATAAGGATAAGATGGAACTAACCCAAAAAATACACTGCTGGAATGACTCAGTGCCGGTCTAAAGGCACCTGATTTGTGAGTGCACATTTTTTTAATTGGGGATGTTTACCTTGTTGGTTTAAATAAATTTTATAAAAGCGTATTGCGCAATGATGGCTATTTACTTCTTATGAGATATCAAGATTTGAGGAGTAACTAGTGGCAATATAGCTGGAGAAGCACCAGGAAAGTGGAGTGGTTATCCCAATATGAACCAAAGGCAAAGTTGTCTCTAGGCTCTGGTGAGTGACCATTTCAGAAGGTGTTGGTGATACAGGAAGTGGTGAAAAGGTTTCTAAAACAGCATGTGATTTTGAGCACACTACGCACATGGGATTTAAATGATAGAATTATGAAGTGGACTTTGGGATATATTGTTAAAAACCTGTGTCCTGCAGTTGTGATAATTTTGCAATTTAATAATTTGCACTATAGCCTTGCACTATAGAGCTATACAGTTTTGATGTTTGTGCACATTTCATCGATACCGGTTTTAGTGGTAGTATTGTATAAGCACTTTATGATCAGCACAGTTACATTTTTCATACAATATCAAGGATTAAGGGCTTGCATCTTCAGGCTTTGAGCTAGTGTCAATGGCATCCGTTTGATATCAGTTTGAAACTATTCTGAGATCATTCAGAATTTACTAACAGGTGCATTTTGACCTGCAGTTGACCCCCTGGCATTTAACCAGCTTCAAGTGGGTTTTGCATTTCCATAGATTTGTGTTGGAAGGCAAGAACCACCCGAAGAGAACAAAGCCCTAAATAATGTGAGGTTTCCAGATTGTGACAGAAGGTGGAATCAAGGTGCATCTAGCAATGCAACAGCTGTAATTATAAAAGTTAGATCTATCACAGGTTCTAAAATCAAAATATCACAACATGTAAAGTTTTGTCAGAAACCATGAATCAGACCGAGACAGAAGTACAGTTAAATCACACTTGTTTAATAATAAAAGTAAATAGAACAAACGTAGTCAAAACATAGCCAAAATTCGGTAACCGGAATGGATAGTCAGGCAAGCCAGAAAGTCAGGAAGCCAGGGAACAGCATAGCACAGCAAGCAGGATCAGGAGCCAGAAGGAATGTCTTTAAAAGGAACGCAGGAGATAGCATCTGTGTTGTTGAACAAGGCGAAGGCAGAGATCATCTGGGCTGGATGGCTTAAGTAACCAGGACTGACGCACAGGATATCATCAACAGGTGAATCACTGTGGAGAGATAGGAGCTGGCTATTAGCCGACAGCTCAGAGAAGGAAGGGCTGAGCCCATCCCCGACATACAGTAGATGACAAAGTCATTTATCAGGGAGCTGTGGCCGTCCTAAATGATGAGTATGTCATCTATGTACTGGCAATAAAAAATTAGATGGGCTAGAAAGGGGTTGTTGTTCCAGATGTAAGTAGATTCCCAGTGGCCCATAGTAAGGTTGACGTACAATGGTGCAAAGTTATTCCATGATAATGGCATTACTTTTATTAGTTTCTTACCATGTTGTGAGATTCTTTTTATTTTTTTTATTTAAATTTTTATTGATATAGGGTCCTGCATGGGGCCACCCCCTTGAGGTCATGTTTGTTATATTTACTCGACATATATGCATAGTTTATCTATACATTTATCTCAGGATCTTTTTATGCCCGCCCTATCTTTTAGCGATTGATACAACCCTCAAATTTTCCATTTGCCTACTCACATTTTGCGAGTGGAAAAATGAGGGCTTGCGAGCGTGGGCTGCACCGATGACAGGGAGCCATTCTCCGAGCGATCGCCCCGGGGAAAAAGAGCGTGGAGGAAGAAGAGAGCCGTCGGATCACAGAGCGTGGATAAACAGACGCGTTTTGTCTGATTGAACATTATCTGGGGTGTCAACATCACCCCAGATGATGTTCAATCGGATGAAACACTTCGGGTGATGCACTTGAAACTACTGCACATTGCTCTTTTACAACCGTACGTTACTTGTCTTTATGGAACTTTTTTGGATTGTCGACTTGATGTTTTTACAATAAACCCACTATACAGTGTTACACTATGTGTGTTTTTTATGTTTTTACACCCATCTTCATGGATCACCAAGTTCACCTTTGATGTGGATCACTGCACCTCATGGAGCTTATTTTTTGACGGTGGATCCCCTATGTCGATAACTTTGAATAGTAAAACATTGTTTTTCTGCTAGTAAATACCTTATACAGCCCACTTCCTGTTTCCTGTCTGGCCCATTCGCAGATCATCAACTTCACATGCTGAAACCTGTTGAGGTTATACCTCATGAAAGCCTGTTTGACTCATATGCTGTATAATATACGAGTCCACTAAGTCTGGTAAGCGTGCCACCTTATCCTTTGTTTATACACAAGATTCAGTTTGACTTCACCGGGAGGAGTGTGAGAGACTTTTCCCTACACAAGATTTACTTTTGAACTGCACTATCTTGTTTATTCAAGAACTTTTGAATGTTTTTTGATTCGTTCACTTTTAGAACATTCATTTTGAGCTCATGTGTTTTTACACAATATATATTGTTATATTAATTTATAAGATATTATTGTTTTCAGCATATTTACCCTTTTTTCACGGTGTCACTAATAATTTTTGTCACTATTTTGAGCGCCACATTATTTTTATTTTTACCAGACAGGAAACAGGAAGTGGGCTGTATAAGGTATTTACTAGCAGAAAAACAGTGTTTTACTATCCAAAGTTAAAACAACAAGGGCAGAAGATTTAATAGATGGAAAGATGAAAAAATGACTGAAGGTCCGCTTTAAGGAAGGCAAACAAGACTTTTGCATGCATGTTTATTTATAGAATTGTTTCACTAACTTAGTTATATACATCTGTTCAGATTTGTAATCACTCTATCATTTTGTTTTTTTTATTGTGTATCTGTGTCTCCATCATTTATATCCACACATACTGTACATGTTGTGACATACATATTGATAAATGAATGACACTGCAGTACTGCAGTGAGATACAGCTGTAAATGTGTATACCATACTCTAATTATTATTTGACCAGTTGAGGTCTGTGAGAGGAAACATAAAAGCTGCAATAAATTAGATGTTTCTGCCACTTCTCAGCAATCCAAGTTCTCAAAAAGCAAAAGGAGTGGGAAAGGTCACTGAACGGACATGATCCATTAGATGTTGAGTTCAATCTGACAGGTAAAAGCCAACATTAAACCAAGCAGAGTCTCTGATGGGGTGTTCATTAAAACAAAATAATAACACACTTGTCGTTTAACTACCAAGATGTTCTACAGAGGATTGGTTAAGTGCAGGGGAGTTGCTAGGTCTGCAAAAGATCTGGGGCTAGAGCCCATTG
This sequence comes from Lithobates clamitans, assembly GCA_037952925.1. Lineage (NCBI taxonomy): Eukaryota > Metazoa > Chordata > Amphibia > Anura > Ranidae > Lithobates > Lithobates clamitans. The sequence continues at coordinate 1,195,592 of JBBGZY010000455.1, read as the reverse complement.
CAGCGGTCACCAACCTTTTTGCATGCCCGCGGGGCCACATCAGTTGGCAAGTGACATCTGGGTTGCTGTGAAGGCAGGAGAGCACCGATTTGTGGCGGACAGTGAGAGATTATGTCATCTCATTGCTGCTCACCGCACCTCGCTCCCAAATTGAAGAGGCCCGGCTGTGAAGAGCTTGCTTCTTTCCTCTCCTCCGTCTCTCTCATGCAGCCAGCCCGCCAGCCGCAACCCGTTGGTTTGGCAGGGACCCTGCGGAAAGAGACTCGGGGCTATGGGCCCAAGATTCGGGGCTATAGCCACCCCCTAGCAACGCCCCTGGTTAAGAGGATTGGCTAGCTAAAGTATAATACATAGTTTGTATAAAACCATAATACCAACATTAGTTCTTGCTATAATGACATATTAACCACTTCAATACAGGGCACTTATAGACCCTTCCTACCCAGACCAATTTTCAGCTTTCAGCGTTCTCGCACTTTGAATGCCAATTACTCTAGTCATGCAACACTGTACCCAAACAAAATTTTTATCATTTTTTTCACACAAATAGAGCTTTCTTTTGGTGGTATTTAAATACCAGTGGGTATTTTATTTTTTTGCGATTTATGTGAAAAAACACTTTTTTTTTTAGTTTCTATTATAAAATTTAGCAAATAAGTAATTTTGTTCATAAATTTGGGCCAACATTTATACTGCTACATATCTTTGGTAAAAATAACCCAAATTAGTGGATATTATTTAGTCTGTGGGAAAATTATAGAGTCTACAGGCTATGGCGCCAATCTTTGAAAATTGATCGCACCTGATGCACTGACTCATTTCTTGAGGCCCTGAAATGTCAGAAAGTAGAAATACCCCCCAAATGACCCCTTTTTGAAAAGTAGACCGTCCAATGTATTAAAAAAGAGACATGGTGAGTTTTTTGAAGTTGTATTTTTTCCCAAAATTCTTGGGAAAATTAAGAATTTATTTTTTACTCAAAATTGTCATAATAAAAAGTTATTTCTGACACACAGCATATGCATACTTCCAAGTACACCCTAAAATACATTCTGCTACTCCTCCCGAGTATGGCGATACCACATGTGTGAGACTTTATCACAGCCTGGCCACATAGAGAGGCCCAACATGCAGGGAGCACCGTCAGGTGTTCTAGGAGCATAAATTACACATATAATTTACTATCGACGTATCACACTTCTGAAGGCCCTGGAGCACCAGGACAATGAAATTACCCACAAAATTACTCAATTTTTTAAAGCAAACACCCCAATGTATATTCTATAAGGCATAATGATTCTTTTGAACATGTCATTTTTTTTTCCCACAAATTTTTAGAAAACGGGGAAAGAAAATGAAAACTTTTTTTTTACATAAAGTTGTCAATTCATAAGATTTTTCTAACACACAGCATGAACATAGCAAGAATTTCACCCCAAAATACATTCTGCTACTCATCCTGAGTATGGCAATACCTCATGTGTAAGACTTTTACACAGCCTGGCCTCATAAAGAGGCCCAACATGCAGGGAGCACCATCAGGTGTACTAGGAGCATAGGTCAAACCAAAAAGTAAAGAGTCTTAGTCCAAAAACAAAGTTTTGTAGGATTACAATACTTATAGCAGCGCTCCTGTCAATTAATTAAAATGTGACTGGCATTCATATGTAGATCATATGAGAAAGAAGTTTTAGCCTCTTTCACATGGGCGGCTGTTCTGCCGCTGTTAAAAGCATGTTTTGTTATTTTGAAATTCCAAGACTCCAGGCACAGTGATCACTTGCAGCTGTACATTGCGAATAGCAGCGTTTACATGCATTTACATGAGTCTACATGCGGCTGCATTTAGCTGCGGTGGAACATTCTTGCCATTTCTGATGTGCTTCCTATTGTTTTTCTTTCCTAGTTGCCGCTGCTATCCGCAGGTGAAATAGTACACTGTGATTACCTGCGGTTATGTACAGATAGCTGTGCTAAATCGGTCCTGAATACAGTCAAATTTATTTTTTCTAACTGCACAAAACCCCATGCAATGAAACCATTGCTAAATGCAGTGTGTGAATGGGGCCATAGGAAAGCATTGTGTGAGTTTAGGTGCGGTAGATAACTTCATCTATCCGATGCTAAAAGCTGAATTCTATCCGCCCATGTGAAAGGGGCGTAAGTGATGACACAATTTGGTGGGTGAAGATTCTAGTTGATAATCAATAATCTTGCACCAAACACCAGAGTCCACACCACGTGAGCCACACTCCCCTAGGGGTTTAAACTCACCAGAGAGCAGTTAATCATACACCTCGAACAATCAAGATGTCATCCAATTGTTAAGGTTAACTTGAACAGCACATCACTCCATGGGTGGTTGATCATGTAAAAAAAGGTTCCACATAGCGTGATCCCGTTTAAAACATTTATTGAAAAGACCACCCCCTTAAAATCATGCTTACACAGTAATAAATAACAAGCATTTTAGATAAAATTGCGTTGTCACCAGTCAGTAAGAGAACCATCTGCCATCCGCCGCATAGCTGCGCTGATAGTGTTTGGTTGTTCCTCCCTGGTCGTGACACGCATACGTCACTTCCGGTCACCGTATCAGCGCAGCTAGTGATCAACCACCCATGGACTGATGTGCTGTTCAATTTAACCTTACCAATTGGATGACATCTTGATTGTTCAAGGCGTATGATTAACTGCTCTAGTGGGTTTAAACCCCCGAGGGGAGTGTGGCTCACGCGGTGTGGACTCTGGTGTTTGCTGCACGCTTATTGATTATCAACTATAATCTTCACCCACCAAATTGAACTGTGTCACTTAACTTCTTTCTGATATGATCTACATTTTAATTAATTGACAGGAGCGCTGCTATAAGTATTGGAGTCCTAGAAAACTTTGTTTTTGGACTAAGACTCTTTACTTTTTGGTTTAAACTGTGTTTTTCTGTTTAGCGGCTGCTTTATACATATGCATTGAATTATGTCATGTGCCTATACATTGGAATTTATATTAGATATGTGTGCTGCATATATGTATTAACTTTATTAGCTGCTTAACGCTGAGTGGTGTAAATAGGCCTTCAGATCATCATTGATCTAGGAGCATAAATTACACATCTAATTTCATTCCTACATATTTCACAATTTTGAAGGTCCTGGAACACCAGGACAGTGGAATTACCCACAAAATTACCCCATTTTGGAAAGAAAACACCCCAACATATATTCTATGAGGCATGGGCTGCAGATAGGTACTCAGGTAATTTGATGGGCTGCGGATAGGTACTAGGGTACTCTGATGGGATGTAGGCAAGTACTCGGGTAATCTAATGGGCTGCAGATGGATACTCGGATACTCTGATGGGCTGGAGACAGGTACTTGGGTAATCTGATGGGCTGCAGATAGGTACTCGGGTATGCTGATGGGCTGAAGATAGGTACTCGGGTACTCTGATGGGCTGCAGATAGGTTTTTGGGTACTGTAATGGGCTGAAGACATGTACTTGAGTACTCTGATGGTCTGCAGATAGGTACTCGGGTACGCTGGGCTGGAGATAGGTACTTGGGTACTCTGGGCTGGAGACAGGTACTCGGGTATTCTGATGAGCTGGAGACAGGTACTCAGGTACTCTGATGGGCTGCAGATAGGTACTTGGGTACTTTGACTGGCTGAAGATAGGCACTCGGGTACTCTGGTGGGCTGCAGATAGGTACTCGGGTACTCTAGGCTGGAGACATGTACTTAGGTACTCTGATGGTCTGCAGATAGGCACTCAGGTACTCTGGGCTGGAGACAGGTACTCGGGTACTCTGATGGTCTGCAGATAGGTCCTCAGGTACTCTGGTCTGGTGACAGGTACTCGGGTACTCTGATGGGCTGGTGACAGGCACTCGAGTACTCTGAGTGGTTGTGACAGGTACTCCGGTTCTTTGATGGGCTGGTGACAGGTACTCGGGTACTCTGATGGGCTGGTAACAGGTACTTGGGTACTCTGAGGGGTTATGACAGGTACTCGGGTACTCAGATGGTCTGCAGATAGGTACTCGGGTACTCTGAGGGGTTGTGACAGGTACTCGGGTACTCTGATGGGGAAACTGTTAGCACTATATAAATACCGTAAAATAATAGTGATAATAATAATAATAATAATAATATCTTTTTAGTGGATGTTAGAGAGTTAAAACCCATGACAATCTCTTCTATTACTTTGCTCGAGTTCCTGGAACTGCACACTTGATCCACTCCCCTTGGAAAAATGTTACTTTATTTTTATAACATAGAAAATACAACAGGGGGTGCAGGAACATACAACAGTGGGAGAGAGCATAAAGCAATCCCAACAATGACAGAAACATGGAATTATGGCAGGGCTACCTCCCTGTTGCAGTACCCAAGACATTTTTTTTTTCACGTATCTGGTAACAGCCTAATATGATGATGAAGGCCTCTCTTACAGCTCTGACTTGGGGACCCGGATAGTGTGAGCAGAAGGTGCCGAGTGCAGAGTTGTATAAGTCTTGCTAGCAGCAGAGCAGGTGTCCAGCAGGGGTAGTTATCAGTGGTCTTCAGTGAAGTAGGCAGGCTGGATGGCAGCTGGTGGGCAGCAAACTGAAGCAGGCTGGTTCTGGCGACAGCAGACAGGCAAGGCATTTACTGGTAGCAGACAGTAGCTAAGCAGACACAGCCAGATGGTAGGCAGATACCGGTGACAGCAGGAGGAATAGCAGAGTCAGGCAGGTCAGATCATACACTGGCAAGACAGATCAGGTACAGAGGCACAGGCAAGAGCATGGCCAAGGTACAAGGCAGGTCAGGAGTTGATCAGTGAAGCAACAGCAAATGAAGCAGGCAGAAGCGGTAGTCAGAAGGCAAACTTCAGGTCAGCAACTGGAGTCAGTTTAAACAGCCCATTTGGCCCCTCTGTCACAAGTGCGCATGAGCATGTGCCCAATTCCTACGTGCATAAGAATGAAATGTGGATTAGCCTGTGAAGATGTACAAAACTCAGGGCCATGACAAAAATATCACTAGAGTGTGGACTAGTCTTTAATAGAGGGCCTGTAGTAAGGAAGTTGTGCCCATAAAAGGCAAGGACTAGTCACTGGGGTTGCTTGCAGGCTCGTTGCAGCTGATCTTTTCCCTGTTATTAATTTACCCTGCCTTTTTCTGCTCTGTGTCTTTATGGAGTTGGCCTTCTTGGTAGAAGAGCGAACCTCTGCTTCCTCATGGCAGATCAGCCCTCCTGATAACTGTTGAATTTTTGATTGGTGGGGTAATGATTAGAAATCAGCAGAAAAGTCAAAGCCAAGAAAGCACAGATCCAAGGAACAAACGAAAAAGCGAGATCTGTGTACTGAAAGTACTAAGTATAGCTTCTGCTCCAGCAAGGAGAACAGAGAGCAGCACAGTACTTACATCATTAAATTTCACTTCACGTTTTTGAGACTAGCATTCACAGGAAGCAGTGCCTTAGATGATCTCACACTGCAGATATACTGTATAGCTATCAGGCTGCAGTCAGGAGTGCCAGGGCACACTCAGATATCAGGAAATATGCTAGTATGTTTTTTTTTAGGAGAAATGCAAGACAAAAAA